>WEIU01015365.1:10148-29180 GCA_013389925.1 Aegithalos caudatus
AAAAAGGGTTAGAGAATCTATGATACATCTCCAGAACATCTGTTTGATTAAACAAAATGTACTGAACTTCATTAATCTTTTATTATAATGTGTTTTTTCCACTTACCAAATCAATCTTCAGTGTATTTTTCTCCTGTCATCAATTTGTCTTAAGTGTTTTAAAATATGGACATGAGAAGCAGGCATGCCATTTCATTAAGAACCTTCATCTCTCATCCTAGAAAATGGCTTTGGAGAAATGAAAAGCATGAAAAACTCCTTAGTCTCCTCCTGCCTGTCTGCCATGTGGCTTGTCACTTGGACAGAATGAAATCTGCTTGGGAGCTACCAGGCAGTGACACCTTGGTAGAAGCCCAGTCCTCACCATCACTATTGCATGTGTTCCTGAGGACATATCCTGGACTGTTGTATTGTGTTGTTGGATTTGCTCCCCACTGTATTATGTTTGAATGGTTTGTTCCCTTCTCCCCTCTGTTTTTCTGACAATGTTTTGTCCGAGTTGTCAATCCCCCTATGCCCTCCCTGGCCCCCCTCCTCTGGACCTTGTCTGTCATTTTGCTACCCCTCCCAGCTTCTAGAAATCTTGGTGAGGGTCATCGAGTGGTAAGGCAAGGACAGAGGGGGTCCCTCCTCAGGCATTCCCATTTGCCCTCCTAAATGTCTCTCTCTTACCCTGTTCCACTCCCCCCTTGTTTTTCATTGGAAGGTTGTCTGTCCCCTCTCTTTGTATCTCCCTTATACTTTAGCTGCTGACACTGCCATCTCGGCTGAGACTCGGAAGTCCCATCATGGATGGAATAAAGTCTTGGATTTTGACCTCCAACAGAGTCTGACCCCTTCTTCTGCTGGCATCACAGGTCTCTCCTGTGCAAGGGAGAAATCCCTTAGCCTCTCCTCTGATTCCCAGGATTCGGAGGAGTCTTCCCCCGCAGGTCAGCTGTGTCTGGCTAGCCAGGGCGGACAGAGTGGTCACTCGGTGAGGGACACAGCAACACTGGACCAACAGAACCTGGATTTACCCCCACATAGTCATGGATACATATGCCATACTCTGTTATGCTCTTAAATATTTTCTGCTATCTAGAGGAAACCCTGTCTCCGCTCAACTCCACTCTGTTTATGGTCATTCTGGTTGCCTCACTCATCACAACAATGTCTCTGATAAAGAATGATGCCCAATACAGTGTGGTTATATCACGCACTAGTTAGAATCAAATTATTCTAGGAATGGAGATTAGTCATTCATTTCCTGCAACCAGCTGTACTACTGATTACCCAAGATTTATATCAATACAACAAAAATCAATGTGTTCTTAGCCATTACCCAAACAAGTTCCTTCTCAGTTGTGAGCTTGTGATACACATCTTATTTTCATATTGGTCCTGAAGACAGAATGATCACATTATTTTTTCTATATGTGACTACAAGCTGAACAACCATTAGAGAAGAAAGCAGGCAAGGCTATCAGACTCACATTTGCAAAAAGTAAATCTTACTTATAAATCACTAAATCTTAACTGCATCTACATTCTTTCTTAGACATAAAATTATACTTCTTTATATTAATAAAATTAAGGGATTTTTGTCTAATCTAGTGAAAACTTTCACAAAATCACAGCATGATTAAGGTTGGAATGGGTGTCTGGGCACCGTGTAATTTAACTCCTACTCAAAGAAGGGTGAGCTAGCACAGGTTGCTCAATAAGAATATGTCCAGTTGAGTTTTGAGGATCTCCAAAGACTGAGATGCCACATCTTCTATGGTGTAGTATTTAGCATAGGGTAGGATCAGCTGATTACACTGCTAGTGTCAGCATTGGTTTTCATACTGCCTTTTGGTTTAAACCTGCAACAGCTCAGCAAACTTTTCAACCACCCTCAAATAAACGAAGCCATCTTCTGATGTTTAAATACATTCTTTTCTTTTCAAATTGAGGTTTCAGTTTGTGCCCATTGCTGCTTTTCCTATTAGTGGGCACCACTGGGGAGAGTCTGGTTCTGTATTTTCAGTGCCAACTGCCAAAAGGGAAACCCATAAAACCTCTCATTATTATGTTAAATAACGTCATAATCTAAATCTTAAGTCTTATTTAAAGTGAGAAATACACAACAATGCAGTTTTCTAAATCCCTTACAATATTAAAAACACACCAATTTAAAATTCCAGAGAGTAAAAGATCTTTTGCATCTCACGGTAGCTTCTAGCCTGACCTTATCAAAGTCTTTTTAAAAGTTAAATAAATTGGACAGTCACTTTCTTTTTCTGCCACTCATTTATTCTTCCCTGATAAATTATAATGACTAAAAATTTGCTCCTTATAATATCCTGACCTTCACTTGGTTGTTGTTCATTACCTAAATAAGAAAAAAGAATATAAAAAAAATACTGTGATTCCCACCTCCCCGTCCCACTTACATTACCTCTCTGCATTCAGAAGTCTCTGAACTTCACACTAGCACCCAGTGCACCACAACCTCAGGTGCATTGCCATCATCCAGTTCTTTCTGCTGAGCCATACATCATTACCCAGATGTTGCAGGACCCAAAGTCTCCATGGACCACAGTTGCAACCTCACACTCTTTCTTGTTGCATGGTTCAGTCATCATGGGAAAAGTTGTCTCCTGCTTTCCTTACCCTTTTCATATTCTCAGAGTACTTCCTTTGAGGAAGGACCTTCAGAGAAAGGGGAAGGAAGTTTTAGTTTTCCCTCTTCAGGCTGGATGTCCTGCCTTGCATTTCTTATATCTTGCTAACCTTAGTCTTACCCTTCCTCATCAGTTCTGACGTCTTCCTTCATTTGCCCATTTTTAGAAGCAGATATTTCCTTCAGCTTTACCACATCAGTAGCTAAAACTTATCATGTGCAATCCACCACTGACAAAATCCATTGCCCAAATGCTGATCACAGAATGTGACTGGGTGGAGGAGGATGGGGATAAGGAGAAGGAGCAAGAGGGGGAGTTGAAGAGGAAGGGGAGATCACATTGTAAATGATAGTGTATATAGAGATATGTTTTCTTTGCTATTTCCCAGAGCAAGCCTATTCAGCTATCAGAATAAGGTCTCCTGCTGCACCCAGCTGAGAAACAGATCCACCAAACCAGCTCCAGACTGAATCCACAGGATCCACATTAAGCAATTTTTATGCTTATCCTAACTTTCTCTCCATAAGCTTTTTCTCGGAACATTTAAATATGGTCAAACCCCAGGATTAGAACAATGAAATAATAACAACTCTCCTAGAATCTTCCTGTCTCCCCAGCTAGGCAGTAGGAGCTTCCCCAAACTTCTGAAAGTACCACTGTGGATCCCACTGCCTCATCCACAGGAAAATTCAGCTAGGAAGATTGGCAAAGCATATGCAGAAGGCACTGCAATTGCAACAAATTAGGTTGTGAGGTCCCTGACTGAGAAGGTCCTGTGATTTTTGCACCCATTTCCTCCATTGAAGCATAGTTTTCCTTTGTGGCTGAAGAAATCTTTCATAATAATCCAATCTGATAAAGAACCCCTTTGTAACAATTAATGTGACATTTAAGCAGTCCGAGGTGCTGGGTTGTACTTGCTGTTCAGGTGGGACAAGATCTATGCAACTTGTACTTCAAATCACAGGGTTTTGGTGACAGCCACAGCATTCTCTTTTGCTGTTTTACTAAATCCTCTTCTAAAGTCAATGACCAGTTCCTGAAATGCTCCTTTATTCTTTAATCTAACCCAGCAGGTATCTTCAGTCTTATATCTGTCTGAAATCCACTCTAAACTGGTCATTATTTTTCCTAGAGCATTGGGTTTAGAAAAATGGAATGAAGCAGAAGTAGTCCAGGTTGAAGTAGGTGAAGAGACTCAAGAGAAGCAAGCAGAGGATAGGGTTTTTTTTTCTAACATTCTTCAGGATGGGAAGCAACATAGCTCTCTTCTGGGAGCTATGTTGCTCACTGGAGAAAGTTCTAGTCCAGGTGTTTCTTCAATAAAAGAGGGATCATGACTTCATCCTCTGGTTCACTAAAGCCTTTTCCAAGTGTCCAGAAAGGCGGAACACATTTTTGCACCAGCAGTTCTGGATTCCGCTGCCTTTATTTCTCTCAGAACACCTGTGATTAATTTTTTGCTTTCCTGTACTTCTGGCCTAAGTAGCAATGCCACTCTCATTAATAAAGTAAAAAGATACCAACCCACTGATGAAACATGTAGTAGCAGCATTGCTGCTTACCAGAAAGAGCAGCAGGAGAACCCTTCATCAAGTGCTTGCATAGACTTGCACAGACTCTGATGACAACCTTAATTTCAAGTATCTACCACTCCAGAAATTTTTGGTGGGGTGACAGCTCTTGCCTACCTGAAAAAAGTGCTCTGACATTGATGGCACACAGATCTCTTTTGAGTCCATTGCCTTATTAGCTGCTCCTGCCAAAGGCTGAATACCAGTTTAGCAAGCTTTAAAACACCTTTCTGGCTAATCTCCATTACAGAAATATGTCTGGAAAGACATTCATGCTCAGTTTGCTCCATTTCATCATTTTTTTGCCTTCGTCTAGTGAAGAACAGTCAGAAGAATAAAATAAGGATTCCACATGGGCTGACATGTCTGAGCTGACAGCTCATTAAGGATATAAATCGTTAATGGAGAATCTCCCACGGGTTGATGTGTATGGATTGACTCATTGTGTTTAATTGCCCCTGGTGAAGTTCACACTGAATACTGCAGTTGAGAATTCCCTGCACCTTCCATTTTCCCTTAAGGATTCCACACCCCAGCTAGATGATTCTTACTGTACTCATTCTCAAAAAAACTGCTGGTGATCCACCTTGCTTGCCACAGACCCATTTCTGGAATGAAAATGTGGAGAGAGCAATATCATAACATGCAAAACCTCATCAAAATATCTCACTCATCTATGGTGGGGAAAAGAGAGCTGATTTGAAGGAGTTTTTCTGTCCCTTCAATAATGAATCTGTTTTGCTTGTGACAATGACTTCTGTTTTCACTACTTTGCTTTCTTTATTCTATTCTGCTACACGTCTGCTACACATAAACTGGGAAAAATATCTGAAAAAAATACCTTCAGCATGATTACATATACAAGCCTTAATACTTCCCATCCAATCTCAGACCAGCAGCTTAATTGGTTATAAAATCTGTTCATGAAAGATTCTAAGACAGGATAAAATTTTTATTCCGCTATAAGGAAATGACCTAAAACAACCATTCCCAGATATAATTATAAATGTATTTTATGGAAATAATCAAGACAAAATTATTCTTGATTATACCTACACTAATTGTAAATAAACAGTGAAATAGACTGCTATAAAGCTATGGAGTTATTTTATTGTTTGGGGTGTTTTCCCACACAGGTGGTTTTAACAGTCATAACTAAGTAATAAATCATGGGGTTTCCATGGTAGCCAAGTAAGCTGAGTATCACATCAGCTGTCTCTGAACTTCAAACAAATTTTAAATTTTATTTAACTGTCCTTTTAAAGCTACTGCCTGTCTGAGCCATATTCTCTCCCTAGTTTAAGAACATGTTGTAGCCAGCAATAGAGTTTATTAAGAAATAAAGAAATCATGTCATACTTAATTTTGTTGTCATGTTTCTTTTTTGTTTGTTTGTTTGGTTGGTTTGGCTTGTTTGTTTGGTTTGTTTTGTTTTTGTTTTGTTGTGGTTTTTTTGGTGGGTTTTTTTTGGGGGTTTTTTGTGATTTTTTGCTCAGTTGGGATTTTTGGATTGTCTGGTTGGTTTTTGTTGCTTTTTTGTTTGTTTGTTTGTTTTTATTTGTTTGTTTTGGTTTTTATTTTAGATTTTCAGCTAGATCCTATCTGAGCTGGTGCTGTCTCTGTGTTGTTGAATATGTCTGCAAATAATCTGTAAAAGTGGAGAAGTTAGTAAGCTTACAGGGTTTGTTGTTTTCAAGGTGGTATTGTGTACAGAGCTGCAAAAAAGGTTTAAAAACTGAGTGCTTAGAAAGTAAAAAGCCCAGTTCACCGGGGTGGTGATGAGTGTCAAGTGATGCACTTGGCAAGAGGTGGGAGAACAAACAATATTTATTTCACATGCAAAATGTTGGACAGATGACTAACATTTGCCACAAGACCTTAAAGAACGTTCAGTGAAAACATCAGTTTAATACTGAAAGGTGGTCAAAAAGGCTACGGATTCTAAGGAGAGAGAGAACTTGAAACATCATAGGACCATTCTACTATATAAATCCATGGTACATCTATATTACAAGTATTATGTATGCTGTGTTGACTTAATGTCAAAATAAGTACCAGGAAATTATTCAGCCAAGCAATATCAAAAGTGTTGAACTTCTGTAGGGACAATAATTAATTAAATTAGGAGTTGTCATTCTTCAGAAGAGACAGTTAAGAAATATTGTAAAAGAGATTCACAAATGCATGTGGCTTGGAGATGCTGAGAGACCTCTTTTTTTCATTTAGTGTCTTTTACATCAGAAGAACAAGAGAATATCAACTAGAGATCTAGGATTCAGGTTCAAAACAAAGCTACTGAACTCCTTGTCATAGGATTCTGTGGAGTTCATTGGATTCAGGGAGGTCTTCCTTTGAAAGCAATTGACTAATGGTCACTAAAGGCATAAATGAAGATTTGGCCCGTTGTTTATTGTTGGGATGTAATTTATTTCTATCCTACGTAATTGGAAATGGTCTGGTACTATGGGGTCCACTTTGATAAACTAGATAATAAGAAATTATTTCTGATTGCAGTTTAAGAAACAAATATTATCATGACAATATGATAATATTTTAAGCTCTTTATCCCTTTTATAAATTATTTTAATTTAAAATTATATGTAAAAAATACTATAGTTTAATGGAGAGACATTAATATTCTACCAGGCATTTATACTAGCAAAAGCAAAGCTTAAGAACTGAATCTGGTGTTGGAATGGGGGCCTGTGGGGTTTATGGCACTGTTTAGTTCCCATGAGAACAGAATGTGGCCACAGCCAGAGATGATCATTTGGGAAATGTCTGTTTTCTGCTAAATGAAGTTTAATTGTATTAAACATTTAGTTAAATCTACAGGGAACACATGACAGCAAAAATGTTATCAACAAAACACCTTTTAACAAATAAAAATATTCAAAATAAAACCTTGAAAAGTCAGAAATTTGTTATAATTAATTTTAAAAGCGTGAGAAATACTGTAACTCATTATTTAATCATGTTAATAATTTTTGGTATTTGAAAACTTTTTCTACCTGATGGATTAAAATTTGTAAGATTTTTTAAATCCAGAAAATGTTTTATCTGCTTGTCTGTATTTACACAGAAAAAAAACTTTTAACAAATATCTTCCAGTGATATTTTATCTCTTTTAATTTTCACCAGGAGACTGTTTTGGATTATTTTAGTATTAATTTTTTCAGAAAATGAAATAAATTTGTCAAGAACAGGACTTTAAAACAGCTCATTTAGAGTCTTGCAATGTCTATGACATTTCTTGATTACTAGTTATTGGGGTATGTTGAATGGAGAATTTATGAAGCTGATGACATTTTTCTGCTGACTGCTGCCTCCTGCACTGCAGCACATTGATTCTCCCATCTCCAGCTTAGCCTTGCCACTTCAGCCTGACCCCACATCCTGCTCCCTTTCTTGTGTGGAGGAGCAGCACACGTGCTGAAATAGGATCTTTTCACACCAAGAATATGGAAGGGGATTTGCCTCTTAATGCTAATCATAGTTACTGAAATCATCCATAAGGCTCTGCTCTCTGTGTTAATCTTGCAAAGGCATTCATAGGACACCTGTTCTGCATTAGACTGCTAGATTGATTTTGCAACACAGTAGTTGCAAAAAATGCTTACAGACCATATATAGACATTTCAAAAGGTTAAACACAGACTACGTTTGGCAAAAATACCATTCCAAAAACTCTCTCCAAGGAATTTCTGTTCACTGAGACCAGTTGGTTAACTGCATTTTTTTCCCTGGTCGCTTGCAGATTTATCAAAGGAGAGGTTCATCTGATTAAATGCTGTACAGCATGTTCAGGAATATTTTTGATTTATAAAAATGGATTCATCTTCTGTGCATTTTGCCCATGGTAGAGAGCAGCTAAGTCAGCATTGGGGTTTTCTCTCCTGTCTAGCTGTTCTCTTGTTGTGTGTGCATAACAGACCTACTGCAATTTCCAGATGAAATGTAAATCAAATCAGCGTATCCCGACATAGTATTATTTTATGACTGTATCATTGCAAAGGGACACAATGGTTAGTGGTTCCAAATTTGCCTGTGGCCATTCCCAGGTTTGTCAGCTTTCATGATCATTATATTTTATGAAATCTCTTTCGTAGTCATAAACATGCAAAAGTTTAAAGACATATTATAGCTGGAAAATCTCACATACATTGAAGACGTCTGCCAGTTCTAGGAGAGCAAAAACATTTTGATTGAGATATGATCTAGCTTTTCAATTTACACTAAGTAAAACAATATAAAAATGTTTCATTTTAATTTGTTCCATATGTCACTGATGAAGAAAATGTAATAGGTTTTCCCATATGAGTTTATAAAAACATCCAGAGGCTCAGATGCTTCATAATATCCAGATTTCAGATAATATTTAGTAGGTTAGAAGGATTGATTCAAGTATGTATGAGAGAAATTAACAATAATTTTAAATAAGATATAAGTTAACAAAAACATTCATTGAGAAATCATAACCGATCTACCTAACATTTCATAATAAATTCAGGCTAAGTTTTTATTTATTTGTAGCATAAAGTACACATTATTCCAAAGATGTACATTTCTAACAAAGGTGCATGAATAATAAGAGAGACCATGAAAACACCTTTATTAGAAATTCAAATCTCTTATTTGCAGGTCTTGCAATTTTTCTGGATTTTTGATAACACAGTTTTAATTATGAAAGTGCAAGTTGTAGCAGATAACAGATTATCATAAGCTGCTGAACTAGTTGCAAGGAAGAAATAACCTGTAGAGCAGATGGTTTATAATAGCATTCACATTAATAATTTTAATGGATAATCAAGTTGTTTTATTATTTTGTTGTTCTATTTAAAATGAAGGGCAACAATGTAGGTAGGGGTTCAGCCAATTACTGATCAGAAACTCTTCCCAGTTACTTCACTAATTCTGGGGTTGGTCCAAATTCACACAAATTTGATCACTTCTCTAGTATTTTAGACTGGGCCAATCTACATTATTTTGAGCCTTTTCTGTGTAAAACAAAGAGTCAAAAGGGAGAGCCAAAATGAAATCCAGAGAGTTTCTGGTGTTTTCCTGTTATTGTAATAAAATTATTTTGATTTTGTTGCTTTAAATGCTACTATTATCTGAATTAAAAAAAAAAATAAAAAATTACTCTTGCCTTCCAGAGTACAGTTTATGGAAAGAAGTATCATCTCTAGGAAAAAAAAAATGGAGGACAAAGACATGTTTCTAGATATCTTTCTTTTCTCATGCATTTAATTAATCTGATTTTCTTACTATAATGCTGAAGTGTTACAGGAAAACAACTAATTAGAAACAAAATAATCCAAAGCATGAAAGAATTAAGTAGTGCAAATCTTTGGTATTAGAAGTGTTGCTGTAGACTGCCAATTATTTGATGTGCTTCTCTGAGTGAAATCCAGTGGGTTACATTTCTAAATGACAGTCTGTCTACCTAATTTTCTTTCAGACTTTTTCATCCTCAACAACAAGAACAATTTTATGCAAAACAAATTATAGCTTTGGTGGCGTCTCAGTAATTTCAGTGAGTTATGGTAGCACAGGAGAGCATGTGGCTATGTAATTAGAAATTAAGAGCTCTTCTGACAATGTACAAACATGATGATGTTCCCTTTTTATACCTGTCTTGATCTTGTGAGGGACAAATGAGGGACAGAAAAAAAATCTATAAATTAATAGAGATAATTTTAAGCAAACAGCTATGCACAAGCAGATCTGTCAAATATAAATATATACTTTATTCTTAATCAACTTGTAGAGCAGATTTATACCTAGACATAATTCTCAGCGTGGACTATGCTATGCCACAGAAATTACACATCAGCTTCAGCACCTTATCCTTAATAGAACTTTGCATTTAGCTATACTGAAATTAGCAGAGGAGAAAAGGCTGCAAGCAGGTACTAAGAGTGAATGGGACAGAAATTCAACTCCATTCTCACATGTCATTGTCCAGATTGATTAAGGGATGTTATCTTTTACTGACATATTAAATTAGTTGAGCTTTTTCCTGACAGCAGAAAAGAAACAGAAGAGAAATTTATCCTTCACTACTTTGGATAGTGAAATTCAGTTCATGACACTCAATTTATACTAATCCTGAGACACAGTGTCATTAGGGTTATATTTTCTTATTTCACAGCTTGTCATACTACTTACACATTGCTAGATAGTCCCCTGTTTTTTCTCTGTAAAAGGGTTAGAGGGAAGACATGATCAAGTAAGCAGAGAAATCAAAACATAAATTAAATATGCTGTAAAGAAGATGGCCACTGTTGCTCTAATGTCAGAAACAGAAGTTACAATGAAAAGGGAAAAAATGCTGGCATTATAAAAAATCCACACCTGTAAAAATTTTAATATACTTGCAGATTATTAAAGGTATAACACTTTTAAAATATATTTTCCTTTTATTTAATGAGTATATTTTGTTTCTATAGGGTTTTTTACCAGCTTGGAAAGAGACCTCATCTGTTTTCCTTTGCATTTAATAGCAAACTTCAAACTTCATTGCACTGAACAAACCTGGATGTGTCGGCACTTCTTGTTTTTCACTATCAGATCTTTATTCTTGTGGGAAAAAACTCCACAAAAAACACAAACCCCAAACCAACAGCCAAATATAAAAGTTCCATAAGTATTAATATCATCTATAGTGATGCTAGTTCTTATTACTCTCATTGTTTCTTTGAAAATGTATTTAAGACTTTGTCATAAAGTTTAATATTTCTCAGTAGCTACAAGGCCTTCAGAGAGTAAATAAGAGTACATTTTAAACTTAGTTTTTGGCATTTCTGAATGTTTATATTCTTCTTTGGTATCTAGAATCTGGGTTTTTATTGAATAATGAGATGCTTTGTACAGTTTTCTTTATTTCAGTTAGTTTTTTCAGAATTCACATTTATTAATCATATGTTTAGATGCAAATGGATTTTGTTAGTCTGAGAAACAAAAGATTCAAAGTTTAGGCACATTTTTCCTGCAACAGCAGATGGAAATCATGAAGAAAATGCATCTCTTGAAGTATGAAACAGAAGATAAATAAGTAACAGCAGCACTGTATTGAGTGCAGCAGTGTTTTTCCATGAATGCACTTTGCTCATCTGTCTCTGCTATGACCATAGAGGATTCATTTTTTATAATAAACAATACCAGTGATTTTCTAGACAAATATGGGTATTTTTCCATTAAGGTATCTTCTGATGCATTATAATTCATCTCCTGTAATCCGTTAATCCATTCCTTTTTTCTTTTTTCTTTTTTCCTTTTTTTTTTTTTTTTCCCCAAATAAACACTCCATAAAATAATAAGATTTCATGCAAGAAGTTGATAGTTCACATAAAGTGTTTACAAATATGTCTATTTGGGTAAATATTTCTTTGCAAATGTAGTTATTAATAGCTAATTAGATTTTCTGATAGCACATCATGAGGATTATGTATGAAAATTCTTCCATCAGTAAAATTAAAGTATAAAGCACTTAATAGTTTGGTTTGGGTTCTTTAACTTTAGTACTTCAGTGGTTAATTTTTCTCTTATAAAATGCAGACACTGTCATTGTCTTTAAGAACAACATATTAACTATTTCTACACTCTAAATAAAACAGACAAATATCAACCTAGATGGTTTTAGCTGCAGTTAAGAAAATTCAAATTTTCAGCACACCAGACATTTACCTAACAAGCTTGTAAAATAACATAGCAATAAAAGATTTTTAAAGATAATTCTTGAAAAGAACTCATAAAACACTCTGAGAAGAAAGTCAGAATAAAAGTTGCATACCATCAAGGAAGTGGGGTCTGTTTGATTTTTGTTCCATCGTTGTCTACTTGTTTTTAAAAACTCTATCCAAGCTATTTTCTTTAGCTGTTTGAAATATCCATGGGTCACTGCAACAAGAATGAGAAACTGAAAGCCCTGATTTCTGGTCTGATTCCTAGTGAAGCCTGAATCTCTCTTGCATAGGAAATTCAATTATACATACCAGGTGATTTGTAAGGGGTGCATTTTTCAACAGAAAAGTGTGATCCTTCTCCTGAAATACTTTAATGTTATTTCTTTTGGTGCTTTGTTCTTGAATCCATGCAGGAAATTTCTGTTTAGTATACAGAAGAGTCCGTGATGTTCTTTAAAGTAAGTGATTGGTCTCTGAGCTTTGGTGATTTAATTTCTTAATGAAAACAACAACCAAAAAACAGCTGGATAGATATGTTCCCAGACTGAATTCACTTAAATCCAAGAATGAGTTTTATGTTTCAGGCTTTTTTCAGTTGTCCAGAGTTTGTTTACTTTTTTAATACTAAATATGATTAAGCGTCAATGTCATTTTTCTATACTTCATCACTGGGGAAACATCTATTACACATTTTACAGTTTCTTGATCTTTCTACTTGTTAGTTCCATGAACATGTCTGACAGGGTGTTTATTTCCTGAAATAATTTCAGAAAATAAACTCAAATACTCTGCATATGAATTAATTTCTTCTTCTGTCATATCTTATATGTTCATTATAAACATATTTGATACATATTACATTTCCAAAAATATCAGGTGTTAGAACTACCTACTTTAAAATGTAAGAATTGAGATTTGGGAAATATATTTTCAAATTTAAGGATGAAAATTTATCTAAAAATATAAGCAGACAGCTGCCTTGAAGTTTAAGAGAAGCAGAGATTAAGAAATCATAAAAGGAATATTTTGAAAGTTTCATAATATTAGGGGTCTGGCACATAATTGAATTTGATCCTTTGTAATGCAAAGAACAGATGTTAGGAAAATTTTTTCTTCCTCACTTCCTCTGCCTGTAATTTTTCCTCCTTTGTACAATTATCTCACATATTTATTTCCTGTCTAAGGCAGATCTACACCACCGTGCAACTCACCACCCACAGCTAAGGAGAAATATACTGTCACATGAAAATAAAGACATGTATCCTGCATCAGCTGCTTTCCTTTGAATGAAAGAAGAAATATGTTTCCAACCTTTCAGACTGACAAGTTATGCATAAACCACAGAACACATCCCTATTTATTTATTTTTAATTCATCAGTCACCAAGATGATTAAATTTACACACACAAATTATATAATGAAAAGCAGAAAAAAAAGTTGATCGAAAAGATGGATGTAATTACTTCAGTGCTCTTTGTAATTGTCTCCAGACAGAACATCTTCATCTCATGCCACTTAGACAAAATATAAAGCTTTAGATGTGGAGATATGCATATTATTTGCCTTTTCCAGAACAGTTGACAAAACTGTGTGTATGCATTGAGTTCTTCTGGATGAAGTTTGCCACCACATTTACATGAATGAAAGGCTTTTGTTCCTAAATTATTCTATCTGTGAGGTTTAGATACACTGAATGTAAGTATAGCCATACTGTGTCCGTCCAACTGTCAGTCTTGTCCAATATTTTATAAAGAAATATGACAAGGGGTGCATGATAAGGTGGAAAGCATACAGAAAAGAGAAGTGTAGAACTGTCCTTCGTCCAGGAAAATTTTGTCTGGTGATTTTAACCAGTATACTTTTCCAGACAGTATACAAAGCTTGTAGGTACTAAAGATTTTCTGCAGAATATTCAGGCTTTTCAGTGCCCCTATTTTATAATGAAGAAAATGACTCTTCTTGGAGGCCCATTTATCTCTATTGATTCCACAGAAATGCTTGGGTGACGAACTTAAGCAAAACTAAGTAACTTTCAGTTACCTCTGCATTGCTGGGTAAGCTACATTATTGATCACTAATCTGCATTTGGAAGTGGTCTGATATGGTCTCGTTATACTCATTATACTCATTGTTTTATTTTCTTTCAGAAGATATCAAAAATAGAGGTGAAAGCTACAAAATGTGTAAATAAATTCTTAATTACACTCAGAGATACTGAACAATTGTCTACCTAAACATTACCAACCAAGTATGAATATACTTGGTCTTTTATCATAAATGTTGTGCAAGTTATACTGACAAACAAACAGAAAAAGAAAGACAATTCATTTTGTAAAATCTACCTGGCATAGCAATGCTGTGGCACATGAAACAGCAGAAACTCAAGCACATAGAATTGGGCCATGCAACATTACCAGATAAAGTTAAACAATGGTATATTTACATACCTATGGATCTGAGCCCGAAACTGTAAGTCAAAAAGTTGGCTCAGCCAGACTGGGCTCTTGCCCAGGCAGGCATGATTTTTCTTCCTGCACTCCTCCTGTGCTCTGCTATAGACCTGGGAGAAGCTTTCTCAACTTCTCTACGCTTGCAGGTCAAATATGATTACATGATACCTTTCTGACGGCTTGGCTGAAATCAATATTAGGGTTGGTTTTAATGATTTTATCACCACCTGGAATAATTTACAAGAAGCATTGTCTCCCCATTTTTTTCATAACTGGTTTTGAATAGATTTTCAAACAAAATTAGTATTCATGTACTTTTAATAATATTTTTGTTTTAGAATAGAAAAAAGGACACATTTTTGTGTCTTCCTTTTGCATTGCTGCAAAAAACATATTTTTGCATAAATACACCAAATTTCAATAATGGAAAATGATTTTTCAAAAGTCAACTCTGCAAAAATCAGTCAGATGCGTGTCATATATATTTTACATGTTTGCTGAGAAAATAACTTTAGATTTAATCTTACCTTAATATCATGGTCCTTTCAATTAAAACTTCCTTTTTTCTTTTACTTGATAAAAAATATTTCTGCATTTAGAAAATGGGTATTTGAAGACCAGATTAAAAAATAATCACTCACAGTCAGTAATTGCTTAAGTTATAGATGGCATTACTGGAGGTAGTAAGATAGCTCAGAGTTAAATAACACGACCCAGTTAGATTGCATAGTTTATAACTACAAATAAACTACACTCCCCTAGTTTCTGGAAAACTGTACACATAGTTTCTTTTTGCATGATGCTCTGGATTGAATTTTGCCTGCAATTTATAATTCCCCAATTTAAGGTTTCTTGATATTTACTAAATCTCCTGTTACAAATGTATTTTGTCACTCGAACTTTTGAGTGTAAATGTACTATACATTTCTTCCTGAATTTTTTTTCAGTGGAAACATGGAAAATCTTAGGATTTTCCTACATTCATATCACCAGCATTTGCTGGTTTTCCCAATGCAGGGAAAACCCTCAATTTCATCACACTTCCTAAGTCAGTGCATTTTGTAGATCACAGAATGGTGGAGTAATCCAAGCTAGAAGCAGGCTTGAAATCATGTAGAGCAAACCCTTGGTCAAAGAAGTTCTGATCGGATTAAGTTACTCAGGGCTGTGTTTGGTCAAATCTGTGATCTGCAAAGAAAGAGAAAGAAGAATTCCTACTTTCTCTACTGCACTTCAGATTATTTTAGTGACACCTCCTACGAAGAGAAAATATGCTTGGGAGAACCTACCCAGAGCACTAAGGGCAGCTGCTGAAACTTGGTACATTTTAACTCATTCATTGTATATTAATGCTGAAATTAGCCAGACACATTAATTTTTCAAAGTTTAACCCTCTAGTAACTCGTTTCAGCATGATCACAGTAATTTAAAGTATCCAAAAGATGAACAATAGAGGCAAGCTCAAAACAGGAACAAAGGAAATGAGAACAGTGAGGAAACATCTTCCTGCAAATGACTAAGGCTGTATTCTTAAACACATCTGCTATCAAAGGGGCACAAAACCTTTGAACTGTAGCCTCCTTTCTCCTAAAACAGATCCCATTCCATCAGTGATTAATATCTACTGTCTCTGATACAGAAAGAAAACTTGTGACCATATTTTCAAGGACAAGAAATCTATGGTGGCCATATATCTTGGTTTCCCCAGCTTAACTGTAATTTTCTTCAGGATTGGAAAAAAGGAATTAAGGTGAGGGGTTTTTTGTTTGTTTGTTGGTTTTTTTTTTCTCTGAATTTCCAGACAAATGGCCGCTGTGCATGCATAGTTTGCCTTCATGTACGCATACAGCTCACTTGACCATGCCCAGTAGAGGTCACCAGTTCCAGATGTATTAGACTTAATTAGCCATGTGCTGCATGGCATAGGTTCCCACATTTCATCGGGCTATTGTGTGCCTGTAAACATAAGAACACTAGGCATAATTCTGGTGAAATGACTTGAAAGCAATATTCCTTAAGGCATTTTGACAGTAACCTTTAGTATGGATCTCAGTGCTTCATGTAACAGAACAGTCAGTCTGTTCTTCATATATCAAATCAGAATCATAGAATATGTTGATTTGGAAGGGACCCATCACAGTCATCAAGTCCAGATCCTGGCCCTAAGCAAGACACCTCAAGAGTCACACCCTGTGCCTGAGAGTATTGTCCAAATATTACTTGAGCTCTGCCAGGCTTGGTGCTGTTATCACTTCCTTGGGGAGCCTGTGTCAGTTGCCCAACCACCCTCTAGGTGAAGAACCTTTTCCTGGTATCCAATCTAAACCTACCCTAGTACAACTTCATGCCACTTCCTCGAGTCCTGTCACTGGGCATGAGTGCAGAGGTTGGTACCGACCCCTTCACTTCCCACAGGGAAGATGATGAAAAGCACAATGAGGTCTCTTCTCAGTTAATAATACCTAGACACTTTGCCACTCAAAGTGGACTTTTAAATGCAGCCACATGACCAGGAATATAATTCAAAACAGAATCCATGTCTCTATATCCTTGTTTAGAATTTTCAATTTTCTTTGAGTTAATTACTCTCTAAATTAAATAAATAAGAATCCTTAATATTCCTAGAATTCTTTTCTTTCTTGAAATCTTCTTCAGACTTCCAGAAACTAGGTTAAAATATGGTTATTTCTACACTGATAGTTGATTAATCTCTTTGTTTGTGGTGTTTTGTGTATTAATTTGGTTTTGAGTTACTAATTTATTTTATGTAAGCTTGAGATAAGTTTTATTTCACACCATTGAGAGCTTTGGCCTACAGTAATTCACATTCAAAGTTGAAGCCCTGGACACCAACAGTACTAAATTTCATGGTCTCAGCTTCGAATAGTTTTGAGGAGGCAATCTCTCACTACACGTTTTGTTCAGAGCACACCTTTATTGAACATCATCCAAGTAGCACAATATGACCATTGAATGTTTTACCATGGACTGCTTTAAAGGAGCTGGTCTTCAGCAGCTGTTTACCCTCATTCATTTTCAAGTATCAGTGTCTTTGTAATTCCAACAGCATGGTAGCCTGCTCTTCATTTAAATTATTATTTTATGTTTGCCATAGGAATTAAGGTTTTCCGGAAGTGTAATAGATAGCACATGGAGTCTTAAAGACAACCGGAGAAACTTCACAAACTGAACTGTGAACAGCCCAAGGGCCATATCTGCAGCAGATCACTCCTAATTCACAAAAGGTTCTTCTAAGAGAAAGCCAGCACGTGTGGTTTCGGAAACAAGGATAAAAAGAAGCAGACCCATCTCATGTTGCCATGGGAATATTTTTTGCTGTATGTCTGGATAGTGTAGAAGTATTCATGAGTTGTCTCTATAAGTCACATAATTAAAATAAGGATAAATAGAACTAATTGCATGTTTCTGCAGAAAATTGCTCACTATCTATTATTACAGATAATTTCAGAATATCTGACAGAAATGACCCTTGGTTTATGGCAAAAAGAGCTCAAAAAATTTCGTTTAAGGCATTTTAAAATAATCCATGCTTCAAAACAAGAAAGTGCCCAAGGAGGAAAATTACCTCCCAAGTACTCTGCCAAGGTCACTTTTCGTTGGTTTCCCATTCCTCTTTGTTGCAGGAAGCAGCCAACAAAGGAAATGATTAGTGTGGATTTATGGAGAAAAAAACATGTTTTATGAGCCTGAGAGCCTTCAACAATGAGATTATTGGCCTGCTGAGTAGCCAGGGGATACCAGTGAATGCTGTCTACATTGTTTTTTGTAAATTTTTCAAATCTGTCTTATCCTTATATACAAGCTAACTACATATCCACCAAATAAGTGGACACTGACATGGATTTAAAACTGGGTAGACTCCTGAGTTCAAGCGGTAATGATGAGTGGTGTGAAGTTCAGGTTCAGGAAAGTAATTTAGCAGTGTGCCTCATGGAGGCAGAAAATAGTTACAAACCTAATGAAAATAAGTTTGGGTGAATACAGTGAAATTATTAATGAAGTATCATCTATGATACCATAGATCCAGTAGAGCAATTCAAACACTATCTGTGCATGAAATTTGATGAAAAACATAAAAAAAAAATTGGTTAGTACTATTACCCTTACTTAGAATTGATTCAAACAGTTCAAACTTTTAGGTCCCATTTTATTTGGAGAAAGCATGATCTGAAAAGATAAAGCTCAAAATATATCTTCAGGACTTGCATCTTGCACTACTGTATTTTGGTATTTTTTCCCTCTTCTTAACCCACTCACCCTTAAAGGTCAATCAAGGTTATGGTTTAAATGTTATTGGAATGAGTGAAAAAGAAATACTGTGGGACTTATTGATAGAGGGATTAAAGGAGACTAAATTAAGTCGACAAAAATGAAAATATAATTTAGTCCATATTCTTTGTTTATGTATTTGGCACATTTTAGCATTCTTTGAGGGATATATAATAGTATGTTATGAGTTAAAAAGTGGAGCCAAGAATAATGTTAATTATATTAAAGGAAGAGAAAAAAATGTGGTCATAGGAAAAATAGGCTGCTAATCTAGATAACCTCACTCAAGAGGAAATTATGCATACAGGTAGAGTTTACCATTAAAAAAAAACAAAACAAAACAAAACAAAACAAAACAAAACAAAACAAAAAAACCCCACAA
>WEIU01015365.1:29273-57265 GCA_013389925.1 Aegithalos caudatus
CAACAACAACAACAACAAAAAAAACCCCACATAATCACAGATAGTACTTCAGATACAAATAACAAAATAACATAGCAAAAAAAGTTTCAATTAGCTGTGACAATGTCTACAACACTCCTGACTGATTTGGTGCAGGTATAGGCTGTAAAAGATATCTGGTGGAGAGAAGCTTTGACATGCCCTCTCACATTAACTGTTTTGTCAGATAGCTTAGCATTGTTTTTCCTTAGGAATCAAATATTTTACTTTAACCTCTTCAGCATGATTTGAGGTACACCTGTGATACCATCCTGTCCCTGATGTTCTATAATTTGCAACTGTGATCTTCGATTACTCTTTTTGCTGTATATATAAGATATATTGACATGCTTGGGAAGGGTTACTACAGTTGCATGTAGCGTCATCTACCCCTTGATTGTCTAGAGGTGAAACATTACATGTCCACTGATGTTAACTTGTTACTTAGATTTTATGTCTCTGTACCCTAGATAAACCTCTGCATTAATAAATTAATACATACTTAAGCTCTCTGCTGTGGAGAAAAAAAAAGGTTTCTTGCGTTTTCCATGACTTTCATATTAGGTTAATTACATTTGGGTGGGGAGGGGGAAGCAAGTGTTGCTAGAAAAGAGTAAGGACATCTTTTCTTCATTACAGAGTTTTCTGGAATTATGCTCAGTACTATTACAATTAATGCTTTACCTGACTGAGTATAAAGATCAAGAAGTTTTTATCCAATTTTTATTTTGTATCTGTTTCTGTCTCTCAATGCACCATAAGATTATTCACTTTAAATAAAAATACAGAACACAATTTGAACTTGCTAAAAAAAATTACAAGAGTTTCGTAGCTGTGTGTTAGAGACATCATAATGTCTTGTGACTCTAACACTGTACCTTTGCTAAAGGCAGTAGGATGATTCCCCTCAGTAACAATGATATCAGAGAAGAGATATCATATCTTCAGTGGGGCAGGAATATATTGTTGTAAAACTGATGTGAACAAGGGGAAAATCTGAGACAGTGAGTAACTTGTGACTACGGTCAGTTACTTGGCTTCCCTGATTTATCCCAGAAGTTAAGCTGTAAAGTCAATTCGCAGCCAAACCACCGAATCTTACATCAGCAGACTAACAGTTCTAAATGTTGGTAAAACACTGATATTTTCTGAAGTTGCCTTGAAATACTCTCTGATTGCTTAGATGTCCTTGGCAAATTAGTGCCTGTGGGAAATAAATGCATGCTAGGTTGTGGTTTTTTGTTTGCTTCACATTGTTATAATTACTGTTGGTATTTTTATTAATAGAAATACTCATAGAAAGAGTGAAACATAGAAAAGGAGACAAGAATAGAAGTCTGATTACTTAGTTTTGAAGGGATTTCCAGAGAAAGCAAGCTGCTGATCAAACAGCATTTTGCTTCTGCTGAACGCAATAAAAATATCTTGTGTCCAAAGTTTAAAGATTAAAAGATACATGTTGTAATGAATAACACTTTCAAAGTGAACAAACAAGATTCATCTAATGTCTTCAGATGTTATTTTTTTTATCCTGGTGATGGTTGTGTCCATCTAGGAGCGAGAAAAAAAACCTCACAGGATGACTCATATGAATAATCATGAATATCAGATAAAAAAAATAAGGACACAGTCAAAAAGAAAGTGGAAAGAGTCAAATTGTGTTCTGACAGTGATTCATTCAGCATGATTTATTTTTTTTAGAAGTCTAGAAAGTCCTTGCTAGTGCTCTCCATTCTTTTCATACTGTGAGTAAAAGTATCAAAGAATGTTATATTCCAACTATTAGGAGATCAAGTTTCAGAAAATTGTGATGTGTATGTTCTGAAAGTTTTTTCACCTTTTGCAGCTCTATAGAAGACTCATATCACATTTCAAAATTCATGTTGCGATCAGAGAAACAGATAAATTTCTTTCATCTTTTTGATAGTTAGGATGAACACAATCACTGCACTCAGGAAACCAAGAGCAAGAAAGCTCTTGGGAGACTTAGCCAAGACCTGCATACAAAGATGGGAAAGATGGGGATGAGCAAAATTGTTACACCTGTTCATCCATTACTGACAAATGCAAAATTTTGGACCAAAATATGTAAGCCTAAATATTTGTGGACATTACAATTTCTTAATACTCTCTCTAAAGTGATCATAATTACATAAAGTTGTTAAATGCTTCTCTTCTTTATCCTGCTTTTAAAGTGAGAATCTTAATCTATAAAACAAAAGCCAGAAGGGTGCTGGAACAATTATTTTAAAATGTGGTCCATAAAACTATATCTACCTTCAATTACAAGAGTTAGTACTGTTATGTTAAGTATAAATTACTATCCATTAATTGTAAAGAAAACTATACCAGAGGAAAACTTAATACTTGTTTTTGTAAATCACTAATAACATCCTATGCAATTTATTGGCACACTCAGAAATTTTAAGTTACCTTAAGATTTGTTACAGTTTAGTTGAAAAATACACCTTTTCAGACGGATAACATTTGAGATGCTGAAGACATTCAGTTCTGATTGAAGAATGGAAGTCTTTCCAGGAAAAGTAAAAACCTCCACAAGAGTATTTTTAGTCACAGAGTGACAGACTCCCAGCTGAATTACCTATAGTCTTCTAATACTGCTTCAGAGAAACGAGATGTCTTCAGTTTTTGAAAGTATTTATTGCGTGTAATGTTATGCAAGTTAAGGTGTTATGCAAGTTTAACAAAGTGCAGTGGCAAAAAATAGGACAGAAAAGAGAAGAATGTTTTAGCCTTGCTCAAATACACAGATACAACCCAGGACATGTAAAGAAAACTGTTTTTCATAGTGCAAACATTTAAATATAAGCAGTTAATGTATAAATTAATTTCTCTTTGTCCACATTTATAATGTATTTTTCAAATTTATTTTTTAGGCTTAATGAGCTCATATATTAAACATATATCATATGTCATGTTTTCTTTTCTTTAAAAATATTTTTATGTTACCTGAGACAATTAATTGATAACTTCATATTGTAGCTTGGAATTTGTTTTACAGAACTATCCTCTAGTTTCTGTTTTGAGAGGCTGAAAGCCAAACAGTGTGAAAGGCCACTCTGAATATAAAGACAGTTTTATATTCCATTTTCTGCTCATAGTAGTGAGCAAAATATACCTTGCAGAATAAAACATATTGCACTAAGCAACAGAAGTAAGAGACAGTTCTCAAGGTTTACTGATCAGCTGAGATATTGCTTTACTCACAACAAATATTGGCTCTTTGGTCACATTGTATCTTTGATAATGAATAGTGAATACTCTTCAGTGAATAGTGTCCTATTCATTATGGCCTGATATCAGTCTCAGGTAATTTGCATTTTAAATTCAACAGACGGGTATCTTACTTGACTAATTATTCCTTAAAATTTCTTTTTCTATTTCAAGTGTTTTTGCCTTTGCTTCCAGACTCTGAGTTCAGTGATTACTGGTCTATTGACAAAATCTGTGTAGAATCACAGAATCATAGAATAATATGAGTTGGATGTGACCCATCAGGATCATTGAGTCCTGGCCATGCACAAGATTCCCCAAGAATCACACCATTTGTCTGAGGCATTGTCCAAGCACTTCTTGAACTGTCAGGCTTGGGGTTGTGACTATTTCCTGGGCAGCCTGTGCCACCTCAACCACCCTGTGGGTAAAGAACTTTTTCCTGATAACCAACCTAAACCTCTCCTGACACAACCTCATGCCATTTCCTCAAGTCCTGTCACTGAGAGTGAAGAAGTTGATACCTGTCCCTCTGCTTTGTCTTGTGAGGATGTTGAAGACCACAATGAGGTCTCCTCTCAGTCTCCTCTTCTCCAGGCTGAACAAACCAAGTGAGCTCAGCCACTCCACACAAGACCTCCATTCCAGGCTCTTACCAACCTCTTTAGGAAGATTATCATAGACATCAAAAATATAGACATGTAGAAATATCTTAATATAATAGAGATAAATTAACAAAACTCAGAGGTCAAATTTCAGAAAGTGATAAAAATTCCTTCCCTGATCAATTAAGGATTTTTTAGGTTCCAAAATTAAGACAATTTTTTAAAATTAAATTCCTTGTTTAAGAACTCTAGTTGTGGTTTGCCTTGAGCTGTGGCTGTCACTCCTTTGATTCATCATATTTCCTTTTCTAGCAGTACTAGTTCTCCCATAACTACTTCAGCTTCAATTGTTTTGCCACAGCTGCTGATGAAGTTTTGAAATTAGAAAAAACCTTTTGAAGGGTAATCTTAAAAATAACTGTCTATTAATAGCTGTTAAGGGAATGATAGTCTCAGATTCAGCTTAATATCTTAGTGTGGGATGTATGTTCAATATCTGTCTACCTTTCCTCTCTAGGAGTCTCACTGCTCCTATAATGCTGTAGTACTGTGTTTTTTTATATTATAACAATAGTTTTTTATATACATAGATACATATTTCAATTATTCACTAATGCAATATAATATTAGTGAATGACTAAAAATATTAGAAGTATAGACTACTACCTATATATTCTAGTGTTTCTACATAAAAAAAAAAAAGAAAAAGGGACTCACAAATAATTAATTTTTAAAATTGCGACATTCTGAGCTACAAATGTTAAACCCAGAGAAATTTGGAATTTTTTTCTAAACTTTAACTACTAATTCTGTCAGGTCAATAATTCTGACTTGTTATTAGCCATGTTTTGAAAAACATGAAGCCTGTTTTGTAGCCGCCCATGGCTGTCCACTGGCTAGCCCTGCCACAGCAGACCACAGTCACAGACTGGCACTGGAGCCACTGTCTGCACAGTGGATTCTTTTACCAGTGAGGCAGAGGCGAAGTGTGGTTGTGGCAAAGGAAGAAAGGAGGACTCTGTCTAGGTGAAGCAGGCTGGAGGTTTATTCCCAGGAGAAACTGCCCCAGACAGAGCAGAGATCCTGGGTGCACACAGCTTATAAACGGGGGAGGATCACAGGGGTGGGGGTTACACAGATCCAATGAGAAAAAAGTTAGGGATGGCTCTACAGAGAACTGACAACTTGTCAACCAACAGGGGACAAGGGGAGGGGGAGTTCTTGGGCTTCTGCCAATCACTCGATGCTCTCCCTGGATCTTTCCAGAACACAGGGAGAGGCCTGACCTTGACTGACAGGGAGAATGGGGTAGGGGTTGACAGGACTGACAGGGGAAAAGTTTGGGAGAAACCAACTTGGGAATAGGAAAGGGGTACATGGAACAAACCATCAAGGTACATGTAACACACAACAACTAACATAAACCAAGAGGTGAAAATAACTTGAACTGTGGTAAAACAAATTAATTCTGCACCACCACACTGTTTCACATATTCATTTCATTTATCAGTATTAGGACACTCCAGTGTCCTAATATTTCATATTTCATTTATCAGTATTAGGACACTTCAGTTTAGTGAAAAACTCATACACTATTAAGCGTCATGTCTGGGATTATATTCTTTTACCAATCAGTAATTGGTTTTAAGATTTGAAACCACATGCAGCTGCATGGTATCACCTAGCTTCCTAAATAACATAATGACACAGTCTGTTAGTGATACTGACACTGAAGCACTAATCTGCAGTCTTTCCTTCACAGCAGCTGTATAAAAATCTGTTGTCCTTTAGTGTTATAATTCCATTATATGTATCTTGGTTGGTAGTTACCTTGCTGAATAGGGCAGGATACTATCCAGTCTTGGGATTTGTACCTCTAACAGAAGTCAGAAATTAATATCTGTTTTAAAAGAACCACAAAGGTCCTGTGAATTTAAATCTGGGGAATTAGTGACCTTCTCTTACTTGATCTTTATTCCTTTTCTTCTCCTCTCCCAGAAAAAGCTCTAGGATGGAGAATCAGTTAAAGTTATCTCCTCAATGAGATATGGGGAAGGAAAGGAAGTAAATCCCATTGTTCCTTCTAAATTAGTGGATTCCAACAGACAGTCTGAACTGAAAAACAGAGATTATATAAATTGGTTAAAGCTTGGACAACATGTTTCAAGTCTGTTCATAAGCAGACACATAGCGTTCAGAGAAAAGTGCTTTGAAACTGAGGGTATGAGACACATCATCTCAAATACTTATACTCTTTCAACATTAAATAAATCCCCTTACAAAACCAGACAAGTTTGCCTGTATCAACAACAATTTATGCAACACCTTTTCCTACTGACCTAAAAGTTTAGTAAAGCAGGTTCACATCCAGCCTTGCAGTTTAGCTGTGTGAATGTCTATCCTGATGTTGGTAAACTGCAGAGCTGTTAACGAGTTGCCAAACTTAACTCCTTCACTGAAGCCGAATATTAAGTTTCTCCTCCAGTTCTGGCCTTACTACTCTTCATAATTTTTTCTCAAAACATGAGATACCCACTGATTTATATAACAGTGTATCTGCCAACTTAAAGTCAGCTTCTCATTTAGGCCTTTGTAATTCATGGGCACAGGAAAGGGTAAAAAACACCTTTCATTTTGAAAGAAAATCAGAAGATAAATACTTAAATACTTATTACAAAGTGCAAGTTCAAGACATCTCAATATAGCAAAAATCCCTAGCTATTACTTACTTTCAGAAGTTACACCAAAAGTCCTGGAGTTTATTACTGTTTGTAGTCTATTTTGTTTTTTTCACATACAGTTCCAGATCAGTCCACCAGTTGCTTACATCTACCAGCTCTAATCTGCTGTGGGGATTAAGGAACCACACCTCTCACAATGACTTTCCAGAATGCCTGGATCCTTAAACACTTTATTTTTAAGTAAATCATACCATTAAGCAGAATAAAATAAAAGGGATCTGTTGCTATATTCAGCATACTGAGTCTATAGAGATCTGACAAAGAGATCTCACATGTAAGAGTGACTACAACAAAATAATTCTTGATTGTTGCCAGATAGTTGTTGTCCTGAAGAAAAATGTTACCCAGATCAAAAATCTAATATACCTATACCCAATAAGCAAATTTTGTTTCAAAGTGGCATTATCTGTACTGTATTTGCAAGTAAATATTTTATTCTTCTAACATCAGAAATATATTTGAAGTATACAAATTTCCTTACTGAAAAACCAGAATGGTAATATTTATTTAATGTGTTGTCACTCTGAGCACTGAGGCAGAGCATGATGGGTTAAAGTAATAAACACACTAGACCTAAATAATGTAACTGATTCCACATTCTAAACAAATTTATGTTGTTCCATGCTTCATAAATCAATTCCGTCCATTCCTTTTCCAACTCTGAAATCTATTCTTAATTTCAAATAGTGTTTTCTGAGTTCTGTATTTCATAACCTTTCCATATAAATTATTCTTTCTCTATGTCCGTCTTGTGTATTACTTACCCTTTGTAATTTTCTTAGATTTTTTTGGTAGTTGAATTGCTATTCACACAATAATCTCACAGACCTCTTATTTTTAAATTGTTTAGGAAGAAATAATTGAGAATAATGAATATTGGAGTTCTGAATGTCATTGGTTATTTTTGATTGAATCCATGAAGCATGTAAGGTATTTTGTTCCAGAAGTGAATCAGCTCAACTTTTCTGTTTTGGTTCAAATAATTGTGTTTACAAATGTCTATGAATATATTTCATTTAAATTAACTCTCTGAGAGAACAATCTGCTAGCAAACCCTTGTATGACCATACTCGGTGCAGGGAATGCAGAAAGTTATGACTGAAGAAGAAGAATAAGTAGAGAGTTTTGTTTACAATTTTGAACATGCATGCATGGCTGTATTTTCATTATTTGCTCTGCTCCAGTTTCAGCTAATGAAAAGAGATAAGCCTTTACATTCAAACTTTTGCTGTAGTTGTAGAAAGTACAAGTAGGGCAGTCTGTCAGGAATACAAGTTCCCCATTGGCACTCATCAAATCAGCTTTCAAATATTATAATAATAAATATTATTACCCAATAATATATACAATAATCACCAATTCGAAGCTCTATTCCAATCTGTGCAAATAGATTCTGAAATATGCAATATCACATCCCAAGGCCATTCTATATTTAGCATAATAAATGTTATAGGAATCCAAGGTCATTAAGAACAGCCATTTAAATAGCATTAATCCTTGATTTAAAAGTCATCATAGATATTTGGAATCTAACTTGTCCTGGTATATTAAATTCTGACCTGAGTTGTTGGAAAAAAGTATAGTGAGCATATATGTGGCAACAATATCTGGAAATTTTTCACCTCTTCATTGGCACAAAGAAGCTGCTGGAAAACTTACAGATGCACAAATGTGAAAAACCATAGACTGTAGAAAATTAAGTTGGACAGCTGGCATTGACCAAGGGCCTGATCTCAGTGACTACAATGCCAGGTCGCTGGGGTAAATGAGAATTATTTGCTGTGGTTTTTTCCTCATTAAATAAATTAACAAATAAGTTTCTTTTGCCATAAGATGATGTTACAATGAGCAGAAAGCTTTGAAAAATTGTAGTATAGAGGTCCTCAAAGTTTCTAGAGCCATGCAGATATGGTGATAAGAAGAGCGGATGTGCTTTTTTTATAAGATATGTAACATCGGTCTTAATGATTTCTGACACTGAGGTCTTTATGTTATGAGATTCTTTGCCAGAAATAGAATAACAACCAACCAAACAAAAAAAACCCCAGTTCTATATATTTTCTTTTAAATCTGGTTCAACTGTTCCTCATTAGAAGCAGCTGAAAAACTGTTTAAAAAACATGTAAGCAACACCTTTAACTGAAGAAGTCAACATGTTTTGGAGAAAGTGTTTCAAGAAAGCTATGGTCCAGCTGGAGGAAATCCAATGATGAATAATAGGTAAGATCAACAGTCTGAAAATCATGATTTTAAGAATAGACAGGAAAAAAAGTTACTGTTTAGTCTTAAGAATGGTGTGCAGAAGGAAAATGTAGCAACAGCCATCAAATATGCAAACTATTGCTGCACACAAGGAAAAAAAAGCTAGAAATACCTGTTCTCTATAGAGCTATGGAATACTTGGGAATGAGACTAGCTAAATTGATTTATATTATATATTACAAAAAATTAAATATTAAACATTAAAAAGTATTACAAATGTAAATATTGAAAAGAGTAATCTCTGGAAGGTTCTGGATTACCCATTATTAGAGATTTTTATGAACAGATTGGGCAAACAGTGGTAGAGAATAAAAAGCATAGAGGCAGAGGCCAATTTACTCTAGAGAGGAATCTGCCTGTAAAGCAACTCCTTTAGATCATCTGTGAAACAAATACTCTCTCTCTCTCTCCTGCTCTTAAAATCAGTGCTCACTTTGCTTTAGGTATATAGAGATTTTTTTTAAATCCACCACAGCTAGAATGAGGCATGGAGGAGCTTTCTTTCAGTTGAAAGCTCTTTTTTATTATTATTTAATTGGATCATGTTATAAAAAGAGATAGAATTCCACTGTTTATTCTGCTGGAAATATTTTGTGGAATTCAACAAATGCTTTGATGCAGACATTTCAAGTAATTTCTGCTGTGATGTCACTCATAGGCAGTAAAGACTGCAGATTTACATGTCTAACTTAAGAAGTTTAAAACTGTTGTGTAAGTCCACAACAATCAATTTAAGTTCCTTTCAAATCTTTTGGGCAGAAATAATCATTTACACAAGACAATCCATCTTGTCTCAAGCAAAATGTTTAAAATATCTAAAACAGGCCAGGCCAGTTTTCCTGCAGAAGTGAGCACATCTCTTTGACTTTTTGGGAATTCAAGGCCTACAACCTTCTATTTAAGCAGTAAAATCTTAAGATACCTGAATTTTTCTGCTGCTATTCCTCTAAGTTGCATCCTGTGCCTTTTTTAACCACTTCCCCACCTTGTCTTCACCAGGTGAATTACTTAATCTCAAAGTATAGATATACACGGTAAAATGAACAGAATGACACAAACTGAACAAACAAAAATTATGTATGTATGAAATAAATACTAAGTTTTTTTTCAGAGGAATATTTTATACCATTTTCAGCTGTAACATAAACATATTTTTGGGGTGCTCACATGATCCACACATGGGATGGTCTAGCCCCAGCTCTTAAGGCAGGACTATGACTCTGTAGGGTCTGATGTACAGAACAAGCTAGAGGATTTGCTCCTAACATGTCATAGAAAAGACCTCTCAGACTATTGAGTCCACAAAATCCACCAATAAACCATGATCCCTAAGCATCATATGTCTATGTCTTTTAAATACTTCCATGGATGGTAACTCTACCACTTCCCCTGGGGACCTGTTCCTGATGTTTGATAACCATTTCAATAAAGAATTTTTTCCTAATATCTAATCTAAACCTCCCATGGTGCAATTTGAGGGCATTTCCTCTTGTCTTGTTACTTGGGAGAAAAGACCAATTACCATCTCTCTACAACCTTTCAGACAGTTACAAAGAGTGATAAGATCTCCCCTGAGCCTCAGTTTCTCCAGTTCTCTCAGCTGCTGCTCAGGAGATTTGTGTTCCAGATCCTTTTCCAGCTTCATTGCCCTGCTCTCCCATGCTCCAGTGCCTCAATGTCCTGCTTGTAACCATGTATGAAAAGGAAGGCCACTATCATCCAGGTTATCCAGAGAATTAACCAGGAGAAGAGAAATTCTGTTGAGTACAGTAAAAGAAATAGAAATACAGAGGAATCCAGCATGAAAAGTGATATAGAGGCAGCAGGAAGAGTTTCCAGGCGAGGCAGCAGCCTATGTCTGGCAAGAGGACACCTGCAGGGGCTCACACCAGGGCAGGGAGCATTTGCTCTTGGCCAGTGAGAGTGAGGAGCTACCTGCGACCTGGGGAGTGCTGGGGAAGAGGGGAGGAGATGCTTCTGGGGTGATTTATGGGGGCTGCGAGATATGTAACTGTTTATTAATTCTCTCTAAGGGTCTGGTAACGTGATTTATCTGTTATATTACCAATATTGATCCTGAGTCTATAGTTCACTGTGGGTTAATTACATGTCATTAATAAATTAATAAAACATTTCGATTCCGATTCTGGCCTAAGCTATGTGAACTCACTTGTTTTTTCTTGGTGTCAACCTTTCCTGGGGAAGGATGCTTAGCAACCAGCTAGAATAAGCAGTGAATTATTTGTACAATGGAAATAATAAAGGAAAACCCTGTTTGTCAGGAATGGTGAGAACTTTGAGGTGTTTCAAGTTGTATATTGGAGTAGCTAGAAGTCTCACAAAGTAGCCCAAAAGACTTGGGAAAATCAAAGGAATTGCTTCCACATTTCTCTCATCTGTATTTGCAATACTATTGGACTTGATTTTTTTATTAATATATATCATTAATCCCCAACATTAGTATCAACACACACTATTTATATAAGTAGAATTGCACTTTTGTCTTAGGCGCATGTATGCTGGTGAGTTTTTTGTATTTCTGGCATCTTTTCATTTCCATTTTTTATGATAACTTCTCTCAGGGGATGACTTTTATTTGATCCTGTTATTCATATTGCTCATCCAGACTTAGGAATCTGGGATGAAGGAAAGGGGAGGGGAAGCACACAAGACTTTTGTTCTTTCTAAAATGAAAACCAGACCTGTTCAAAGATTTGACTTGTAGTTGAAGAATAAACATACTTTACCACACTCCAAAGGAAAAAAAATACAATGCTTAAATTTTTATAATGATAATTACTTTCCTTAAAAAAACCCCAACTCAAAAAAGCCCCAAACAAACAAACTCAAAAAGCCACAATGAAATTAAAACAAGCAAAACAACCGGTGCTTTTCCAAACTCTATTTTCCACAGAAAAACAAGTAAATGGTTAAAGGAAGGATTAAGTCCCTTACACATTACAGTTTCTAGCTGTGATATTAAATCAGTCATCTATGTAGATTTTATTTATATATGCATAATCTGTGTACATATTTATATATACAGACCCAGTGGTACACACACCCTGGAAATGAAGGCAGGGGAGAAAGACAGCTAAGTTCAGAGGAAGCATGTTTAATAAATGAATAAATAAATAATTCTCAGTGTTCGTGGAAACAAAAATGAAAAATTTCTGTGCAACACTTCCCTTACGTCATATTTTCCTAGCCCACCTAGAGGTGTTGGTTAAGGAGCACTGTAGATTATGTAAACTAAATCTTTAGAAAAATCATAATGAAGTCATATTCTAGAAACTTGTTTTACATTAATGCATTCTTTGTTCAATTTGACATCATAATGTATCTAAATAATTAGTTCATGTAGCATTGCAATAAAAAAAGATTAAAACACAAAAAAGCAATTCCCTAATCCCTGCCCAGTTAAGTAGGCTCTCTAGTTTTGCCACTGCCATGTGTTCTATGATTATGAATCAGGACCCTGAATTACAAGAGGAGCTTAAAGATCATGCTTATCTTGTACTTTTCTATAAATCATACTCCATTAATAATAGTAAAACAGGCTTAGGGGGGTTTGATTTGCCTCCTTGCTTTCAATGAAAAAACTCTAACATTTCTATGCCAAATACTGTCATTTAATTCTTTAATGTTAAGTAACAAGCTTCAGTGTTGCAACATTCTCTGAGGTTTTCCTTTCCAAAGTACAACTTAAAAATAATACTAGCAAGAAAACTGAAGTTCTTGGAGCAATTTTGGAACTAGACTAAAAGAGGACATATGGGTTTTTTTTTTTGAAGGGTATGTGAGACACACTTTCTATGTTCCAGAAACACACAAACACCACTCAGAAGAAAAGGACAGTCTGACTCTTTCTCTGATCCTAGGCCTGTGACAGCATAGCTTACTAGGCTATCACCAGGATTTATCAATTTTAAAACATGCTAACAAAAGCACTCAATTTTCGATCAACATGAACTCAATGATCTTTATTGCAATGTTTGCTACATTTAAAACATGTTTGTGCCTGCATCTATATGGGGAGCACGTACCAAAGTGTTGGTAGATGCCCCATTGATGGAAACATTGATGGTCAGGCTGGGTGGGGCTCTGAGCAACCTGAGACAGTTGAAGATGCCCCTGATCATTGCAGAGAGGTTAGACTGGATAATATTTAAAGCTCCTTTGCAACCCAACCTATTCTGTGTTGCCATGGTTCTGATTCTAAACCATCTTTACTTCTGTATTAAAGGTTCTGCTATTATTGATGGCTCTGTAAGCTTAATATATAAATTCTCTGGAACAGCCTTTCCTGTGCTGCACTTCTATTACAACTCAGATTGGACTTTCAACACTTTCATTTGTTTATTTTCAAAGCATTTGTTCCAAGTTTGTCAATTAGTCCTAGCAGCTCATCTTTATACAAATACAGAGGAAAATGACAAAATGACAGCCCCCACTTTGGGAGAGCTTTATATATATATATATTCATGCGTGATACTGCTATGACACCTTTCCCATTATAGCAACTACAGAAAATTTCATGGAATTCCCCTGCTGTAGTATAGTGCCTACAACTATATGTAAAGGCAGTTTTTTTTTTCTAGAAAAAGTGACCATCAGGAAAAAGAGAAAGCAAGTGTTTAGAAGCATTCACACTAGGCTTCAGAAAGCATGTTTTCACCTTGTGTTAAGAACACAAGGTGAAAAAATGTCCAATATAGGTGGGTTCCGAGTCCTTGTCCAAAGGTGAGCTCCAGAATGTCTTGCAAAAATCTAGAAAATCAATCCATGAAGCTGCCCTCTAAGTCTTTCAATTAGCCTTTACTAATATAGTTTATTTCATCCAAGTTTATATTGGAGGACAGATTTTAGGTATTGAGTGGCTCTGAGATATTTAAAATAAGCATACTAATCTTACTGGATAATACTATATACAAATAGTATAATGTAAATATATATATATATAAATTAAGCCTATAATCACCCAGCACCAATTGGAAGTACATTCTTTGTATAATAATGTGCTCTTCAAATCAACGCTTTCTTTTGTTCTGAACACTTGATATGGCAGCTTTCATGAAGATCTAAGTACAAGCAGAGACTATTCAAACAGCTTTAGAGCAAAGTTTTCCTGGGTTATGTAATAAACATAATTTAAAAAGTAAAGCCAGGTTAGTAACATGAATTTGAAGAAATAATTTTAATGGCAAGTAAAAAAAAACTTATGTATCATTATTGATATTTTGTTTGTTTATTTTAACAGATCTCTTTTCTCGGTATTGGTGTGTTAATTTTAGGGTTTTTGTTTGTTTATTTTTTTTTTTTCTTTTGAGTAAGGGAATGTTTATCTTTTCCTCTAAAATATGATGATTTACAATATTTTTTTCTTTGAATTCCTCACTTCATCAGCAGGTTTCCCCGTTCCAATAAATACTTTAGACAACTCAGAACAAACTTTACATTAAAGGTGACCTTATCAACATATCCCTGCTTTCACTTATTTAGTTATAATCAAAACCTGTTCTGACACATGAAAGATGTTCTCATTATGCAAAAAATGGCTGGACTGGCATAATAATTTGAAAGACATCCAACAACTTCACCCTGTTGCTAACACTGAAATATCTCTTCTCACTACCTTGCTGCTTGATTCTGTGTATTTGAGGTTCAGTGCAAATACCCACAAGGGATTTTAGTCTTGCTCATTTTACTAGTTTCATCATCTCATTGATAAATCTGTAACACATCAGTCAACAGACAGTTGCAGTGTATATAATTTTCTACTAAAGAAGAATAACTAAACCCACAAAAGTAAAGATGAAGGGACCTACACTTCTTCAGAATATAATGTATTTTTAAAATTCAAATTTTCATTTTATAGCTCAAGTTACATTTCCATTCTTGAGTATCCACAACCATTTTCTTGGTAAGTCAGTTGAAGTTTTGTGAGGGAGATCTTACTTATTTTCAAATGAGAAGTAATTTAGCTCAACGTTTCAAATTTAAAGATGTTCAGACATCTTCAAGGGTATGATTATAATGCATTATTCTCCCCTTTCTAAATGAACAGTCTTTTCAGAAGGCATGTCAATAGACCCTTATGATATCTTTGGTTACGCTTCAGTTCTCTAAACAATACGCAAATAACTGTGGGGAAAATATTCTAAGACAATTGGATATCATGATTATTAAGTGTTAATGTATAATGCCAGTATTTCAGCAATATAAAATTTGTGTTATCTGAATTACAAGGCCAAGACTTTATGGGAGTCAAAACATTTTGAGATAAAACATTACAAATTTGCACCCAGAATGTATTCCTTTTTTCGTATTATTTCAGTTATAGTGCTTAATATTTTAACATATAATTCAACATAAAGAAAAGGAAAAAAAAACCTCTCACTAAGTTCACAATGACAATAACTGGCAGCCAGAACTTACATACTAAAAAGTGGTGCCCTGCAAATGTGATATATCCCCAAAAGTATGTAAAGATTTATCATATGATGATGATATTGGAAATGTATTTTATCCAACACTAGAAGTTTTTTGGAGTGACATAGAACAGTTGTATTTATCAAGCACATTGATCCATGCAGTAAGTGCTCAGGGAGTCACTTACCATAAGCTTTCAGCCGAGTACTTTTATGGTAATAGAGCAGACTTAAGACAAAAAAACATGAAACCAACCAAATAACCCCCCAAAATCTTATCCTTGGGCCCTTATAGGAAATAAATGTATAATCTGTTGTTTATACTGGGGTTAAACTTCATGATTGAGGGTGATGTCTGGAGGGTTTATTTAGTATGTGTCAAAAACCTAAAGCTATAAAAATCTACTTTCTAGCAGCAAGTTTACCACTTACTCTGAGATTTTACTGTGTCAGTGACAACTCCTGATAGGCTAGTAAGGAAACAATTTTTAAGTGTTCTAAAAATTAGTAGGGAAGAAGTTTATTTTAATATTTCATTTCTATATGTTATGTGAAGATTTTGAAACAAAAATTAAAGCAGAAATTATGATGCCTCAGGGTGTTGAGCAACTTAGAGACTTATGTGAGTTATTCATAATTTTATCTGAACTTTTGCAGGTAGTGTGTTGGGTATTTTGTATTGAAATATTTCCTAAAACAACATTTTAACCCCCTAAAAAAGAAATAAAAAGAAAAAAAAATGCAAATATTAAAAGGAGGATAGAAAGAGTTTTGGAGGGTTCTTTTTTCTTTTTTTTAACATGTACAGTTGCATTAAAAGACTGAAATATATAGACCAAGGTAAAAAATGTTGTGTACTACATTATTTTATAATTGCCATGTGTTGAATTAAGGAACCTAATTGTACATACAGTCATACAAATATACTTACTAATCTGCACCACCTTTATAGTTTGAAGCAGTGAGTTTCCCTGGAAGTGTTAAAGACTGGAATGTACAATATAATTATAGGTATATACCATATATGGCAAGAGGCAACTCCTGGCAAGTTATGCATAAGGATTTCCTGGTACTTCCCAGGACAAAATATATGTTATTATGACTAGCATTTAATTTGGGTAGTCATAAGCATTTTTAAAATAATTTTTGAGATCTGCTCCTATCTCTTATAAACTGTTATCAAAAATTACCACCCTAAAACACATTGTCACCAATAGCAACTTATAATTTACTTTTTAAGGAATTCCAGGAATTTGTGATGTGAAATGGAGCCACAGACCTTGCCACAAGACCCATATATCTATCATTCTAAAGCTTGACTAAACACTTTGCTAAAAAGCTAAGAAAAAGTTTATGGTCTATGAAAACACGAAGGCTAACTCAGAAAATAAAATAAGCCAGTTTATTTATGACATGTAGAAACATTCCACATATCAGCTCTGTCAGCCTTCATTTGTTTGACTTCTTGGATGAAACCTCTGTTTGTAAGGTTTTCTTTTTAAATAGTGCTTTTAAGGCCCTATATGAAAAGAAACTAATTTTAAAAATATAAAAGATTTGTAGTCAGTATATGCTACATTATTTCAGCTAGAAATTTGGTCAGAAATCATTTATTTATTTGGTCAAAAACACTTACAGGACAAAAGTAACAGGGGGGAAAAAGTGAAAATATATCCAAACCCAACAATTTTCAGTGATGATAGAACTTCTCTTGACAAGAGTTTTTCTGCCCTCCTGTCTGATATGGGTCATACAGTTGAACATTAGTCCTTGTCTTTTCCAAAAACCCAACCACTAGGCTATGCTCTTGCTCTTCAAATATATATTTAGATATTCATTAAATGCAAAAGAGTGAGTTTGACAACAACCTATCTAGTAACTAAGGCTCTCAGCTATGATTCAAATGATCCAGGCTCAATGTGCAGCTCCAGTGAGTATTTATGTTATTACACCGTGTTGAGCAATTCCTCCAGAATAAGCTACTACAATGAGAAAATACTGCATAACCTGATCATGAAAGCAAATAGTTTTGCTCCATAGACCACATCCACTTGATGGACATCCACTGAAAAAAATCATATAGTATACAACAGATCTTTGTATCTTTTACCTGAAATCAAGTCCTATCTGAGATGTATTTAAAAGAAAAGGACCCATTTTATGTTCATATCTTAGCTTTAAGGGTTGATATTTTTTAATATGTGGTTTGATCTTAAAATGTGCTGAACATTCTGAGTCAGTTCAACAAATCCCTTCATAGATGTACATTTTGAGATAGATGTCTCATATATTTCCATGAAAAAAAAAAAAACCTGACTTTTCTACTTTTCTGACTTTCACTTACGGACAAGTTGGAAAGGATGTGAAGCCTTGAAGACTTTATAAGATTTTCCCTGAAAGTGAAATTGCTTTTTCTCAACCTTAGAGGATTTTTGCAAAAAAACCCCTTTTTTTTCCTTTTCTTATTTTCAAAGTTTGGGATGATTTTTCTTTATGGAACTCTTCTATGTATGCTAAATTTAATTCTGAAATTCCACTCCAAATATATGACCTATTCTTATGACTGTAATAGGAAAATTCCAACATTTTTCCATTACACTGGCTTGGGCAAAGTAACTCACCTCTTTGTAGGAAGGAACCCATGAACTGTGCTATAACATTAGTAAGAAATCTAAGCAATTATCCATATAAACCATAAGACACATTGTTTAGTTCAATCTGACATTTAGGAAAACATCTAATCAAAAGATAAAACTTTCAGCATTTTGTATATTTGCTTAAATACTATGGTGAATAAAGGCACATCATAACTTGCTAGCTAAATGTAGTTTTTTTTCTCTTAAGGGTGTATGTTACTTTTCATGAGGGATATTACTGAAGATCATCAGAAGTATTCTTCCATAGCCTGGTAAGACTGACAGATTTTTCTGTTGTATTTTTGTTAAACAGACAAAAACAAACAAAAGACTCCCCACAAACCCCAACGTACCTCTTTAAGGAATGACAGCTGTAGAAATACATCCCTTCTGTAAGAAAAGGTTTTTGTGAGGTTTCTATTCTATTTATACAGTTTTCTGTAGGGATGTTAGTAAATGCATAAAATTGTTTGGTTTGAAACAGTGTTTTAAGGTCATTGATTCCAACCACTAACCCAGCACTGCCAAGTCCACAACTAAACCATGTCCCTAAATGCCACATCAGCACATCATTTAAATGACTCCAGGGATGGTCACTCAACCACTTTCCTGGGCTGCCTGTTCCAGTGCTTGATAACCCTTTAGGTGAAGAAATTTTTCCAACTATCCAATGTGTACCTCCCCCAGTGCAACCCGAGGCCAATCCTTCACTTTTTTATTTGCTACATGGAAGAAGGAAATCATGCATGCTTGGAAGGAAAAATGTCAGTAGATAAAGCCAGCAGACAGCTAAAGTAGCAGTTCTGTTCTTGTTCAGAACCATGGGAACATCACACCTGACAACTGAAGTTAGGAAAATTCCTCGGTTTTTTTCTTCCTACTGTGTTGAGGTTAACTATCTCACAAAATGAATTCAGATTGAGTCTAGCAAGAGTTAGAGCTCACATACTCCATCTCAGCCAGACTTAATATTACAAATGCTATTATTTACTTATCAAGCCATAGTATAATACATGTGATACCTTGTTTTCAGTAGTTTAGAACTTTGTTAGAAGTATAGTTGCTTGCACTGCAAAGGACTGAATTTAGGGTCAAGAATGCAGGGAGGGTACAAATCAATTTCTAAGTTCAGCAGAAGTCTGCAGCCATCTAAACTGTATCCAGAACAATTTCAGACACCTTTGGGTGACCAGTGAAGGTTACCAGACAGGCCATCAGATGTATAATAGAACAGTGACTTTCTGGATTGACAAAATCCCTTGGTCTCAATACCCTGAGGGCATTCACGGATAACCCACCAGCTACAAAATTACCATAAACAGTGGAGATCTAGTCAATAAAATCAATGACAAAGAGAGAGAAATACAGTTCATCCTAGGGTTCACCATGACCCCAAATCAATAATCTGCAAGCAGATATTTAGATATATCTGAATGTCCCTAAAAGTTCTCATAGCTCCTCAAGAAGTCTTAAACTGAATTCCTCTTGGACTTGACTAAACCCCAGATAGGTTTACTAGGCAAAAAACCTGACCTGCGAAGCAATGAAAAGAAACGTGCTGAAGCATCAGGTGATGTGAGAAATGGATACCAGCAAGAAAGCTGCAACTGGTAGACTGAGTGAAAAAAAAAAAACCCAGATGAGATGGGTTAAAGTAGAGAGACCAAAGGGACTGTTTGTGAATAAAGAACTTTAGCCTAAGGGAAAAAGAAAGGGATTAAATTTTAAATAAAAACAAGTAATGGCTGTTCAAGACAGATGAGACCGGTGGTTTAGTGAGGAAATAAAAGTTCTAGCAGAGAGATTGAAAGTATAGCACACATATCAGTAAACCTTGGAAGGTGGAGTGTAAAATGGCATCCAAAGTTGAAAATCTTAGTATATTTTTTCTATCTTATAAATTTTCAGCAAAGATCTAGAAAATATGTTTGGCAAATTTTTAGTGCAGTGTTGGCATCTACACGGGTGATTACCTGCTGCCATCCCATATTCCACTGCATGGATTGTCAGAGCTCTGTGACATCCGTCCAAAGCTTCCAGCCAAGCTTACAGATATCATTGCATGACAAGCTTTCCGCATTTCAAGTTTGTCTTTTTGTTTTAATGGAAACTTTACACAAAATCATCCTCCTCTCCCATCCTCCCAAAACACTATTAAGCTCCAAAACTAAGTCAGACCAAAACTAAGCCAGAATATCTGCATCTTGATTTTTCATTTTCTTTACGTAAGTATAAGCAACAATTTGATAATTCTTTACATAAGTATAAGCAATAATTAATTCTCACAGGTGGTTACTTGTTTTCTAGTCCTCATCATAGGGATGAATTTACAGGCTCTTAGAAGAAGCCATATGATATTTTGAAGCACTCCACATATTCTGAAAGACAATTATCAGTCACTTTATCTCTTAAGCATATTACTTGATACACTGTTCCTCTCTTCTTTTTGTCTCAGTTAATGAAGAGTAAAAGTGTCCTCCTTGCTAAAGAGTATTGTGAAAATGCATCCATGGTCTAAAGACCTTTGTGATATATGCAGGAGTTTCATAGTTTGTTAAAACTCAGGAAATGCTTCTGATACCCAGGAGCACACACTAGAGATTGTTTATGCCACATAACCTACAGAGACATCTGCTGAGTGTATCGTCTACAAGACTTGTGTGAATCAAGCACAGAGCACCTCCAGCAGGACTTGGGTGACCCCCATGTACCTGCTGAGGTTACTATTACCTGTGTGACTTCGCTGAGCTGACTGGCAAAACACAGATGTGGGGAAGTTGAGGAAAACTCGCAACATCACCCCGCTCATGTCAGAGTGATGTTAATGCTGCCTAAGGGGCTGAAAGGCAGAAACCATCAGGGTGGGTCTGACAATTGCTGTGTGGGACCAGGCAGGACTGAAATCACTCGAGTCTGTGTTAGGATGGATATTGCAGTGAGGACTGCCACAGCAGAAGAAATGAGCAATTCTGCCTTTGGAACAGGTTTTGTAGCAAATATGCAGTGAGTAAAATTTGAGCCTGTATATTCAGCATGACAGGAAAAATAAATAAAAATGGAACGTTTTTCATTAATTGAGCAGTATCCCCATATCCATCTGCGCCTTAATGAAGATGGTTCCTATGCAAAAATAGCATGTGATGGTGTAATTAAAAATTGCACTGCATGCATAACGGTTAACAATAAGCGAATATTTGTATACACAACACAAGCTCTCAGTCTCACGCACATCCACTTATATGTGTACATTTTTGTGTTATGACATTTTCCCTGTTCATAAATTTAATCCAGGATCTTAGACTCTGGGTGAGACTTGTCTGATCAGATAGATTTATCTCTATCTGTCACATAGACATCTAAATGTAAACTTGCTGCTTATACAATTCCTAATTAGTGGAGAGAGATAGAGGCTTTTTATGTAATCCACAGTTTGATCTAGATACATATTTTAGGGAAGGTACCTTAAAACTACTTAATTCCATAGCTTTGACTATAAAACAGTCTGATTTCTCCAAACCTAAGCAATGTAGACTTAAGATTAGATAACATGAATCTCATGCTAAATGTTTACTTCGTGCCACAAATTCTTACCAATAAAAACATGCATTCTAAAATAGATGACAGGTAATATTATAGCAAGAAAGAAATACACACTATAATAAATCTGCCTAGGCTAAGCATCTAAAATTTTACCTACTCCAGTCAAAAATACTTAGAGTTAAGTAAATAAAGAAAAAATGTATAATTAGGTCTAGAAATATATATTATACTTTCATAAACTATAACATTCAAAAAAGAAAAACCTACATTGAAGTGAAAGTAACAATTGAAATAATTAGTCATTGGTTTGTAGTATGTCGAAAAACAACACACAGAGAAAAAGTATATTTCCAACATGCAATTATCTAGTTAGTCAGAACAACTCATTACTTTCCCCCAAATCAATATTACAAATGCTCAATATTTTCTTCTGTAAACTGAAATTAAATATCAGTCAGATGTAAGTACCAAGCAGAAAAGATTTGTAGCTCTAAAAATTATGCATGCTCAAAATCTGATTGTGACATTGATTGTAAGCATAGAATTTGACATTTTACCAATTATATCACATTACTGCATGTGCCAGTAAGAGTTCCTGGCATGTGGTGTAATATAGGCAAACTATATGTGAAGTGACAACATGAGGAAGTTATGTCTGACTTCTACAAATGCAGCTATAATTTCTAATTCCAGACATGATGATGGAGGGAAAAATCAAAGCATTTTCCATTTTAATTTAAATTGTTGATGATGACATAATGCATGACTTGGCTACTTTTAATATCCTTGCCAGTGTTCAGAAATGTATGTAGCATGCATAAAGATTAATAGGTCTTACTCTGTTTATTACTTAACTCATAAATAGTACAGCAAGATTTTGGGGAAGGTGATGGACATTCTGGCCCAATCCAAAATGAAATGTTTTCCTTCTCTTTTCTCTGATTTAAAGATGAAATGTAGTAATAAAACAAAGAAGCCTATATAGCTTTTGGCAGAAACAATAGTGATTGGAGTGCCGATCTACTGGAAAATTAACCATGATCCTGTATTATCATGGCCCCTTTAAATTTTCACATGGAAAATAAAGCTATTATCATATTGTTGTGTTCATTTTAACTATGTAGCAGAATATCTGAGGCATTATTTTTATTATTATGACAGACAAATAAACTTCTAACACTAAAAGTGTTGTTCTATATTTAAACTTAAGTAGGCATCTATACGCTGATTATATAATGTTTAAAGCTGTCATGGATGCTTAAGAATACAATCAGACAGGCATTGTCCTCTGAAAACTAGAGGTGTAAATTATTGTCTCAGTAGCTATGAATGCAACCCAGTAAGATTTAAAGAAGTTGATACAAGAAAGTGAACTTGTTGGAACATTTGAGTTGCTATTTATTTTTGGCATCTATTAAATCACTACACATTTTCTTCTAAATTGCTAATGTTTGTTAGCTAGTTATTTGCATGCCATTTTATGTGGCAGTCAATATAAAATTTCCATCTGACATACTTAATGAACAAACACATACTTAATATACTGTAGTTATGAAGGAGCTGTGTCCCGTCTAGAATGACACAGCTTCACAAGGAAATTGGTCATTGAGAAGATGATGTTTGGGCACTAGATGCATCCCGTAGTGGAAAAACTGTCATTGGTGTCAGAGTGTTGTGTGAGGTCCATTGGCCTGGATTATGGCACTGACTTTCAAGGGCCGTGCTCTGGTGCTGATTTCCATGGGATCCATGGAGCTCTATCGTGGTTACCTTCCACAGGCGCCTCGGGACTGATGACATTGCTGTGACTGCCTGACTATATCTCTTTGTTTCTGTTTTCTAAATATAGGGCTAATTTTACTTGTATCTAAGGAACTCATACACATAGCAACTGAGTAGTTTCAGATGTGTCTGCCTTAAGTCTTCCAAGTGTATTATAGTGTATTTTCAAACAGGCTATCACTCAACACACCACACAGAATTATTTGAATTATCTCAACAGTATTTCTCTGAAGTCTGTCTATCTGAAATTTTCTATTGTCCAGCTCCTGCATTATTTAGTTGAATAACACCAAGAAAATGTCTCAATCTCATAGTCTCAATTTCCTTCCACCTCTGCTTCCCTCTCCACCAACACCTCCTTATATATCCGGCTTACTAATTGGTTCTGCTCTAAAGGGCCTTTTTTGAAGACTGGAGGGATTTTTTTCCACTGCTCAGACAAGTCCCTTTTATCCATTCTCTTTTCCATTTCCTCAAGAAAACATCTCAATGCAGATAATATAGGTGAAAATATTGCTGTGAAAAGGACACAAACCCACAATTGTTGTATTATATTGTGTTATTTTCATGCAGTGGTTCAAGTGTTTGATGACTCACTATGATCTGGAGATAAGTCCAAAAAGATAGAAAAAAAAATATATATATAACTACATTTTAAATACTTCTAAGAATAATTGGGATTCATTTTTCCCACCCTTTCTCCAGCATGTCTATTTACTCATTTATTATTCATTTAGTTTTTGGAGCGAAGGTAATGAAAATTAACAGTATCATCAGAATTTGAAACATGCTTGGTAAGAAAAATGACTGTTCTGAGACAGATATGAGGAACAGATTTCATAATCATTTTCATTTTCATTTATCAAATCTTGAAAGGTGAAGTTTCCATCATAGCATTTGTGCTATTTTTAAATCAATCGGTATAACCCATATGGTCTTTTAGAGAGAACTGAGGTCCACAATAAGGAAAAAAAATGAAGTGAAATGATTGTTGTGTTAGACATATGAATACCTTTCGACTGTATAGAAAAAAGGTATTCAAAACTTTTGCAAGACATATGGCTGGTTTGACAACCATGAAAGCTCATTGCACTGGAAAAACTAAAGATTAAAACTAAATTGTTGTGTGAACTATACTCACCAGTCTTCAACTCACTTATAACTTGCAGTTAACATTCCTACAAAACAAGTATTCTAAGAAATATGCTTGATTGATAAATAATTGTGGTTTCTAGAATTAAACAGAAATTTGAAATCAAGTTATTTGATTTGTTTATTATTTCTACTTGTAAGCCCCATCTCACTTGGTAGTTTTAAACTGGAATCACACTGGAGTAAGTATCAGAGAACAACATCCATAGAATTAGTGAGAAGGTTAAAATCTGTGAAAAGCTGTAAAGTAGTCAAAAATAGGTTACAAATTATCAAGACTGACTAAAAGCAATAATATAAAAGCCAAAGGAAACCATAGAGCTCTGAAGACTGCAAATTATGTAAGAGACAATTTAGAGCTTCTCTTAAGAATTCATCAGAAAAGAGATATACTTGTTTCCCATTTTTTTCACTGTATAACTTTTCTATCTGAAACCATGTATTAAATATTTTTAGTGTCCTGTGCTAATTATTCTACTGGAATTCAACATTATTTTCATACTAACACACATGTTTAAAAAATACTGAATTCTTACCTAATTGAAAATGAAGTAAAATGCAGGTAAACATGCTTCAAAGCACATGTTGAATAATTTGATAAATATACTAAATAAATTGTATTTTAACAATTAATGTCATGCCATAAGGATATTACTCTCCATTCAGTCTCAAGATTCCCAAATCAGGAACTTGTTTCCCACCCTTCCCCTTCCAGCTCCAAGCATGGAGTTGGGAATTAGAGGCACAAAGATGAAACTTTTGTATTTTTAAAAACAATGTATTGTAAACAGAAATGAGATAGGAAAATTAACAGTAACATCAACAATATTAATAACAACTGCTACGGGACAGAGAAAAATAATTATGGAAAATAATATCAGACTGTTTCATTTTTTTTTTTNTTTTTTTTTTATTCCCCTTACTTCTTTTTATAACAGGACTTCTACAGAAGCAATCAAAACCAAAGACTTCTGCAGAGAATCAAAACAGAAGAATGGCATCACAGGGGACACTGCAACCAGATGTTTTCAAGGGAAAACAATTCTCGCTGACAGAAATTTGACTAAAATTACATGTTCCGTATTCCTGCTGTTCTGAAAACTCAGATAGAAACTATATAGGTATTGTATAGAAAAAAAAAACAGGAATCTGGGACTGCTGAAATACTTCCAACGTTGTTGATAAGCTTTCCTGCATTCATTGTTCTCTGTCTCCACAGCCCCATTACACACTAACAGTAACACTGGGCCATGTTACATTCGTTTCCCCACAGCAGACTTTACAATTCTTTCCACATCTCTTTCCATTTAACTAATCCTTTCTCCATAAAAAATAATCAAAACTGCAGGTCATATAATTTTCATCATGGTTTTGTCTTGTTTATTTATTTAAGTTCTTTGGGAAAATAAGGGTCTTTTGGGGTGGGGGGAGGTGGTGGTGGTGATGGTGGTTTTTTTCCTTGTCAGGAGAACTACTTAGGTGTAAAAGTCAGAGTTCACTGGATACAATGAATTTTTGACATTCTTGTGTATTCAAATTGTGTGGTATGATTATATCATATATATGAGACATCATTCAGTTTTTCTTAACTTGTACTAGATACAAATTCAAAAAGTTTCAATACCTGGCAAATGGTTTAATGAAATCAAACAGTTATTCAAGACAGGTATATTGAATCAAACTTTAAACACTATTGACATCTACATTTGAGCTAATCGCTCTGGGCTATAGTCAGGCAAGAGAAATTGATATGCCTTCTGGTGTGTAATTCATCTCTACCAAAAGCAGGCACCTCACACAGGTCATAACAATTGCACCTTAAATGTGCCTATTTCTCTACCTTGGCTACAATGGGAGCCTAAAGTGACTAACAACTGCACTGTAGAATAACTGAAGTCAGATGAAATGCTTTCCACTCCCATCTATTTCCATCTGTCTACAAGAGGCACACGTTTTCTGAAAGTTATCAATAATCTTACTACTCCTCTGTCATCGTATTTCTCACAATTCAATTAAGCCATAATATTTTAGGGTTCATGAAAACATTCTAAAGATGTGTACTTTTACAGTAGTTTGAAGACCAGCTTTTTCTTTTTTCTTTGATATTAGTTTCTAAACTCTGGTATCAAGCAATTGCCCTTGGGTTAATTTGGTTCTTCTCCAGGATGTATAAGAATGTGTGCAGATTCCTGGCTATCAGGAACACTCATAGAAACATGAACTCTACCGTATTAAACCTTTGATCAATATGGGAGTTTTAGAGGAGAAAGAAGTGTTAAAAGTTTATTCATTCTGTGCACTCTTTAGAGATGATTAACTGTCTTTATTATATTAAAGCAAACCCAAAGCCATCTGCCAAAGGCGATTGTGTCCAAGTACTGAAACCATTTCATGTGAAAACTCATTTTCAGGGTCCTAATTATTTTTCATTATAGTGGCAGTGTGGAATAGATTGGAATTGGACAGTAATTGCCAGGTCTGAGCAGTGCGGACCGTTGCAATGTATCAGTTTAGATGAAGTGTGACAAGGATACATCTAGCTACTATATAACTTCCATTAAGCAACTTCCCTGTCCCTGATCATGTAACACTTCATAGAATGTGGTCAGCACAAGGTCATAATAATGGCTTTCTGTCTGACTTCAAGTATTTTGTACATGCACAAGCTGTTAACCCCCTCTGTTAGCATCAGTCTAACAATGTCCAGTTATTTCAGGTGTCAAGGATATTTACAGTATTCCTCCAGAGGGGACAGAAGGACTTTAAAAGGTTGCAGAACTCATACATGTATATCTTAATGCTTCATGATGCTAAAATGTCCTGGAATTGAGAAACAAATTACCCAGAAGGTAGTAGAATATTTCTACATCACTTCATGCATTAGATCCTGCAGTGAAAATTGGAAAATAAATGATCTTGGGTCCAAGCTCTAAACTTAGAGATGTTTCTTGCAGTGAAACTCCTTTCTTTTATATGCCAGTCTTTCCTTAATTTCTCTCTCCTTCTCCTTCCCTTCCCAGAACAAGGCCACTATGACTTGCTCTATCTCTAAGATAAACAATAATGATCACACTGAGTTTGCTAGTCTTTCAGGCCCTTGATTAAAGAAATTTTCTAAGATACAGCTTTGCAAACTTATACTTTACTTGCCAATTCTGGCTTATTTAGCATTATTTTTCTTTCAGTTAATATTTAGAGAAGCCTATTCTCAGTTTTGTATGTCTCTGTTTCTGAATACTGTCATTACTGCCTAAGGAAGACCACCCAGCATTGGAACAAAAACAGTTAGTGACCAGTTCTGAAAATACCCTGACTTCAGATTTTATTCTCACTACTATGAGAACAAAATTCAATGGAAGCATCTTTTGGCAGCAGCAGCAGCAGCAGCGGAGAATGCTGACTGTCCCTTTCATCTACCATGCCAAATACTATAACTCTGACTCTGTGTCAGATATTCAATCAAAAGTGGTTGGTGTTTGTTTGTTTGTTTGTTTGTTTGTTTGTTTGTTTGTTTTTTTTTTTTGTTTTTTTTTTTTTTTTTTTTTTTTTTTTTTTTTTTTTTTTTTTTTTTTTTTTTTTTTTTTTTTTTTT
>WEIU01015367.1:14518-40101 GCA_013389925.1 Aegithalos caudatus
AAAAGCTTTAAATGGTTAGCAATTAGTGATAATCAAGGTTACTTTTTTCTTAAAAAATGACCAATTGAATCATCAGATGCTACAGTTAAAAACACTGATCTTTCAGTCATGTTGCACACTTGTCTTATAGTATAAAGTGCACTACACCTGTGTTTACTTTGCAAATTTCTATGGCTTCCGTGTTTTTAGAATTGTATGCTGTCAGTTAGGTGAAATATACCTGGAACTTTTCTTTCTCCTCTGCTGTTTACAGGTAGCAAAACAGAGATCTGTCTTCCTTCTGCTTGAAAGTGCAGTACAGCTTGCTCTTGAATGCTTATTTAATCTGTGCTTTCTTGTCTGTATTTCTTTAATCATATATCAAAGAAAGCATTAGGGATGGGAGGGCATGCAATAGCTTTTGCGTGAAAACAGTGCCTTCTTATTTATTCTTTTCACACACACCCCCAAATGCAACATTTTAAGGTATCAAGTTAATCTGGGAATAATAACCTCTGTGTACGTGTATGTGGGTGTATATCAAAAAAGCTCTTCTTTGTTTTGTCTCTTTTTGTTTTTTAATACTGACTTTGTGGTTTTACTACTATATTTTCTAGTCTTTTATTTTCTTGATCAGAAGAAAAGTTCTGAAAAAGTTTTATGGACTTATTTGCCTGAGACAATGCCTATGACTAGCGTGGGGGAAGAGAGAGGAATCTGCATTACAGATTTTAATTTTTTTTTAATCCTGTTAGAAGGTTGGATTTTTTTGTGTTGGTTTAGCAGAGTCAAGCCTTCCAGAGCCTTAGTTTCCTGATGCAGTTAAATCCATACACCAGCATGTTACTGCTGAAGATGTGTGTGGAGAGGGTGTCATGGTTCTTCCTGGTTACGTGCTGTTCCTGCTCCCTGTGCTTGCTCTTGGATTTTTCTTGGTGCAAATTCAGCAGACTGAGCTGGCAGAAAACAAAACAAAACAAATCTCTCAAATTCTACACGCCCCATAAAAATTATACTGGCTTGGGGGAAATTAGCAAGTTAAGTTGGTTATTACCAAATAGGTTTTTGGTTTGTTTGGGGTTTTGTTTTTTGGGTGGGGGGCGTTTTCCTCTTTTTGCACTGTTAATCAAATAGGCTGGAGTTTTGGCACAAGGAAGTGCCTGGGGCCATGTGTCCATTAGAGACTATTTTTTTGGTTGGTCAGCCTGAGTGGAAGCTGCCTTAGTTGTACAGCAATAGAATCTTTACCTTTATGGTGTGCTCTAGAAATAGTTTGGTAAATTATTGTTGTAAAATGTTGAGCTGATAGGTTTGTAGTTTTGTAGTTGCAATTTTGCTAGTTTCAACTTTGAATATCTGTCTTGTTCTTCTAGGTCCAATTCTATGAAGTAGTCCATTCCTTAAAAAGAGAGCTAAGTGATCTACAGATGAAAAAGGAGAGTCTAACAGAAGAACTAAGTGGGTACAGATCCCAGCTGAAGAGTCTAACAGAGGTCTGTGCTCCTTAGTTATCTCAGTTCAGAAACTGAATACGTACATTGTGAAAACCTCTCTCATTCTCCAAATCATTGTTTGTGTATAAGATATAAAAGCTTTTTTACTGTATAAAAATTACTGGGGGGAAGGAAGGAAAGAGGAAATAAGCTGCATACATCCTTGTATAATAGCTAACTTTATGCTATGGCTGCCCTGCAAGATTTGCTCATGAGACTGTTCAGGGTAGTCTCTTACCAGCTGTGTTGTGCTTTCTGAGGGCAAGATTGCAAGGTGGGGAAGCTGCACAGGAGATCGCCCAGCAGCAGCTGAAGACACTGTGATGGTTCAGTGTATAGCTTTTCAGATGGGGATGTCTTGGTAGTAGTTTGCTTCACCTTTTCTTTTAATGTTATAAAAATGTATTTTTAAAATTTCTTTGGAGTTGTATCTTCTCTGCTATGCTTTTCAGTTCTTTGTATTTTAATTTTCCTATTTGTTTCTATACTAAAAAAAAGGTAATTTGATTTCAGGTAAGGTATAAACAACAGAAGTAGAAAAATGAATTATATACATATTTTAAATTATTTTTAAGAGCTAAGGAATTGAAATAGTGTAAGGAGCATGTCTTTTATAATGTATTTATCAATATTTATATTATTTTTGGTATGTATATAGCTAGGGTGATTTTTGTTTTAGCTTAGTTCTGCATAAATCTGGAGTTGGGGCAGCAGTTTTAGGTACTCTATTTCTCCAGGTCATGGCTAGTAGAGTCTTACATGACACTGTCATTTTACTACTTCCAAGAATATGTTTTAGTTATTGCCTTTCTTTTTTGCTGTGAAATTTGCTTACAGAATAATCAGGTGTAAGGAGAAATTCTTTATACGAAATTCATGTACTTTCATTTCTCATTCTGATTGAATTAGAGAAGGTAGTCAATAAAATTTATGCATTTATGTGCTTCAGCACGTAATATGTGTCACCATCTCTGGTCATAATTGAGATTAAACTAATCTTGTTAATTTTTGTCTTGCATAAGCATTTTCCTTCATTGTGCATTTAATGTGCTTTGATTCAATAAAATTCAAGAAGAGCATTTCAGCCTTTGAGATTTGACTGACATCTATGAACTTTTGCTGAAGCAAATTAACAAGATAGTCAATAGCAATAATTAAAGTTGTGCTAGAAACTGTTTTTGGGACATTGACCTTTCTTTGATACAGACTTCTAATACTGTTCTTTTTGCACCACATGGTGGCACTATCCACCTTTCCCACCGATCTGTTTCTCAAAGTTTGAAATGCGCTGTGTTTTTCTTTTATGGAGAGGCTTAAGAGTCTCCGTGTTTTGATTCTGGCAACTTTCAAGTTTTACCTTGTGACTTGCTAAGTGCCACTGTAACAAGGTACCTCAGAAAATAAGGTAAGAGGAGCATCATCAGGATGTGAAGGCACTTTGGAATCTCTAATGTGCTTGGTGCACAGGAGCTGACATACCTATGCATCTCTTGCAGTTTATGAAAAAGTGATTTCAAGGTGTACTGCTGGGGTGATTTTTTTGAGCTCTTCACGAAGGTCAAAATTTTTTGCAAGGAAATTTTTCAGTAGGAGATAAAGTTTTGTTCAGAGCCTTACCTAAGCTCTTATACTCTTTTACTGCAATTTTTTTTTGTATTCCAATAGTTCTTGTTTTTCCAAGTACATGAAATATAACTGGTGAAGTTTCTTGCCTGTTTAATTAATTATTTAATAATTAATACTCTGCAAATCCTTCTTCTGGGTTTCCATCCAGTATTCCATAAATTTTAAGTTTTCTGTAATCATTGCAATATTTCTGTTCTTTGTGTAATTTTATCAACAAAGTCTGTTCTGAGTTTAAAACTTCTTTAGGAAATGAGTACAGAAGTTGGAAATACACTCATCACTGAAGTTACGACAATTGGGATTTGGTTTGGTTTTTTTCTTTTGTGAGAATAAGCTACTTCCTACAGTAAGCATTCCTTCCTTTTTCTACTCTTGCAGGTGATTAAGGCTCTTCTTAATGAGTTTCAACATGGGTTTCTTCCCTCTTTTTGGGACATAGAAAGGAACAAAAAAATATGCTTAGGCCAAATCATGGGGGAGGAGGATTTTGTTGGCTTTTTGGTTGTTTGTGGCTGGCAGACTAGGTTTGAGTAGGCTTTTTATATGTATGTATTCACCCCAAAATAAAGTAATAAGAAATGAGACAATTTGTTCTAGACTCATAAGAAAGATTATCTAGCCAAACACAAATTGAAAATGTTTGAAGAAAAATTTGAATTTGTCTTAATAGGTTAAGTCAAGTTTAGGAAAATATAAGTGTGAAATGAATTCATCAAATAAGACGACCATGCTGACTTTAAAACTTTGTAAACTTCTCTTGGTGTGCTGCTGCTCTTAGCCCTTAAAGGCTGCTGAACCTGTAACACATTCCCAGTAGGGTAGGGAGCTGTTTCTGACAAGTGGTAGCAGAAAATGGCATGAGAAGACTGATTTCTAGCACTGGGACATGGTCTGATAAAAGATACTTTTTCTGCTGCTTTCTGTTTTTAAAGTGGTCGGTCTAAGTGTTGTGCTCTACAGCTAAATTAGTGGCTCTTTGTACTCAATTGTTGCATCTGTGATTTAGATGGAAAATTCCTCTGGTTCCAGGTACAGCAGTCACAGCCCAGGGGGAGGTGGTGGAACTGGTGAAGGCCATATTCTTGTACTGCTGACTGACTTGTTACTAAATGTATAGTACAGGCTTGTTTTAGTCCTCCTTTTACAGTGCTCAGTACTTCAAGTATAAATAATGTTGGCACCACCATCTTTGGAGGTAAAGATAGAGGAGGAAGTCCAACTATAGTGGTGTATTACCAGGAGCTTCCCAGAAATAAAACCAGCTTCTGATGTGTGCATTCCCATACTGAACATCAGTTTACTATTTTCAGAGTTGTTTGTTTCCAAAGTGGTTAGAACCTTCCCTCAAACAGATGTAATTTATGACTAGTGGGTTTCTCTCAAGGCTGGGAGAGTGTCTGGGAAGGAAATCTTGCTTTTCTTTGTACCTCTAGAAGATTAAGTATTGCTTTCTTCTTCTGGCTGGGTGTTTCTTGGCCATGTTTTCCTGGAATTTGGTATTGATACAGTTTTATCAGGGCTTCCTTTTCTTCAGGTTTTTTTATATAAAGTTGCCTTCAGGATTTGCAATAAAATTTATAGCATGAAAGTATCTGAAAGCGGTGGTTATCCTAAAGACAAAGCTGGTTATGTGTAGGACAAAGATGTTTTCTAAGACTTCATATCTGAATCAGGATTAGTAGCTGTCAGGTTTTGCTAGACATAACTAACAATTTTCTCTGTGATAATGTTTTCCAGCTGGAGGGGAAACATATCTATAGTCTTCAAAGAATAAACTAAGCTTTTGTACTCAAAGGATCACTTGGCACTAGATGTGTCTGAATATTAGAAAACTGAGGTTGTTGTTGCTACTCCAAAAGGACTGAGATCCCTGGGGTTTCTCCTAAAGTTTGCATATCTGTAAAGACTGCACTCTAGAACCTTTCCCCAGCCCCCTGACACCACTTCTTTCAAGCAGTGCCTTGATCCGTTTGGTCTTCGCAACTCTCTTGAGACAGGTGAGGTCTTGGTCTTAGGTGAAATATGTGCCTAGCTTTTTTTTTCTTTTCCCTATTTTTCTATTTTTACTGTTGTTCAGGGGAACAGCTGCAAAGATGATACTCTACCAGTAGCTGTGAGCTTGAGACAGTAGTTTAATATTTCCAAGACTTAAGGAAAGTTCATATCTATGACAGTCCTTTTTCTCTCCAATACCTCTCTCATCTTTCAATATGTAGCTATGGCTTGCATTGACTGCTAGCTGTGGTTCAGAAGTATGAGATGGTTTAATTATACTGCTCTGTAATGATCTCAAGGATCCTTCTCACCTGAGAATATTTAACTGAAAATTATAGTAAGCTTAGATCAAGAGAAATAAACTTTTTATTGCTCCACTTTCTTTTGCTATAGAAACACTTATTCCAAAGCTTTTCTTTCATATGTTCCTTGCAGCGTTTCTCTTCTTTGGAGTAGCTCACCGTCTTCATTTATAGTGGCAAATAGGGACCTATCTACAACCAGATTACCAATTTCCTATCTACAAGCAGAGTACCCATTTCATAACAAGTTACTAAAGAGATGCCTTACTTATCCAGTTATGTATAGCTTTTTCCTGACATTTGGGCTGCTGCACTCCAATAAATAATGTATTGAACAGGAATTTTTGAAGGCAGAGTGTGTAAACAGTTGAAGCAAAATGTCGTCTTTACAAAGATGCAGTACCTCATCCAAATAACTGGAGGGAATTGTTTTCACATCACAATTTTACACTAGCTTCACATTTGTCTAGGGCCTTAAGGATATGAACAAAGTGCTGGCTTTTGTAAGTGATTCTTCAAAGATGAAGATCTTTGAAAAAGAAAGGTTTTAAAAAGCAGGATCATTTTCTTTCAGACTTATCTGTAGATGGTATAAAGTTGTGCTGCTACTGCTTGATTGGCTGATAAATCTATTCCCTGCATTTCTGTTTATCTTCTTATCTCCAAAGGTTTTTTGAAACATCAACAAATCCCTATCATGTATTTTGTGTCACAAGCTTAGTTCCAAAAGTATGCCACCTGGTTTTTGTACTTGAAATTCAGTTAGATGTTTATTTCAGTGACTGCTGTAAACTGCTACTCATTCCAGATTGAGGATAGCAGTGAAGATCAATATCATTAAACTGAGGTCTGCCATTAGATCTTTAGTTTCTCTGTCAGTTTGGGGTTTTAAGTGCTGCAGCTAAGGCAAGCTGAGAATCTTCTTGCTTGAAACATCTGTGGACAGTGTTTGTAAACCAAACAAAAGCACTGCTTAGGTGACTCATGCCCTGTAGGAACCTGATTAATACTGGTACTGGTTAATACTGGGTTTCTTAGGCAACTCTGTCAAGAATTTCTTTAGGCAATGGTTGCCTATTTGTCTCACACAGGACAAGTTGGTTTTTCATTTGTTTTAACCATCTCATTAGTCTGAGTTTCTGCTCTCTGCAGAACCAAAAATTAGTAAGGCTGAAGAAAAGCCATGAGGTGTTTGGAGTATTATGGCCATCACATTCACTGTAAGGAAGTTCTGTTTGTCCTATAATTATTTTAAGGTTTGTGGGCTTACTTAAGCTAATAAAATTTATTGATATTATTTCCAGGACCTCTTTTCTGTCCTTGTAAGAGCTCTGTATCTTGATTCTTCTAAAAGCCCCTTTTTTGCTGCAGCAAGACAAAGCTGTTCCTCAAGAGGTTCAAGCTATCTTTTGAAGATAAATGGGAAGATAAAGCTGTTCCATTGCAGAGATCTTAAAATCAGTTCAGTGTATGTGGACATTGTTAGAAACTAAATTAATTTCATCACATGCAAGGCAAGGCTTCTGCCTAAGCACAGGCAGCTTGGTTGTATGTCTTTAAGATGTATTGCTGTGGAAGTCCAGAAGCTTGTGTATATGCTACCTGGGGAAGTGCATACCACTTAGGGGGTTTTGTGTGTCAGCCTATTTGCAGCCTAGACTGGGTATCAGCTTGCTTTGTCATGTTTCTTCATGTGTTTAAAATGCTTCTTCAACACCTTAAGATTACGTAGATGAAAAGCAGTGTCCTGTGCAGTATAATTAGTGTTTCTTCAGGAATTATATTAAATCTTAAAAAAGCAAACATGGCAAACCCCTATAATTAAGGTAGGTCTTAGTATAACTTTTCCAAAGCAGAATTCAACTTTCCTTCCCTGGAATTACCATATTGTTACATGACATTACCATGACATTAATAACTGATTTATTAAATATGATTCAAAAGTAAGTTTTGGTCTCTGTTATTAGAAGGAACCGATTCTGCAGATATTTAGCTATTCTGTTAATTGTTGCTTTAAAGCTGTTTAGGACAACTTTTTCCAGAGGTTAACCAATTTTAGTTTTGGTAGTTGTCTTCTAGCTACCAGATAGATAATTGTAGGAGCTTCAGTAGCCCACTCAGTGAAGGGTGTGTGAATTCCAGCATGGTATTAGCAGCAGAATGGCATGGGATATCCACAGAAAAATTGTATTCTAAACTTAATCTTTCAATTTGCACTTAAAAGTTAAGTGCCCTTACCGACATTTCCTGTTGCAAGATGAGTCATGTTTGCACTGCATAACAGGGTACTTGCACCATTATGTTACATATTTGAAACTTTAGCTACCTTGTGCACAGCATAAAAATATCTGACTACCATTAAATAATGCCAACTTTATAAATGATGACATGTAAAATGATTAAAGAAGAGGGTGCTTTACAGTGCTAGTTTGCTTAATGTGTATACCTTAATTAGGGTAAACAAACCATATGTACCAGTATGTGTTAGGATGAATAACAATCATGTCTTTCCATTATATATTTTTAATGGTAGACCATGCAGAAGCCTCATTAAAAAACCCTCTGGATGTTGTGATTTTTGTGAATTGTGACCTGAAGTGATTTTAGTAAAAGTGAACATGAGTAGGTATGTGAAATATAAAACAAAAAATTCTTTTTTATCAACAGAGTAGTTACAATATGGTTAATAGATTAAGGAGCTTTTCTGTAGTGACTTAAAAATATTTAGGTATGTTTTTTCAGGAAGGCATTCTTTCAGCTGATGATGTCTGTGAAATTTATCAGTGTCCTTCAGTCATATACTCCATATATGCTGTTGTCCTAAACTTTCCTTGTCAATTAATAAGTAGCTAGACAGTATGCTCCTATAACTGTATAATGCATAGGTTTCAGCAGTGTTGAAAAATTATGCACTCATAGGGTGTCTTTTTACTGCAAAATAAGCATAATTCGCAGTTGCTAAATGCTTGGTTTAGTAATGACATCTTAAGGCTGTGCTCACCTTCAGTTAATAATATTGTGATGTCCATTTGTAATAACCAGATAGAATAATTATTTATCAGGCATCCAATATTGAGCTATCAATCACAGCAGTAAAAAAACTGAACTCATCAGTATTCTAGGAAGTAGCATATGGAAAAAATCTTAGATGCCCAGGGGTATTCTCAAAATTTTAACAAGCAACTCTTTTTGTAGTCCATCAGCTTTACCTTGTATGAGTGAATGAGCATTATTATTTTGGTCATTCTTGTGAATAAATTGCTAAGTATTTAGGACAATATTTAGGACAAGTAAGTAAAATAAGTTTGTGGGAAAAGTACCTACATAGTAGAAAACTGAAAAATGGAGTCTAGATTGGGGATTAAGGTATAAAAGTTTGCCATTGCTATGGAGAGATGGAAGGAATGAGTATGATTAGGAAATCTGTTGATCTTCAAAAGGAATACCTCGTATTCTAAAAGATGAAGACTCTCTGTGTGTTCTCTTGCTTTGCTTTTGTTGTTTTAGTTTCCAGAATAATCTGTAGAAGTATGTGAGAAGAGGAAAAAGAAGGTAAAATGGAAATTAATTCTGATGAACCATTAAGTAAACTTTTAATTTTATTTTTTCTTCCACTAAAGCGTTCTATGATATGCTTCAGCAAACATAGGTTATCAGGTACAATGGCTACAATTTAGGAGTAACTGGCTGAAATCTTTCACATAATGACAGATGTTGCTAATCTTGCTGNNCTAAACTTTGTGAACAAACCCTCCTCTTTCTTTTTTTTTTTTTTTTTTTTCAAATTAACTAGCAGTATCTTCACAAGTATCTTCACTTGTTTGAAACTGCTGTAAAGGTGGTGTGACTTTCATGCTCCTAGTAGAGGTTTGCAGCTGTATAAATGAGTATTACTGGTCTTGAAAGTTGTGCTAATAGACAGATGCATTGGAAAGTATAGGTACATTTAATCAAGTATTTGTAATGAGATAAAAATAAGTTGAGTGTCAGTATAGCTGGTTGCTTTGTGATGTGCTAAATTTCCAAATACTGAGACAAATGAAAGTATTACCACCTGAATACTCATAAGAGGTTTTCACAAAACTTACTTGGTGATTACTTTAAGTAAATATCAGTGCAGCTGTGATCATTTCAGCATCTCACTTCCTAGAGCTATGAAGACGAGAGGAGGAGTCGGTCAGAGCTTCAGGCCAGATGCCAGCGTTTAACACTGGAACTGGCTGATACCAAGCAGTTGATTCAGCAAGGTGATTACAGACAACAGAACTATGATAAAGTAAAATGGTAAGTATCTCTATAATTCAAGTGTTTAATAAACAAATGTTAATAAAGATCAGTCTTGACTGACCAGAGTTCTTAGTTTTATTCTTGACTTAGACACATCACAGATACTTCTCCTGACCTCATACACTAATGGTTCAATCACCTCCTTTAGTATATTTAGTATATATATGACTATTTAGTATAGTCATAAAATGAACAACATTCTGAAAACCAACACATCAAATTATCTTCCTAAAAGTTTTATATATTCAGATTTACTGTGTTTTCAAGAAAGCCTAACAGTCTCATTGCAGCCTAAGGAAGTGGGATGCTGGCAAGCATCTTGGAACAAGTACTCCTTTTTTTATTCGTAGTTTAAAAACAGTGATCTAACAAAAGGCCCTATGCTTTACTCTGTGCTGCTTACAGAGTGAGTTAGGAGGGCNTAAATTTAAAAGGGCTGTTACAAGAACTCTATCAGATAATCTTAGGATTACCTTAGTGAATTGGTTTAACTGCAGGAAGTTCCAGTGTCTAGCTTTTTTAAAATACAGATTGTACTGTTATAGCTAATGTTTTGACTATCCATCTTGCAAAAATCAGTTGCAAATAGTGAAAATAGACTTCTTGTAAATATAGATGTGTCCAGCTTCCAAGTAGCTTTTTCAGTGTGCTCACAAGTACAAGAAATCTGATCTTTGGCACATTGGTTTAGAAATGGATTCAAAAATGGGATTATGAATAGAAAAGACCCTGTCAGCTCCTTAGTTGTTCACGTGGAATTAACTCAGGCATAGTTACTGACACAAATTACTTTGCCCACTAGGTCATTAGAAGGGGAATCTGTCTTCTGGATTCACATTTTTGGTTCACAGCTATATGTACAAAAACAACCTCAGAATCTGTCTGGCATCTTATTGCAAATAGGATGGATTGGTGCTATGGTTTGCTTCCTGTATGCAACTGCATCTTAATAAGTGGATTGTAATAACTTTCATGTGAATGGCCCCAGTGTTTAACAGCGTGCGTTCAAAATAGTCTTGAGTTGAGAAAAGCATGAATGAACGTGCCAAAACTGTATTTGAGAGAGTAGGTTGTATTCAGCTGGGTAGGCACAGACGAAGGGGAGGGGAGAGCTCTGTTGGCATAGCTGCATGAGGATATTTGGGAGCACTGCAGGAGTAAATCACTTCCAGACTTGTTTCTGCCTTTAAAAAACACCATGTCAAATCTTGTTCTGCTGTACTACAAGTTATCTCAGTTTTAACGTGATGCTATGCTTAATATAATATTGGTTAGCTTTTTTCTAAACTGCGAGCTTACACTGGTTCATTCATTCTCCATGTTCATTCTGATAGGGGGAGTGGAAACACAGTGATGCTTCTTTGTGCATGTAGAAAGCACTTTTGCCGAGGACGCCAGCACAATTTTTGCAGCTGTGTCATGTATATTTTAAACATGACAATGCACTTTGGTATCAAGGCTGTATGGAGTGGAGAGTACCTACTGAGAACACGTATACATTGCTTTCTGCTCTGTTAGGAAGATGGGAATGAAGTTGCTTCACTTTTTCGTTGGATTACCATGTCTGCAAAAGATTCAAGAGAGTGTCATAAGAAATAGCAGCAGAAGCTTGATAAAGCTAAAACAGTGGATAAGGGTACTTACAGGTCATTGCCAAGAGAAGAAATGTATAGCCCAAAGTTTTAGGATGGGAATTTGAGTATTGCAGAATTTTCTTTTTTCCTGAGTATTTAAATAATCCTCAATTGCTTCATATAAAATTATATTGTCGCAGGTGCTAATAACTATAAAAGGTTAAGATTATCACCACTTTTTCTGTGAGGGACTAGTTGGAAGAAGTCACTGTCGTGAACTGGAAGAAGGCTGAGAAATTAAAAAGGCACAGGAATTTTGTTCATTACACTTTATGCATCTAATAATTTAACTTTGCTTTCACAGTGAACGCGATGTATTGGAGCATGAATTGTCAGAACTCAGAAGAAACTATGAAATACTAGAGGTGTCCTACAAAACACAAACTAAAGAAAGAAATGACTTGTCAAAAGAGGTAAACACAAAGTTCTTACTAATTGTGTATTTCTTCATCTCAGGAGTTTGACTTTTTTGTCTAATCAAGTTTGTCAGGGTCATGGAATAATTTATTTAGAATGGTCTCAAGAGACCAGCTGTTCAACCTGCCCATGCAGTACAGAGCAAGATTAGGTCAAGTTGCTTAGGGCTTTGTCAAGTTTTAATGTCTCCAGTGATGGAGATGCCACAGCTTTTTGGACAGTCTGTTACAGTGTTTGTCTGCCCTCTTGTGAAAATGTATTTGTAAAAACTAATCAGTTGTTGTAGCTCTTTTCTGTTGCATCCTGTCCTGTCACTGTATGGCCAAGAATCTGGCTATTTTTGTCTTCCACTTGGATAGGTGAAGACAGCAATAGTATTTTCCCCATACAGATTTCTCTTCCGAAGGCTGAAAAGAGTTCCAAGTACTTCTCTTAACCCCTTGTACATCATATGCTGCAGGTCTTGACCATCCTGGTAGAGTTCTTCTGGTCCTGCATCAGTATGCTAATACATGTCTTTAGGACATGTATATCATGGGATATAGCACTCCAAGTGTAGTCTCACAAGTGTGGAACACAGGATAATAATTTTCTGTAACTCATTGTCTACATTGTTGCTAATATAGCCTTGTAGCCACTTGGCCTTTTTTGCTGTCAGGGCACATTTCTGTCACCCTCATTCAGTTTGTTCAACTGATGTTTGTCTGTCTGATCCATATTTTGCCAGTTTTTCCATAGAGCTGTTATGAGAGGTGGCTGAAGGCCATGGAAAAGGTCAAATAAATGCCATGGACAGTGGTTCCCCCCCATCCACAGAGCTAATATTTTTGTCAGGTTTGCTAGGTTTGGCCTTAGTAAATTCCCACTAGTTTTTCTGTCACCTTCTCATTCATATGCATGGATATAGCTTCCAGTGGAATTTACTTAATAATCCTTGAAGGGACTAAGATTTGATTGACCAACCCAACTGAGTGCTCCTCCTTGAAAGAGGATTTTGGTAATCAGAAGGCTAGATCACTTGCTGTGATCTTTCAGATGGCTGGTCAGTCTCACAGCAATGCAGACTGTCTCCCTCCACACCGGTCAAGTGCTTCCTATTTTTCCCTAGGCATTATATGCATGCCGTTTTCCTAGGTATGTGACTTAGAACGCTTAGAGACTGAACTCTGCCAATAAGCTTGGGAACCTGGGAGGTCCCAGGGGAAAATTTACCAGTGGAAGATGAATGCTGTGAGTATGCTTGATATGGTTTAACCCCAGCTGGCAACTAAGCCTCACACAGCTGTTTGCCCATCCCAGTGAGATGGGGGAGGGAATTGGAAGAGTAGAAGTCAAGAAAACTCATAGGCTGAGATAAAGACAATTTAATAGGCAAAAAAAAAAAGCTGTGAACAAGCAAAGCAAGTCAATGAATTAATTTCCCACTTCCCATGGGTAGGCAAGGACTCAGCTGGGGAAGCAAAGCCCTGAAAGAATAGTGTGGAAGATCTTTGTGTGTTAAGACTTTAGCATCTAAACAAATGAGACAGGCTACTCCTGAGAGTGTTCAAGGGAGATGGTGTTCCTAAGTGTCTCTGTGTAAATAACAATGTTAAGATAAAATAGTGGCTAAAACTGCCACTAAATGCGGCAGTTGGAGGCCAATTAAAGCAAAGTGATCATGAAATTATAGAGTTCTCAATATTTGGTGACATCAGGAGGAATACCAATAAGACTCTTACGTTGGACTTCTGGAGGGCATACTTTGGCCTGTTTAGGCGACTTCTTCAGAGTTCCTTGGGAAGCAGCCCTTAAAAATAAAGGTGTTCAGGAAAGCTGGGCATACTTCAAAACAGAGATCTTGAGGGCACAGGAACAGACTGTCCCTGTGTGCCAAAAGATGAGTCGATGAGGTAAACATCCAGCCTGGATGGGCAAGGAGGTTTTGGAGGAATTTAGGAATAAAAAAAGAATGTATCATTTCTGGAAGGAGGGTCAGGTCTCTCAGGAAGTATTTAAGGGGGCTGCTAGAGAAGGTAGGAGAAAAATTAGGGAGGCCAAAGCTCAGTTTGAACTTAAAATGGCAACTTCTCTAAAGGATAATAAAAAAAGTTTCTACAAATACATTGATGATAAAAGGAAAGGTAAGGCCAACCTTTGTTCTCTATTGGATGATGGAGGGAACTTAGGCACTGCAGATGAGGAGAAGGCAGAAGTGCTTAATGCCTTCTTTGCCTCAGTTTTCAGTGGGGAGACAAATTATCTTTGAGACAGCTGTTCTCCTGGATTGGCTGATGGTGTCAGGGAACAGAATGGTCCCCCCATTATCCAAGAGGAGGCAGTCAGAGAGCTAGTGGGAAGCTTGGATACTCATAAATCTATGGGTCCAGATGGGATCCATCCCTGGGTGATGAGGGAGATGAGGCAGATGAGCTTGAGAAGCCACTCTCCATCATTTACAATCAATCTTGGCTCACTGGCAAGGTTCCAGATGACTGGAAACTGGCCAGTGTGACACCTATTCACAAAAAGGTTGGGAAGGAGGATCCTAGTAATTATAGACCAGTTAGCCTGACCTCAGTACCTGGCAAGATAATGGAACAGTTTATACTGAATATCATCATTCAGTGCCTGCAGGATGGCCAGGGTGTCAGGCCCAGCTAGCGTGGGTTTAGGAGAGCTAGGTCATGTTTGACCAACCTGATCTCCTTTTATGACCAGGTGATCTGCCTCATGGATGCAGGAAGGGCTGTGGATGTTGTCTGTTTGGACTTCAGCAAGGCCTTTGACAGTGTCCCCCACAGCACACTCCTGGAAAAGCTGGCAGCCCAGGGCTTGGACAGGAGCACTCTTTGCTGGGTTAGGAACTGGCTGGATGGCCAGGCCCAGAGGGTGGTGGTGAATGGTGCTGCATCCAGCTGGGGACAGTCACCAGTGGTGTCCCTCAGGGGTCTGTGCTGGGGCCAGCTCTGTTCAATATTTTTATTGATGTCATGGATGAGGGTATTTAATCTTTGATTAGTAAATTTGCAGATGACGTTAAGCTGGGAGTGTGTGTTAATCTGTTGGAAGGTAGGAGGGTTCTGCAGGGAGATCTGGAACGGTTGGATGGATGGGCAGAGTCTAACAAGATGAAGTTTAATCAGTCCAAGTGCCGAGTCCTGCACTTTGGCCACAACAACCCCTGCAGCATTATAGGCTGGGAATGGTGTGGCTGGACAGTGCCCAAGAGGAGAGGGACCTAGGGGTTCTGGTCAGCAGCTGGACATGAGCCAGCAGTGTGCCCAGGTGGCCAAGAGGGCCAATGGCATCCTGGCCTGGATCAGGAATGGTGTATCCAGCAGGAGCAGGGAGGTCATTCTTCCCCTGTACCTGGCACTGGTGAGGCCACACCTTGAGTGCTGTGTCCAGTTCTGGCCCCTCAGTTTGGGAAGGATGTTGAGATGCTTGAGCGCATCCAGAGGAGGGCAACAAGACTGGTGAAGGACTTGGAAAACAAGTCATATGAAGAAACTGAGGGAGCTGGGGTTGTTTAGCCTGGAGGAGAGGAGACTCAGAGGTGACCTTATCACTCTCTGCAACTTCTGAAATGTGGTTGTGGTCCGCTGGGGGTTGGTTTCTTTCTCCAGGCAGCAACTGACAGAACGAGAGGACACAGTCTCAGGCTGTGTCAAGGAAAATATAGGTTGGATATTAGGAAGAAGTTTTTTCCACAAAGAGTGGTAAAGTACTGGAATAGTCTGCCCAGGGAGGTGGTGGACTCACCATCCCTGGACGTGTTTGAAAAAAGATTGGATGTGGTACTCAATGCCATGATCTAGTCGAGGTGTTAGGGCTATGTTGGACTCGATGATCTCACAGGTCTCTTCCAACCTACACATTCTGTGATTCTGTAAAGATAGCATTGCTCTGCCTAATTTTACAGATAGCTGTAAGATTGTCAGAAAAATTAGGGAAAAATCTGAGTTTCTATTAGAAAATACCTCTTTGGTATGAGTCTGAAGGCTTTGTTAGTCTGTTAATTCCTCAGTCTAACATTGTAAGAGGACACCAAAAGTCAGGTTTGTTCCCAGCATACAACAATGGCCATAAAAGTACTGTCCTGTACATCAACTTCGTACATACATATGAGGTACTGCAGAATAGCAGCAACAGTGGCTTTTCTCATTAACTTTATACTAAATTGATCAGAGTGAATAAAAGTAGCACTACTTTAAATTAAAATACCACTTCAAACTGTGTATTACCTAAATCTCCTGGAAGCTTTGCCCTAGTTTTTGTGTATACTGATACAGTATCAGGTCCTGGATTGGAAGAGCATCCAGTTGGAAGTTTTTACACCGTACTTGTTCCGGAGGAGGAGTGTTCATAGGAGCAGTAACTGCTTGCTTTCTTTGTGTAGTAGTCCATGATATCTATTCACTATGGCTATACATATAGCATGTTACTTAGAGAGAGACTGTTTACCTTTTTTTCTTAAGTCAAGTATAGAACAGGCATTGATACCTCACCCTGAGTGTGGTGCTCAGGAAGTGGGCTGATGGAGAGCAGCGTGCCTCTAAGAGCACTGTTTGTATATACAACAGACATTATTATCTGTTTAACTACTTGCTCCATGTCTTTGCCTCCTTAAGTATCTTCCTTAAGTAACCTTTAGTCCTTCTATGACTTAGAAAAGGTGAATTCTGTCTAAAACATTTACATGATGTCTTTATAGCTGTAGGAGACATGTTTCTAGTAAGTTATTAATTTATCATTCTTTGAACTTTGCATGTGAAATCCTCAGGAGCTTAAATGACAAAATTCTTTAAGGGGGTGAAACTGTGTTTTGTTATCATGATTATGGAGTTGGGCCACCTTGCAACAGTGCCTTATGCTCTTTGACTGTTCTCTTACTGTGTTCACCTTGAATGGATGGAGACTATCTCACACTACTTAGTGCAGGAAACTTGGCTGATCAGATGACAGAGGGGCCTGTTCTCAACATATTTTGTGTATCTTGTTCTACTTTGGCATCAGTTCAGCCTACTGTAGCAATGCCAGCTCTTTGCCTTTGGAGCGGGCCTGGAACATTGCCTTGTCCACAACAATCATGCCTTACATCAGACCCAGAACTATCAGTTTTACCATTTCTCTGTGGAGCAGTAATCACCCTGGTGCCCTTAGATGTCTCACTGCTGGTTCCTGAGAATATTGTAGTCAGTATGACAGGTTGGCACCAAGGTTCTCCATCAGTATTTCTAACACAGCACTATTCAGTACCGCTGCTATTCATTCAGTACTACAGCACTATTTAGATACTGATGTAGATGAAAGGACCTCTTTTTTCAGGTGCCATCTACTGGAAATAAATAATAAGAACCCATAAAACTGTAATGTTACCGAAGTCTTTTTTTTTCAGCTTAAAGCTTCATTACTTTACTTAAACTAAAGTGTAAATGGAGTGTTTTGGTTCAGGTAATTTTGCAGAAGAGAGTTGAAATTAAATTGCAAATATATTAAATATTCAACTTGAAATTTGTGCTAAAGTTCTTTTTAATACCTTTTATAGCTGGCAAGCATACAACAGTCCCTCAACTTTTTGCAAAAAGATAAAGATTATCTTAATCGCCAGAACATGGAGCTTAGTGTTCGCTGTGCACACGAAGAAGATCGTCTTGAAAGACTACAGATTCATCTAGAGGATGCCAAAAAAGCTAGGGAAGAAATGTATGAAAAATATGTTGCATCCAGGCAAGTTATTGTCTGTTCACTTCTATCAGTGGACAGGTTATTTAGCTGTTTTCCCTTGTTTCTTGCTCAAATCCCATTTAATTAATTTTTCAGAAAGCTAAGCCATATTTATGTAATTAGAAGCAGAACACTTTTCTTGGGTCATAATATATATCACAAACATTTTTTTAAACCTTTATAAGGCCATAGTAGTGGAAGTAAACTTCCAGCATTGGGGGTTTATGGCAATTATTCTTGTAGGTTTACTCAGTTAATTATAAAACAAACTTTTTGTTTTCATCTTATATCCATAAATCATGTCATGTATCAGTAAGAGGAAATGTGGTAATATGACTCTCCTGATAGACAACTAAAAAATTGTTACCTAAATAACAATAGAAGGGCATTCTTGAAATGATCAGTTATCAAGCTCCAGCCCATATCAGAAGAGTTTTAAGCATTATTTTTCCTTTCAATGCAATGACTCAAAGTTTTTTTAAAATTTGTTTTGCATGTTTATATCTCAGAACTATGTTCACCAGGAATTTCTGTATTTTAAATAAAATTTTAAGTCTTACTTTGAAATGGTGCTTTAAGAAATCATGTTTCTTTTGGTTTTTTTTATGATAAACCTCTTTATTGTGTAAAAGATCTTCATACAGTATTTGCTATAATGACACAGTTGAGGAAGCAGAAGAAATAAATTTACTTTTATCTTGAAGCGTCAGCTGAAATACAGCGTCTCAATAAAAAGAAAACCTGGGAAGTTTTCTTTTATAAAAGGAAAAGGAAATAAACGGAAAACCTCTACAGCAAGTGTAATATTTTGGGGGTTTTAGTTAAGGTCTGGGAGTTTTTGACCAGCTCAGGTATGGATTTCTAAGAATTATGGGCTATCACAATTAGAAATCAAATGAAATCTGAAACCTTTTCAGTTGTAAATGCACATATCTTCATAATATGCTTTTATTTCCATAGAAGAATGTGATTTTTTACCTGTTGCTTCATTGCTGATTAATTATTCTTGAACATTAACTAGATGCTATAAAATTTTGGCATTCCTTAACTGTTAAGTGCTTACAATGTAACTATTTTCATAGAAGAGATTCTTTATGAGATTACAATCTGTCATGAGCTTCCAATGTTACAAAAAAAGTCAGTGTTTCTCTGAAATTAATTTCTTTTATCCTAATATCTTCTGACATTGCTTAAACCTTTGTGTTTGAAATAATTAATAAATTACATTGACAGGATAAATTCCCAAATCCTGGGGTTTTTTGACCTCACAAATCTACACTGCATTTAACCTTGAATGTTTCTTGTGATGTTTTTTCCCTCTTACAAGGTACAGATAGTACACAGAGAAGTCTTGTAGTGGCATGGCAGCATTGCAAGTCAGTAAGTTAATCCATCCTTATCCAGTGATGAAGAAGAAAGTAAGGAGTTAAGTGGTTACTTAAAATGAGCATTTGAGTAGAGGCTGAAGAATGAAGAATTTTGGAAGAATGTTAATGTTATGTGATTAATCAATATTAGATTACTTTTAAAAATCTGTGTGCAAAAAACTTCTGTTTATTCACAGTTAAATATTATTTACTCCTGGTTGATTTTTATTTAATTTATTTAGCAGTGTAGGCTGATAAGTATTTTAAGTCATTGAGAGGTAAATGAGTAAAGATTGAAATAAAATGTAAAATCAAGAAGAGCTCTGCTCTTGTAAAGCTGTACCTGAAGTTTTGATATTTTGACTAGTGCAGTGTATTTATTTACAGAGACCACCATAAAGCAGAATATGAAAAGAGACTCCATGAAGAATTGGAACAAATAAGGTTGAAAACAAATCAAGAAATTGAGCAACTAAGAAGCACCTCAAAAGAGATGTATGAGCGTGAAAACAGGTAGGTAAGGTGTAGGCCTAATAGCCGAATTGGGGACTACTTGTGCTTAGATATAGTCCTAACTGGCTGACTCTTTGAGAGGTATTCAAAATGTAAGAATTTAAGTTCCGTTGAAAAACTGATGGGAGTCTTGTAAAAACTCAAATGAAATTGTACAGTAAGTGTATGTTGTTATATTTATTATTAAATGATGGACAGCCAAAACTATCACTTGAAAAGGATTATTAAAATTCATGTTCTACCTAAACTTTGGTGGTTTGAAGTTTGTTCAGATGCATAGTATTAGTTAATTAATACAGGATGACAGTTTACCTGTTGTGCTCTATGAGCAATTTTGAAACTGTGCCGAGAATCCAGAAGAGAAGGTGTTGATGCAGAAAATAAGGCAGAAAAAACCCAAAAGAGACTTGGGCCTGGATGAAATAAATCTAAAAGAGTTTTTTAAGAGCATTGTGATGCAAAGAAAGCATTGATTTCCTGTAAATTATTGTAAAATTCTCTTCTGAAGAAGATTCGAATCCTGCAAAGACTTGGATGATGAGTTTGTATGTGTGCCATCTAGTTGAATACCATGGAATTACATGCACATGCATAAGCCTTTTAGGGACTTAGGGATTTGGACCTTCGGCACTGAATTTCTTTTTTTGCTTTTTTAGCACATTTTATTGCTTTAAAATGGGAGGAGTGCTTAATAACTTAACTTCACTGTAGATGTCCTGAAAGTATCATGTGGAGAAGGAAATGACAGTAGTAAAAAGGTATTTGTGGCATCAGCATCTGTTCCTCTAATCGGTAGTTTTCTTACTGCTGGGAAAATACAAAAAGAACATGACTTCTGCTGTCTTTCTGTCAATGGAAAGGTTCTAATTAAAAAACAATTACATCATTGTGTAGTTTTTCAAGTGTGAGTAAGATACATGCACACACATATACATCTACACAACTTCCTGGTGTGCAAATTTGCATACTTCCAGTATGCAAATCTACTTTGAATCACAAAGTATGAATTAAAACATGCACTCCTTGTGGAGATTTGACAAGTGTCTGTATATCATTGAGAAAGCTACTGAAAGATATTTCATTTGTATCTGGAACTGCTTTACAGAAGTTTTGTTCCTCATTTTGAAATAATTACTTCTGAAATGCAAATCCCTTAGATTTGCCTACGTGTTTGGCAAAAAAAAAAAATTTAAAAAGGCATTCTAGCATATGTTCTTTCTATAAAATATTTAAAAATCCACCATAAGGCAGACAGCCTTAATGGTAAGACAAATGGAACTTTAAATTGTGAGCAAAACAATTTGCAGTGAATTTAAGTAATGTGTTGAGATGCTGTTTGTGCCTGAAAATGAAGTTAAGATGCTGATTTCATCCTCCTGCTCAAAGCATGGAATAGTATCACAGCTAAGCTAATCCAATATTCAGTTGCTGATATTCTTTGCCACTTTGATACTTCCTTTGAATTTATTGGCACTTATATTACGCTTGGATGAATCAGTTCAAGAAACTAAAATGGGAGGGGGCCACTAATAAGGAGGTGATGCTTTTATGCCTTAGTTTTTTGGCATCAGTTTCACTTGTATGGTTGTTGTAAGCATGGGCTGTGTTTGCATTAGCAAGTGTGAGTGAATGCACAGGGCATGTGAATGTCTTCAAGAGCTTTGACGCTGGATTACCTGTAGTCTGTTCCCATAGATGAAACACAATTTAGTAGTTGGGCATGTGAGATGCTTTCCCTGAGCACGTTTTCTGATGTGGTTGAATCTGACTGGAATCCAGTTTGTGCATTCTAGAACAGTTCAGGGATGTGACAAAGTGCAATAAATGGCAGTTGCCAAGAGGTCTGTTTGACAACGTAATAAATATGCTCATGAGCTGCTGCCTCCTCTGTCCTCATCCCACCTTTTTCTCCTCCCATGCCCATTCTTGATCCTCTAGATAGTATTTCTGTCCCATTGCAGAAGGTTACTTTCACTTGTGTGATAGGCCGGCTAGGTGCCTCATAGGGTCCCAGTGTGCTGCCATTTGGGTAGGAGGCGCCTCACTGCCTTTGAAATGGCAATCCCATAGCTGACAACTGGCAGCATCACTGGTGTGTCTCCTGGCTCCCTAGAAAGAGTATTTCGACATCTGTGATTGTGGTCTTGTTGGTTGAACAGTGTCTCACTTGTGTCCTTTTTCCTCCTATTGCATTTTCAGTTGATCAGTTGTTCAGCTAAGCCAAATAGTTTATTCTCTAAATGAGTCTCTGTTTCTCTTCTGTTTAATTTTTGTCCTACTTCCACTACTCTGGTCTTAAGGATACACCTCTGGACTCCTACTCTAAGACATAATATGCTTGATCCTAATGTTGTTATCTAATCAATCAAAATTTATTGCCATGTTTCTGTATTTTCATATGAGTCAGTTTTAAAGAATCTAATCTTAAGGTCAGTCCCTGAATTTCTGCACTAAATTTCTGCTTTAAATTCTGCCTAATAACTCAATTTTTACAGAAGATTTTGTTATCTTCCTCTAATAGCCAGTTAACTGCTACATAATTCTGATGTTTATTTTTTCTAAGTAACTGTTTCCTGTTTTTATGAATTACTTTGAATTCAGAAAAGTGCTGCTGGTAACATTTATTCTCGAAAATAGTCTTTAAACCAAAAATTATATGCCTTTAGTGTGACACAATGGCCTAGGTTAACATTTAAATGGGCTTAATATCTTGATTTTTCACTTTTATTCTTTTATATCTTGATTTTTCACTTTTATTCAAAACTTCCCTGAGACTTTTATTCCACTTTGCCTTAAGTCAGAAAGTTGCTGTGGGGAGAGAGAAAAGAAGAAAATTCAGTAGTCAGATTTAGGTTGCATCCACATTTTAGCAGTTCAGTTCAGATGAAGTATGTGGTGTTGAAGTGAAACCCCCTAGTCGTTGCTGCTAGCCATGGTTTTGGCTTGCCTTGCAGCTCTGCTTGGATTTGCTCACATTTGTAGCATATGAATAGGATTCCTTTTAGATAAAATTGAAAGGAATCTTTAAGATCATCTAATATGTTCCAAATGCTAGTGAATGTTCACCATAGAAGCAAACAGTCATAACACAGATGTCTGATCCTCAACAGCCACTGTTAGCTCTGGCAAATTGGCTGATGCTGTATTACACTAAATACTGGACACAGAGCTTATATACAGTAAGCAGTGCTTCCCCTCAGTACAGACTTCTGCAGTGTTAATCTGTAGCCTGCTTGCAGTATAACTAATTCCAATTTTTAAACACAAATACTATGTTTTATTTTTAGTATCATGCTGTTCTCATTTGTGTTGGTGAAATAATAATTGAGGTAGTTTGAACATCTTGACTGATCCTTGGTTAAAAAAAAAGGAGTATCAATTGATTGTAATAAGATGTTATTTTATGGCTCTTTGCAGATCAAAAATGTTGCCAGCGATAAACCCAGAAGGAAACACCAATCATATGCAATAACCTATATATCAGAGTAACTAGACAATTAGTTGTATGTGGAAATAGGATTTCTATGCTTACCTCAACTTTTTTTGGTCTTTCATAAAAGTTGTGAATCATCTCAGCTAGGCCAACAGCATTCCTGCAAAGTACCAAGGAAAACTACTGGAATTTATTCAATTCCTGAAAAAAAATAAGTCATTTTTATTTCTACTCTTCTAGAATAGAGTTATATGTTTCCACATAGAAATAGGTGATTTGGTAATTATTTTTTAGAATTTCAGAACTGGAAGCTTTGCTGGTATATATAAAAATAACCTGAAGTAAAGCCTCTGTAATAGGTGAATAAATAGACCCTTCTGTCATTCTATAAGAGTTGAAGAAGGTAGTATTGAAGTTCAGATCAGAGAGCAGTAATTAATGAAGCAAAGCAGTCTTTTTTTCTAACAGATTCTTAAAATACCAATTTTTGTTTCCTTCAGAAATTTGAGAGAAGCAAGAGATAATGCTGTTGCTGAAAAAGAGAGAGCAATTATTGCTGAAAAGGATTCTTTAAGAAAATACGATCAACTCTTAGAACAGTAAGTGTCTTTAAAAAGCATATCAGAACCTGAACATATAACAGTGTTTATATCTAGGCAGTGGAGGTAGAAGGAGTGACTAACTTTCTGCTTAAAAAGAACAAATTGAGTTGTAAACTCTTCGTTTAAATGAAGTTACTGATCTAATTCTGGTGGTAAATTTTTCCCATTATCAGTGCAGTAACAAGATAAAAATTTGGTATTTCTCCTGCAATCCTGTAGAGACAAGCAAACATAATTATTCATTTCATAGCAAGAATGTGGATTTTATACTGTACAGTAGCAGTGGTCAAACTCTGAACCTGATTGCGGGTCTTTTTCTTTAGTTGAAAGTAGAAAATTGTCTTGTAAGATGACTTCAATTAATAGTTTTTCTGTAGAGAACAGTAGTCATGAGCATGCTGCGTACTTCTGTGTTTCTTCTCAGTCTTTCATACTCCATGTGTAGAATATATTGTCTGTGCCAGCGTACTATTCTGTAACATGGAGGTTGATTTTTACCTGTTTACAAGAAGTCTTACTTTCATGTTCAATAACACCTTTTCCTTATTTATTTAAATTTAGAATATTATCTGTGGTAAATTATGAGGTAATGTAAAACTATGGACAGCCATCAAAGTTGTTCAGGTAAAGTTTGTTCATATGTCTTTAATTTTGAGTTTAATTAATTCTTTAATACACTTTTTCTTTTTTCTAAAATGTAGAGGTCAGTTCATTAACTGACTATGCTACCTAGTCATCTAATCAAAGGAAGTACTAGATGAACCCTCTTTGCACAAAATAATTTTTAATCACAAGTAGTAATCAGTTCAAATGTTGTGAACTTTAGAACAGCAACAAATTTAAAGCTTTTAATTTTAATGTATAACTCCTAAATTGCAGTGGTGTTACTACTGAGGAAATAGCATTGCCTAAAGATAGAAAAAAATGTGATTTCTAACTGATGATGTGAAACAATAGGGATAGTGCTACAGCAAATGGGATGGGTCGGAGGACTTGATATCCACAGTGAGTTTAGAGGGTTTGACTTCAGATTAATGCTGGTTCAGCTGAACGGGCCCAAGGGTGCTGAATGCCTTTTAGCGGTTAGAGCACGTTCGAAGGGTTGTTGAGTTCTCAAAGAGGAATTCAGTTTGCAAACTCTGAAATGATGATTCCACAATGTGGAAATCAAAGCTGTTTGAGTAGGGAAGACCAGGAAACGTGGTTTGAAACTGACCACCTGAGTTAAGATAAAATGCTAATATGAGTCAACACGAATTTCTTTCTAATGAGACTCCTACCAATCACTGTAGTATGATCTACTAAGACACGAGGATTTCATATATAACTGGAAACTCCACTTGAAAATCAGCCTTGCATATCATAATTTGAGTTTGCACTTCTACTTAATAAAAATATTAAATTTGCAATTCTTCTATATTTGTTTTTAAACTTAAGAACTGTGGAGAAGATACTTTTCGGTCCAGCTGTATTTCTATTCACACAATATGTCCTTTCATATTGTTGCTGTTTTTGAGGAGGGAAGTTCCTGCAATTAGAAACATAGGAATCTTGTTTGATACACTTACACTTCTGCTCTTACAGTTTTTTCATAGTGATAAACAGTCCAACTAAATAACACTCTACTCACGTTAAAAAAATTAATAAGTTGTTTTGGAGTTCTTAGTAGATTATTCTTCAGAAGATTATTTTCTGCTTGGGAATGTGGAAAACCCATACTAGTCTTTTTTGAAATGTAGGTGTCTCTCTTTAAAAAACTACCTCACTCCTAACCACATAATAGGCATCAAGACCTGACTCTGACTTTCTCCACATTCCAGATGATTTACCTAAGTGAACTGCAAAGTAACTAACTGGCATGTTGTGATGGTATAAATACCTTAACTTGAAAGACCCCACCNAGAGAAATTTTTTAATATCACCAGAAACCCCTAAGATGAAAAAGGAATACCTCTGTTGTCCACTTACATATTTAAGTGATTATAACAGCTTGTTCTACTTTAGTAAAAACAAGGTGACTCATGGTAGTTACCACTGGTATCATAATCTGTATAAACAAACATGTTTGAAAGCTTCAGAAGTATGTGGAATGTTGACTGGCCTGAATGGTGGTAAAATAAAGCCCCTGGCAAATCTTGTGATCAGAAGTGTAACTAATACCCAATTTTCTAGTCAAGTGCAGTTATTTTCATTTTTTTCTCATGTTTGTGATAGTTTTCTGTGAAC
>WEIU01015367.1:40111-55488 GCA_013389925.1 Aegithalos caudatus
TGTGATAGTGTTCTGTGAACAGCTAGTTACAAATGCCAAGCAAATACCAAAGTAATAATATTCATGGAAGAGTTATATTGAGAAAGGATCTGCTGTTTCAACCTTAAAGTAGACCACTCTGATGTTAGCATGTAAGTTTTGTTGCTCTCTTTGCCATTATACATCTGTAATTTCTGTCTTAGAATCCATGTTTCATTTACCTACAACAATGACAAAAACATTAAATTATTTGATTTTTTTGAATTAAAGTCTTGTCAGTATCACACATGTTCTAAAAAAGTATGACTAAAGGGAAGCATTTTCACTTGTTGTTGGTAATGTGACTTTAGACTTTTTTGTAATTTCAAAGCTGTATTACCTCAATTGAAATTGTCTAGGGGTAGAATAAGCAGAAGAATTCTGTAACAGCTCCATCATCTACACAGTTAAGTGCAGATGCTAAATGTGTTCCAGCTTTTCCTTCTTTTGAACACTCCTGGAGTGTTATTTTCTAACTACTGACTATTAATCTGTTACTTCTCCTTGCCAAAAGAAAAAGCATCCAACCAAAAAAACAAAACAAAACAAAACAAAACAAAACAAAAACAAAAACAAAAAAAAAAAAAAAAAAAAAAAAAAAAAAAAAAAAAAAAAAAAAAAAAAAAAAAAAAAAAAAAAAAAAAAAAAAAAAAAAAAAAAAAAAACCAAAAACCACCACCAACACACAAAACCCCCTACAATCCAACACCAAAAAAGTAGAATTGCACTGTGGTTTGCTATTTGTTTTTTTCCTGATGGTTAAATTTTCAAGTTTCCTATAAGGTGCAGTGTCAAACTTAAGTGGTTCTTTTTCTCAAAGTGGACTCAGAGATTTCATATGGAGTAAAATCATACTAGAGCACTTCACCCACAAGAGCCATCTCTTGCCTTTGATTGTTGACTTCCTTTAAAGTCAAATTCCTTACATTTCTTCTAAAAGGTGTATAGTATCTTTTTCCAGGACTTAGCTATATCAGTGAAAACTGGTTTAAAAATTCTAGAATTATTGGAAACACAAGGGAAATTCATACTAAAACTTTTTTTTTCTTAGTGATGAAAAAAACTGTGCTCTTTTACAGCTGATGGCTGCTCACATCATGTACTTGAGCCAATTTTTCTTTTCTTTTCCTATTTTTGTAATGGTAAAGTGACAAGTGTAATGGAGAGAAACAAAACAGGTATGCAGTAAACAGAAAATGAGTATTCAAGGGAATTGTGTTATGGTAATGCTGTTACTTCAACTTTGCACTTCATAAAAACCCTTCATTTTGTAAAAGCTAGTTCAAATTCCTGCCTATGTCATTAAGTAATAGGATATTTTTAATTATGTACTTTTTTCTTTCTTATTTGAATATAGACAGATGCACAGATGATGAATTTTAAACCATGTTTCTGTAGTTGTGTTGAGTCAGGGTGATGACTACAGAAATCATATAGAGCCTTAGGTTTGTTCTATAAAGTTACCACAGTATTTTGTATTATTGATATTTAACCACTTCTGGATTGATGTACATAGCTCAGTTTTTAAAAATTATTAAAAATAAAATGGATGATCTACTACAGGTAAAAATACCTTTAGGAGTATTTGTGTTGTTTCTACTTGGAAATGCTTTTCTCAAATAAAAAATAAAATAGAATAAAAGTCATTGTCATTTCTTGACATGTCTCTGCTTCATAGGTTAAGAGAAGTATGCAAAAAGTTGTCTGCATGTTATATTTACAGATTAATTGCTTTTCTTTCCAGTGATCTGCAAGCTGATTGTACAACACAGACTTATTTTAATCTCTCCATAGTCTTTTTAATTTGAATCTTTTTATCCCTATTATTTTTTTGTTCTTCATAATTATGGTACATTTTAGAACTAATCAGATGCTATCTGATATTAGTCATCTACCTTAAACTTTTTAGGTGATGGAGGGAGAGAGAAGATCAATTCTGTTCATCAAATGGGTTTTTTAATAAGATGAAGTTAAGATCCCTATATCTTCTTACTAATTCCACACAAGCCTAGGGGGCTATCTTAGGTGAGAAGATAATTGGATAAATTTCCTGAATAAATAAATGTTAGAATAGAATCTCTTTGGAGCATGCAGGGAGCTCATCATTAGATTTTCATTTATTACATTATATTTCATTGTTAGCAAAACCATTTCAAGTAATTATTTTCCTCTGCTATTAACATATTTTTATAATCTGGATGTTGCTGACAGCAGTGACAGGATCCTAGTATTAAAATTACTAACTCAATGTATATATGTGCTGGAGTTACTACTCATATTTAAATAGGAGTGTATTATCTCATCAAGAATATTTATGTCAAATGAAGCTTTCAATAACAAATTTTAGGAAATCCATACTGAAGACTGCTGGTCAGAGTAGTTCTTAGGCAAAGCTGCCATCACTCTGTGATAGAAACTACTGTCAGAACTTACTCCCTACACATGGCTGCTACATTTGTATATATGAAGTGCTTTGTAATGCATTAAACATCTATGTAGGTCTTGAAAATCACTACCACTTTAAATCTTTAGTGTCAATTAACTTTGCTAGTGCTTTCCAGAATGCTTTTTTGGTAATAATAATTTGCTGCTGCTCTATTCATTTATGACTTCTGTCATATGATGTGTAATTTTTAACACTTAGAATTTCTATCAGAATAAAGCCAAGCCCTTCAATGGCATTATTAGACCTTGTTTAGATTTCTGCCCTAGCCAAAGTAACTATTGCACATTTCCCATAAAACTACCTTCATCTTGTTCTCCTGATGAGAAAATTAAATACGAGGTACAACTAAAAGGGTAAAATTCATGAATGTCATGGAAATTGCTGAAAGACACCCTCTTGGAAATTCTGAATCAATGCGAAGAAGTCAGTGGAAGAACCAAGAGAATAGTATGATGGAGAAGGAAAGAAACACTCCGTTTCCCAGCTGACTAAGTCTGGTTTGTTTCCAAGCTGTAGAAGCAGCACTGAAATCCGAAACAAAAAAATCTATGTATCCTCTATTTCTACTGAAATTACTAGGGAGGCTCCTACTCTCTTCTGTTTCTTCTGAGAATATGTTTATTTGAACTTTACATCTTAATGGATAATTCTAGGATGCATTTTAATAAACAGGAGAAAACCTATTTAACTGATTTGATGAAATAGATGAATGATAGTGTTGGGAAGACTGCACACTTGCTAAGGCATGCCTAGTTGTTTTTGGTTCTTAGATTCCTAATCAGGATCTTATGATTTTACATTCTTAGCTAAGATAGTGTTCCTGCAGAATGAATGTTTGGAGCCCTGTAACCAGTCACCTCCTAACTGTAACCGTCTTGATGTTGAAGAATTATCTACATCAAGACTCATAGGAATGCTAAGCTAGTCTGATGTCTGACCTTTCTGAGCTGCATTACATCTGGAACACAGGCTTTAAAGTTTGTTTTCTTACTGTGAAAGGAATGTTTAATGATGATATTTATAGCTCTAAAAAATCTTTTATTTCAGTTGCTCTTGCCCCAGCTCATGAGAAGTAGTTATCACAAAATATTTTCAGCCTCTGAGGGATGCTTTGGAAAAGTTGTAGTATCGACAGACCGTCATATAAAGATTTTCCATAAGCCTTGTCATTCTCATTTTACCTTTTATTTCCTGCTAGCTAAAATGTTTAATTTTTAAAACATTATGATCAGTAGAGGCAAATTGTTAAAATGTTGCAATGGTTATTCTGAGTACCTAAGAAACTATTTATTTACTCTTTTAAGTCCTTATGGTATTTTTGCTACCTTAGAAAGGTTGAAATACATCATACATCCTTTGAGAACAAATTGAGAACAAATCCAAAAGCAGTTGCAAATACCTTCAAAGAGGGATTCTGCATTATAAGGGTGTTGCTGCTTATATATATTTCTTAACTTATTGGGTTGAAATTTCCACTGCAGTCTATGATTTTGCTATGGTTGTTAGTATTCCTCGGGTACACACCCAATTTTGTGACTCACTGCACCCAGCTTCTCATTGATGATATCAGGCTACATATGCCTTTCATGTGATACACTACAGGCATTCTATGTAGAACAGGAGCTGTGAAATACAGGGGAACTTGCTAGCCTTTTTACTACGTGTGCTTTGGGTCCCTTTGAAAAGGGGACATCACACTGCATGTAATGACAAGATACAAATGAAAGCTTTTATCTGAAGAAATTGTTAATCTGGGTTTTTTTGTAATTTTTTTCAAAGATTGTTACATACATCAGTTTATCTATGCAAATAATGTTTGTTTCTGGAGTCTTTCTAACCGTCTGGGCTTGAAGGACTAAATGTGTGTGAAATGTGTGTGTTAAGTCCTTACCAGCATTAAGGAACCCAAAGCATTAACACTTCAGTGGCATGTGAGAAAATAACCTGTTTATAGGAATCTCCCAAATACATGTGTTTTTAGAATACAGAAGAAAAACAGGTCACAAATAACATGACCATAAATACAGCCAGGGAATGTTAATTGAATATGTTTACCCAAACAGTGTATTGTAATACCAGTTCAATGGCTAAATTCTTCAAAGCAGGAATATTGTATTTTCTGTGTGTACAAAAATTTTGATCTTCAAATTATGCTATTTGTGTAATATTATATTTAAGATTAATAAAACCACAACATTTCTCTTTTAATAGTAATTATCTTCTGTAATTGCTTTCTCAGTCTGTGGTTACCCCCTGGAAAAGGAGTTCAGATCATTCTGATTACCTCCTGGAAAAATACATGATGCTATACTCATTTCCAGATAGCAAACTTTGGAAGAACAGTGTCCAATAGGTGTTTGTGTGGTGTGAGAAGGAAGTTACAGCTTTGTGATGTTAAAACCTCATCATAAATTCTGAAATGTTGGACATGAAGTTTTAATACTAATGAATGAGAGCTTTGAGCCAAGTGTTGGCTAGGGTTTTTCTTCTGCAGAATCACATTGGAATAGTTGAGAAAATGCTAGATGTAACTGAAGAAAGTATTAGGCTGCTCCTCATTTCCATGATGGTGATAGCTGTCTCATGTGAGTAACTCTTACAAATAGCAAAAATGGTAGTATTTGCTTCTGGAATAGTGGATAGGTAGTTATGTGAATGAAGAAATGAAGAACCATGAATAAATGAAGGACCATCATAGTATGTTCATGCACAGGCACCCAGAAGGGTGTACATTAGTGAGCCAAGGTACTCATACCATAAACCACAAGGAGCTGTTTGCCCTGGATGTTAGTCCATTCAGCATTGCATATGCCCAATTAATCACATCAAGGACTTCCCAAAAGAGACTATGATATTTAAGTGTAGTGCTCACAGCTGGTGTTTCATCACAGCTGATGGAATAACGATGCAAGTCCTTGGCAGCTGTTTTGTTGCTTTCTCTCTTCATGAGATTGGCATGTCTGGTGACCGACCACTGGCTTGATGAGGAAAGAAAGGAAAGACCATGATTGGAGGGTCTGATTTCCCTTTCGTATGTTCTTGTTTCTAGATAAGATTGCCTAAAGAATGTATCCCAGACTTTGTCAGGGTTGACTCAGGGAATTGTTTACATTCAGGGACACCAGTAAATTTTTTTTTAAACTTATGTGTTGAGTGCTGAAGTATTGCATCACATATTGGATAGTGGGAAATCCATCTCCTTCAGTTTAGTCAGTGCAAAGCTATTTAGACAATTTTTACAGCTATTTGTGTTTCTAGCTGGATGATCTAAAGGCACAGTTGTGTCTACTTATATGACTGTATCAGTAACTGTGAGTATATTCTGTGAAACTAGCAAAATGAATGTGCAATTAATGTTCAAGGCATGATCAGCCAGAGTTCAAGAGATTCCTAAGGAATAACTTGACCTGAGTAGCTGTAGCGTGTAGTGTAGTGTAGTGTGAGATAGCAGAACATTTTTGCCAAACATCATTTAGCCATAGTGACACTTAGCTGTGACATGACATTTGAGTCATGGGGGTACCAAGAGGGTGGTATTACTTTGAGCTATTTATGATACCAGTGAGGGGAAACTGGTTTAGATTAAAAAAAAATAAAAACCAAAAAGTAACTTGGAACCTTAGCAAACCAATAGGCTTTCCAATAAGAGATGGAACATCTGTTCTGGATGGGCCTCCAAGCAGATATGCTGGCCTGCTCCAGAGGGCAGCTGCTGGTGATTAGGGAGAGGATTTTTAATTCTCTGGGAGGAGCGTGGTGAGAGGCAGTAAGGACATAGAACCTGGGGACTTTATAAAGTCCCACCCAACCAAGATGGAATGGAGAGGTGCATATGAAACACTAAATCAAGGGGCTTCACAGCTATCAGTAAAGGGCTCTTCTAGTTCTTACCACTGAGCAGAATACATAAAGATCACGTTCATGTGTCTATACTGCCAACCCTTTCTTGTGAACCTCGTTTAATGCTAGGTTTTTGTACTAGCAAAGAAACAAATGTTGCCAAGTCAAGACATTGTTGCACAGACCACCCCGCTGACTCAGCAAGCATGGAGAAGGTGCAGATTCCGTGTTTGTGTGTGCCTTTGAGGTACTCCAGCAGCGAGAAAAATTGATACAGTTTACACAGCTTCATACCCATGGAAAAAACATGAGAAACTTTCTCTTAAGAGGAATTAAATTTTTTTCCGTCAAGTGGCAGTTGTAGGAATAAATGTAACTAGAAATAGGTTCCTTTGAGATGAAGCTTGGGCACTATATAAAGTTCTTATACCTGGCAGGCACATAGTCTCTATATGAAATGTTGGATTTCATAATAGACGTGTAAAGTGTATGTATTTGTATTTACAAGCCTATTTTTACATCTCTTCTAAAATTTAAACATTGGATATGTTGTCAAAACGCTGCAGCTCTTGGCTAACATTTTAATGTAAATATTGCTGTATGTGTATGTATATAATCTGTGTATTTGATGTGGAACTTGTCATCTGGAGCTGTTTTCATAGATATTTAATTGTTTCGTGGAAAGTGTTGCCATGTATAAACAGATATAGAAGTACAATGATATTTCCCTTCTGAAATTTTGTTTAATATTGCCTCTGGTTTTTCTAAGCTCTTTAGCATTTCCATTCTAGAAATATAATCTTGATCATGGGTTTTAAAATGCTTCAAAAATCTAAATCTTCCAGTTTTACCATTGCTGAGGTCATTAGAATTGGTTGTAGGTTATAAAGTGTGGAAGAATTTGTCCCACTCAAAATGGGAAGAGGAAAAGGTTTTGTTTGTGCAAAATGGTACTGTAAGTAGGAGAAAATAATTAGAAATTATAGTCCTCCCCTTGTCTTGATAAGCTATTTGCTTCAGGTAATGGACTCCTGAATCTCTGAGTATACCCACGATAGAGGGTTTCTCTGAACTGTAAAGGGCAGCCAAAGTGTGATTAATGAAAATCCCGTCACCCTGTGAAATGCCCAGTCTTAGGTGGAATGGAGCCTGTATTGATAACTCATTTCAATGATTTTTAGACCTAAAACCAGGTGAGGAGATACTGTGGCTTTGTTGTCTGTTGCATGTTCCTCTAGAACATTTTTGTTCTTACAGTTACTTTATGGAAGGTAATGAGGCTGGGTTTTTTGATTTTAAGTTTGTCCTTTATGATACCATTTCCAGTCACAACGTGTGAAATCTGGGTCTAATTTTCTGTGTCAGAGTTCTTTTTTTCTGTTTTCAAAAAGTATTCTGTATGCATAGATAAATGGGGTACGTTTCAGCTTTATTTTTTTCCATGCCAGATGACTTCTTCTTTTCAAAGAAAAGAAACTTTTTAATGTAGTGTATTTGCTGCAAGGTAGTTTTATTACTAAAATGTGCAGATCTACAAAAGTAGTTGACATGCTCCAAGTTAGAAAAGAGCTACCTTATGTTAACTTGTTTGCTGCCAGGGCTGTCCCTCTGCCTTGCATTTTCTTACTTTGTAAAATAATCAAATCTTCCTTTTGTCCTTTGTCTCAAATGGTTATCTGTTTATACTGAACAACTGTATTAAACTGTTTTAGTTTAACCATTAGAGTAATGAAAAAAATGGCATCTTCTTTATTGCTAAATTGATATCTTTTGGCAGAATTACTAATTATATTTGAAGACAGTTTTACATTTATCTTTGTAAGTCTCTTTTGTTGTGCCAGCTGTCTAAATCTTTCGTAAACTTCAGTTAAAAGAATGTATTTTCCGTGATTATTTTAAAATATAATGTTTACTGGAAGGGAAGTCTAGTGAATTCCCACAGATGAAGTGTGAGTATATTTCTCCCACTTGTAAATGAGTTCTTATTTCCTACAGTATGTATTCTGGTACCACAATGAGTCATTTTCAACATGTTTTAGTTTAGCTTCTTTTTAGAAAACATTTTAAATCTTGGCAGATACATGTAAATGAATGTTACATCTAGTTTTAGAAACTGCTTCCAAAGAGTATTTTACTAAAATACAGGAATAGAGCTTTCAGAATGCAGAATTGTCTTTTGTGATAAGCTTGTAGTCATTTGCAGAGGTCTTTTGGTTTAGGTTGTTTGCAATTGGGGATTTTTTTCCTCAGTTGTAGCAGGTTTTGGTTTAACCATCCTGTAATAGGGAGAATACTTTTGTGAAAAAGCCTTAAAGTTTACACACAATGTATTGTTAATTGGATATTTTAGCCAGGCAAGTAATACCTTTCTTCAGTATGTTAACTGAATTTTGCAAATTTTCATGCTATTTTATTTTTAAATTTTTCAATTTTATAACTTTTTTAAAATGAATGTAGTGCCACATCTGCTTTAATGTGATTTAATGTGTTTATGATTATATATGCCATGCCCTACTTAAATGTCCTGATTATTTCCTGATGCTACCTTCATAGTTCAACTATTAGAAAAAGCTCAAGACTAAGTGGTGTGCATGATTAAAAGGGATTGAGGAGTTATGGGGGTGGAGTATGAGTGTGAGGAAAATGGGGGAGTCCAACCATGTATAGATTCAAAGGGAAAAAAAAAAACAAAAACAAAACAAAACANAAAAAAACAAAAAAAACAAAAAAAACAAACCACAACCAAAAAACGACCCCAAACAAACAAAATCCCCGATGCAAAATGACCAGTGTTCCATTTCTGAGAAAGTTATATCTATTGTGGGAAACGATATTTTACATTTTAACTTCATTGTCCTGGCTTCCTGGTATCTGGAACATTAAATATAAAGGAACTTTAGATACTTGGATCACATGTCAAACCTATGCTTACATATACGCACACTTCTGCAGTCTGATTTGAATACAGCTCTAAATATTTTCCAGTTGTTGGTAACATTTGTGTTGTCAGTTATGGTACGGATAACTTTGCAACTCTCTGACTATTCTGTTCAACCATCTATATGTTTTCCATGATGCAACACCATGTTATCAGTAAGGTCTAAGTGTAATTGTCATCCTTAAAAATTTCTGTAGCTTTTTATTAGACCCAGAAGACTATGGGGAAAACATATATACTTTGACCAGTAAGTGCTTCATTAAAGTGCTTCATTTTTCCCTTAGTTATGTAGTGTGAAATATAAAGAAAACCTGTTTCAAAACCTTTCTCCACCTGCCCCCCCAGACTGGTCCTAAATATGGTAAATTGTCATCAAGGACAAAATCGGAAAAAGGAGGGGAAGAAGTTACCTTAGGGGACTGAGAATCTTAATTGTTTTGCCAGACAAAAGCATTTTTCTCCTTCCATTATGTCTACGTTGTGAAACTTGCAGAGAATTGATGATAGGCAAAAGAGTAAAGGAAATAAAACATGTGAGGTAGGGGAGGGAATAGTGTAAATGAAAGAGATTAAAAAGTGGCAGTCCTGAAAGCTTTACTGAGCGTCATTTATCTGCAAAATACGTGGTGCAGTTTCCCAATCTTTCTCTTTGGAAGAGTAGTCTAAGCCAGGCAAAGACAAAACAGTTGCATGAAGGGATTGGCTAAGTGGAAGTCAGTGAGTTGGGATTGATGGCAGAGTCAATTTCTTTGTTTTTGCCCATCCAGTTACCTTTGTATAGCTATTTGCAGAGATGGAAACTGTGAATCTAATTGATTCATGAATTTTGATACATGAATTTTGTTCAGTACAAGGTGAACATCTCCTTTCATTTCTAACACTGAAAGCCTTTGACCATCATATTCAGGCATCTCAGTTTTGTTCCTACCACTGTTTCAGAATTTTGTGGGTTTTTTGAAGCATTTAAAAATGTAATATACTGTTAGACTTTGGATGAGTTCAAACATTAGTTTCTGAGCAAAGTAAGTAAAATGCAGCATCGATTTAAGTACAGTGTTTACTGTGGCTGTCGTCAGTCTTTTCTAATTTTAAATGCCTGTGCTAGGATGGAATCATGTCTGTAAGGTACCTGTTTCTTTCCGTTGATTTATAACGGGAGTCTGCAAAACAGGCTCAGGTGTAGGTAACCACATCATAAACAGCAGAAGCTACACAGCTCAAGATCCACATGGGTTTTCTGAGTAAAAGGAGTTCAGCATAGTCTCTTTTCAGAAATTCATGGATTTTGGAGCTTTTATGATTTACCATCAGTCTTACTCAGTCCTCCTCCAATGCAGAATCGTCAAGCCTTTGAGCATTTTTCAAAGGCTGGTCATAAAATGGAATGCTTTTGTTATGAAGTGTTATATGCCTTATATGCTGCTTTTTTTGGCCTTCTTTTAATGAACTCTGCTGTCTTCTATGATGGGAAATATTTTTTTGATTGACAGAAATTCTACCACTGTAGGTCTAGATATGTGATTACACAAAGGACTGGACCTGGTTAATGAAGCTACAGAAGGTAGGAAGATACTCCTTCAAAATTTTCAGTCTTAGCTACCTTGCAGCAGTAACAGTAACTCAAAAAGAATTGCCAAACCCAAATGAAGGAGAAAAGAGAAAAGGGTAGAAAGCCATGGAAAGGTCTGTGGTGTAGCAGAGCTGTTGTCCATGCGAGGGGTGGTGATTGCCCAAAGGAAGCTGTGACCTTGTGGGAAGCCCATGGTGGAACAGGTTTACTGTCAGGACTTGTGACCTCACAGGGAGCAGTGTGTTCCTGAGGGACTACACCCGTGGGAAGGAACATGGAAGGAACTTTGTGGAGGGCTGTTTCCCATGAGAGGGACCCCCATGCTGGAGCAGGGGAAGAACGTGGAGAGTCCTCTGCTGACGAGGAAGGATTGGCAGGAATGTGGGATGAAATGACCACCGGCCCCATTCCCTGTCCTTCTGCACTACTGGGAGGAGGAAGTAGAGAAAATTGGGAGCAAAGTTAAATTGAAGAAGAAGGGAAGGGAGGGGAGGAATATGGTTTATTTTAGGATTTGGTTTTGTTTCTCATTACCCTTTTCTGATTTGATTGGTAATGAATTAATTTTTCCTCAAGTCGAGTCTGTATTGTCCGTGACGGTAACTGAGGACTCATCTCTCCCTGTTCTTATCTTGACCCATGAGTCTTTCATTGTATTTCTTCTGCCCTGTTCAGATGCAGAGGGGAGAGATAGAGTAGCTTTAGTGGGCACCTGGGATCCTGTCAGGGGCAATCCACTACACTGTACTCAAAATGAAATGTATGGTTGATAAGTACAGGTTTTGCACACCCTAATGACCTTCCAATAGGTTATCATAGTGATATCTGGGGTAGATTTTCCCTGACTAGATTCCAGTGAAGTCTTACTAATACCTCCTGTTCTCAAGCACCACCTAACCTCAGAGGCACTTAAAATCATTCCAAGTTGGAGCACATTTAGGTAGAGGTCCTTGTGCATGCTCGGAAGTCTCCTGGTTTGGAAAGCTAAGTGCTTATTTTGATATGGGTAGGAGGTGCTTGAACTCTGTTCAAGTCCCTGAAGGGCCTGTTTTTATTAGAACATGGCTAACTTGTTCAAAATCATTGAGTTCACTACAGAACACTTAAAAGAAGAGGTAATGGCTAAGCTTTGCCTCTTTTGTAACATGCTTTGAGCACTCATCCAGATAGTTCAAGACCCTTGTCCTTTCTCTCTTGGTCTCCCTAATTATTTAAACAGGTTTTGGTGGTACCTGGAAGTTACATCAATTTGTTCAAAACTATTGGCAACAAGTCTTGATGCATGAGTTTAGCAATATGCGACAAAAGAGAAGAAATGAACAAATGTGGGTTTTTTTTGCTAAAGTCAATCAAACAAATTATCAAAAAATTACAAAAATGCAATTAAAATATAACTTTCAGAATCTTTTAGCGATTTAATTATCTTTTTTGTACTTATTTTCCATTATTAAATGAAAAAATTGAAAAATCAGCAGATGTGGTTATTGGCAATACAGTGGTTACCTATAAGGTTTATAGACATCATTTTTAGAGTAAGCCTTTTGGATCATTGATTATTTTGTCATTCCATGTAATCTTTTCAGAAAACAAACTGAATTATACAATTCCCAGTGGAAGATAATCTAGTTGTTATGTTCACATGGGGTTTTAATTTCCGTTTCAAGATTGTTTTCTCCTGGTTTATATCAGTGTTCCGATGATAGCATTAGTTAAATTTATCTATTGTTTTGTCCTCTTAAAATCTTAGTCAGACTTTGTTTTTCAAGATTGTAGCTTATTTGACTTCTCATGGGATAGATTCCTTCTTCTCTTGGACATCTGAGTACCATTTCTTTTAATCCTGACCTCACTTTAACACAGATAACTGGAATTCTAAATAATGTTTCAGATAATTTCCTGCTCTATCTCGTATGATACCATAATTTCCACTAGGTGTACCTTAGTGATTCCTGGAACTTTGCGTCTTTTGCATAGCTGGCTCATGTTAGCCAGTTTACTTATCCTAATCTAATGTAACAAATCTAGATCCTTCTCCTCAGTCTGCTTTGTTTTGTAGGGTTCTGGATGAATGGAACCATAACCTTAAGTTTCCTAGCCCTGCTGTAAGTCTTCCATCCATATATACATTCCTACTAGTTTTGTGATTATGCTACATTATTAGTGTACTGTGAGAATCACACTCTGATTTCAGAGAAGCACATCACTAGATGTGCAGTCATTTTTGCTCCAAATATTCAAAATGAGCTACAACTCACTAAATGCACCTGTTCTGAGCACACTTACAAAGGAGCTGCAAGTGTCTGAATTATCATTCATCAACTGTGTTTTTAATCTACATTTCAGATCTTAGCTATTCAGTGTTGTGGCAATAGGATGCAAAAATTGAATTGCTAAAAAAGGAAAGGAAGTAGGATTCAAAAGTTGTGATTTTAGTTAATCAGTTTGAACTTGAATTACTGAGTTGCAGGGGGAAAATAACATTTGTGAAAAGTGCAAATAATTTGCAAGTTGTTTCCTTGTTCTTATCATTTAATAGTTTAACTGTACAAATCTGTCAGGGCAGTCTTTTCCCTGTATTAATTACAAAAAACAACAAAACAATTTACACTGATTTCTCTGTAATTTTTTTTACTTGCCTTGTTTTAACTTTTCTGTACAGTTTATTTAGCAGCTGCCATGTTAAAATGTTATGGAATTGTTAAGTGATGTTCCTTTATTTTTGTCTTTTAGAAATACATAGATTTTAGGCACATTTGTTTTGCTAATTACTAGTCCTGTGGACTATCTTTTTGTGTCCTGTTAAAGAGAAAATATTTGATCTGTAAGAATGCCTTTTTACTACACTCTGTATTTAAGGAAGAGAATAGTATAGATTATGTTACAGTTCAAATAATCTCCTAAGTTTTCCCTTGCCTGCTGCAGTTTAAGATTTTATTTATGTATGAAGACATGCTTAAGCGTCACTTAAATACTGAAATTCTCTCATCATATTAGTACTTGTTATCTTTCCATAATGTTTGCAATTCAGGCTGCTTTTATGCTTTGGCCTTTCTACTCCAGTTACCAGCCTACAAAATAAATCCTTGTATATTCAAATTGATGCCAAGATGCCAGCAGTACAAACTGTAATGCATGATTCATAATGCAGACTCTCAGAGCATTTACTCACGTACGAGTACATTCCTATGAAAGGACAGTCAGATAACTTTATATATGTAAATGTGTGATCACTGAAAAGAGATTCTTTGTTGATCTTGCATGTGTGCACACTTCATATCAATTCAGTGATTTTAAAGATGGTTAGAAAGTAGTAATTTTTTGTTACTCCCTTTTTAATGCTAAAGTAGGAAATTAACCATTTAAAAATGAAAAATCTTCTAAACTGAATTTGTTTGAATTATAGAACCATATTTTCCAAAATGAAAAATAAATTTGTGTATCAGTGTGTGGAGGGAATATAATGAAGGAGAATCTCCTAAAATAAGAAAATAAGAAGATTACTGAAATGTGATTGTTCCAAATGAAAGAAGAATAGTTTTGCCAATATAACACTGATGTTTATAAGTAGTTTTCTAGGTCTTCAGAAAAATTAAGTTCTATCCCTACCAACTCAGTTGTTCTCAAGACCTCTTCTTTTTGCCATTTTTGAAAATTCTGATCAAATTACAATTTCAGAAATTGCATTCTAATAATGATAATACCTTGAGAACTAATAATACTTATAGAAGGAACAATATTTGAAAAGAGTTTGAAAAAAAAGATACTTTTAAACACAGTCTATTTTGGCACACAGAAAATTTTGCTATTAAGACTTCTTAGCAAAGCTCTCGAACACAAAGAGTGAAAGAAACGTATTTTAAATAGTACTGTAGAAAGGTTTCTTTTCTCTTCTTGAATCCCTTCAATATCAAATGGTCTCTCTTCTTCCTTTTTTTAAGCTTTATTTTGCTGTTTAGTATTCTTTTGAACAGTCCCAAGTGGGGCATAAACTAATTTGAAGTCAATGAGAAATGCAATATGAGAACTATAAATGCCACTAGAGCTGGAGAAATGGAAATTCATAGGAGAATAATACCAAAGCACTAAGTATTGTTGCTTTTGTTACTGCAATTTGATGTATAAAATCTAACCAAAATATTTGCAGTAGCATTAGACTATATGCTTTCTTAAATGCATAACAATAAGGGAATATACAAGTCATAATTCTCCTTGCAGTGTATATTTAAATACTTTCCTATCCACAAAGTTTATGGTCCTAGTTTTTTATGTCTTTGTAAGAGTACAAGTACTTTAGTCTGCTGTTTATTTTATTAATCATGGTGCATGCTGTATTTGATCATGATCTGAGAGATGCATCGAATTACTTTAAACACATGCTTTAGATTCCTATAGATCCATAGTACAGTTGCTGAACATACCCTGCATTTCTAAAGAAGCAAAAAAAGATTGCTCACATTCATACAAGAGCTTGCTTCCACGCCAAGAATGACAGATGCTGTTACAGCTGAGAAATGTAGTGTTTTAGGAAAACACTCAAGCAGTAGTTATCTTAGGCCAATGAAAAA
>WEIU01015367.1:59685-79724 GCA_013389925.1 Aegithalos caudatus
CCTAAAACCTTCACTCCCATGACAGAGACCTTTTACCTCATCTGAGGATTTAATTCCAGTAATCTGCTGATGTAAGGCTTAAGCTTCACTCTGGAGGACAGTTTACATTTCCATATCCCTGGAACTTAACAAAAAGACAATGTATTCTGTCCTCTGCCTGTAAGTTCAGAATCATTATATGAATAATGATGGGGTGACACTGTTCTTATATCATGCTAAAAATAGGCAAAATGAGATCTTCTCACTTAGGAATAACTGATCAAATTCATCATGTGATAGGAGTGTTAAGTGAATCAGGAACTAGGATGGTTTGTTCCCAGCTGAAAAATAACTGAAGTGAAAAGTGATGATTTAAGACCTATTTTCAAAGAACTTGGAGGTAACACAAGATTAGACACAACAAGAAGTGTAATTCTTTCTCTTCAAATTCTAATGAATCAGAGATGAATTTGAGAAGTTTTTTTGTTGTTGTTGTTTTTTGGTTTTTTTTAATTTCTAACTGGAAAAGCTGCAGAATGTTTTTCCTATATTGCTTTTGCCAACCAGAATCATCTCTACAGTAAATCCCCAACATCCTGGAACAACGGGGATTCAGCAAATGGAAATATAACTAATAAAGTTCTTAATAGTGTTCACCCTATCAGGAGTACTGCTAGATTGTCAGTTTTCCTACTCAGCAGAGTCACTGGATACTGATATGAGGAAGTGTTTTTCAATGTGTGTGTGTCTGAGTCAATCAGATTCTTGACTTACTTTATGGTTAGCTCACTGACTTTTTTGAGGTAATGTGACTACTGCTTCATTTCATATTGCAGTTTGAAGTGTTTGTCCCTTTAACTCTGTCAGCCAGCAAGAACAATTTTTTCTGTTTATTCTTCTGCAGGGAAGTTCTGCACTGTTTTTATAGCTGATGTGCTTGCATTTGATATTAATAGACTTCAAACCTTTAAATAGTTTTTATCATGTGGCAGAGTGATCCTAGGGAACCTCAATGCCTCAAGAGCTTTTTCACTGGATGGAAAAGCTCTAATAACTTGTAATCATAATGTAGTAGAGCCTGTGTCACTGTGATGGTTCCCAGCACAAGTTTACCCCTAAGATTGCACTGCAAATCACGAGCTTTAACTCATTAAATCCTTATGTTTTATGTTGTTTTCAGGATGGTAATTCTGCAGTTTGTATTGAACATTCCTAACCCATACTCATGGTGTTTTTGTGGGGAATACATCTTGGAGTAACTGAAGCAATTTACCTGTAGCTGTTCTTTAAAGTATGATTTTTATATGCACATTTGCAGTGTACACTGTTTGTTGCTTGCCTTTGAATGTCTGATTGTGATTACCAGGAATTCTGAGATTAGAAAGAAGTGAAAATATGGGCCAAACTCCAGCCCATTTGTATAACGATAGTCAAAGTATTAGACTGTGTATCCCATTAGTATTGCTAAGACAAGCATGATTTAGTGTTATGTACCTATAAACACTGCATCTCCAAGAACAGCTGACAGTGTGCAGATTTTCTTGTTTTCTGAAAGATTGACTCCATTTTGAATTAAAATAAATTGAAGTATTACCCTGTTAAGGGATTTCAGATTAAGTGTAAAGTCTGGTTCTGGTTCTGACCTGGTTCTGACCTGGTTCAGACTTTAACAGCAGAAGAATGAAATGCTAAGAATGGAGCCCAGAGTGGAATAGTTTAAATAACTTTGGAAAAATATTAAACACCTTCACCTACTAAAACCTTCATGTAATAGACAAAGCAAAAGTATTGCAGATCACACAAAATAAGGTTAACTGAAGTGCAGTGGTAAATAGACTAATTTTCAGTCATGACCTAAACATTCATACAGAACTGGTAAAACTCATGGACAGGCTGAAGTGCAACAGTTCATTCTTCCAGTTTTGAAAAGAAATTGACCTTTTCTATTAGTATGTAGGTCCTCATTCAGTAGAAGTCTTGTAAACCATAAGAATACAAAGGGTTAAAACCATGTTTTAACATACTGTTCAGTGAATGGGTTCCTTTATAGAGGAGTTAATGTTTACAATATGAGATGTCAGAAGAAACTTTCCATTTGCTCTTCAGTGAGTACAAGAATTGTATCTGCAGTTGCTTCCTTAGTTGCATGACAGATGGAGCCACATTCTAGGGCTCCTAGAAAGAATGGATAATGACAGGGATGAAATGTTAAAAGCACTGGACACAGAGACTAGTAGGAGTCTTCTCTCTTCCACAACAAAAAGATGCTGACTTTGATATGCTACTCAGATCGGACAGGGAATGTTTGGAGATCAGGAGTGTCTTTGTCCACAAGCCCCATTAGGGAAAAAACCCTAAAGAACAAACATTTATTTTCATGTCCTCTACAAGAAAAAGGAAAATTATACTTCTTAGGTGTGGTTATTGAAGGAACTGTGATAGTTCAGCTGAAGAAGGAATTGTTGAAATGGTGAGAGTGAACAGAGCAAATAGGAGGAAAACAGAAAAATTAAGACAAAGATATGTAGGAAGAGAGAAGAGAGCTGGACATAATTAGAGGAAGCAGAGAAACAGAAAATTTGATTAGTCTGAGAATGATATGCAGTAAAATAAATTAATTTCAGTGCTTTTTGCTTTTGTGCCTCAGGAGAGAATTGATGGTTCTATCACATCTAAGACTCTTCTTAGAATGTATGCATGAAACTTGTATTGCAAAGCTTGTTAGTATCCCAAGAATCCATGAATCCTGACTTCTTTTTCTTATTTTCAAACCTGAATTTTGTTTTCTTTATTTTCAACTGCTTTTCGCAATACTACTCTTCTCAAATTAATAACTTAAGTTGTAAAGGTGAAGTTGGGTTTTTCTATTAAAAATTGTTAAACTTGTCAGTTGACTGATAAAATGCAGAAAAGAATGTTGTGAAAGCAAATATGCTCAAGAATGGAGACAGCTTGGAGTTAACGGATTGTTTTCCACAATAGTTACTGCATTTTTTAAGTATTTTCATTTCTCACATGCCTCAGCAGGTAATATAGGATAATTTGATAGCTGAAGAATTTATTGGGATAGGCTGCTTTATAGAAAGCTTAGATTCACTTGACCTTTTTCATGTTTGCAGATGAAATGAGATTGTTTCATTAGTGTCATAAGCAGCCTGGTGATGTAACTTTGCAGGATTCATTTATGACTCCAAGCTTTTTAAGTGTGGATAAGGTGACTGTAGCTCATTCCTTTTGTTTTGGGCTGTAAAATGATCTTCCATATTCTCTTGTGCTATTGATACCATTGTCTGTGTGTTTATTGTTCCTACAAAGACTGTTTGATTTGAAAGACATGTACAGTTCAAGAAAATGTTTTTTAGAGCCAATATATGTTTCATTTCTGGATAATGACACGCAGAAATATCTACACTTTAGGACTTGTAATAAACCAGCCAGTATACAACACTTTATTATTTGGTAGCTGTCTCTAGAGCTGAAATGCAGTTGATGAGCTTTTCTGGTTTTTAAGTCATGCTTATGAATAGAGGTCTTCACACTGACTGCTTTGTTTTCCTGTTAATGGTACAGTGGTTCCAATTACTGTGACTGCTTGGGAAAGGACATTTTACGTATCTTAGATTTGAAAGAAGAGGGGTCCAGTTGTGCTCCCCTACCCACTGCTTGTGTGTCAGTCATTTTAGTATCCTTTGATGAGCATCTCTGTTGTTGCCATTACCATGTCTTTCCATGCTTTGCTCCTCTAACAAGAGCCCCCCTAAGCTGCCCAGTTGCACTGAAGCATGCCTGATGGCCTGCAGGCAGCTTAGTGGAAGTTCCTTTAAGTTCTGAAAAACAGATGGAAAGCCATGTATTTTTCTAGTATCATGCTTAGTTTTAAAACAACTGCTGGAAGTACATTTATAGCATTCTTTGGTGTGTTAATTTTAATATATTGATGGGTTTTACGTATCATTCAATTGCTAATAAGGAAATCTTGTGTGGGACCATTCTGCTTGTCTTTGAAGGGAGCAAATATTTTTTGTAAACAGCAAGCTCAGTATTAGCCAACAGTATACTCCTACAAAATCCTGAGCTGTATTATCAGGAGAACAGTCAAGACATCAAGAAAAGACCAGTTTTGGGATATCCAATAAAAGCAACATAGTGGTGAACTGGAGTGAATGTAGAGGAGAGCCACCAGAATGGTCAGGGCTGGAGCACTTGCCCCAGGAGAAGGGGCTGGGAGGATGTGTTCAGCCTGGTCTCTGGGGTTCCTAACAGCAGTATCCCCAGTGCCTCTGGATGGGTCGCTGGGAAGAGGGAGCCAGGCCCCTCACAGCAGGCATGAAAGAGGAATGAGAGAGTGTCAGTTGAAACAGAAGATTCTGACTTGGTCTAAAGAAAATCTTTCTCCCTACAAACATTACTGTGAGCAGTCTCCATCCTTGAGTTTTCAAGACCCGAGTGGCTAAAGCTTTGAAAACACTTGGTCTGATTTCATAGGTGACCTGGTTCTGAACAGGATGTTGGACTAGATACCCCCTGAAATCCCATCCAGCCTCAATTATTTAATAATTGGTTTGTATTTCTATTATTGAGATCTTATTTTTAAGGCATAATTTCATGGAATATTATGCAGCAATGTGCTGGCCTTTCATAAGTGATTGCAAACACCACGACCATCCATTACATTAATGATTAGGGGAAAAGGTAGTTTGCTATCGCTCATTGCTAACTGTAGCACTTTGAGGAACATGTCCTTGAAAGACAACAAGGTATGCCTGTACCTTGAACTCTGCTTATCAGGAAATCAAACTTGTTATGTGTGATATAAAGGACATACCAATCCTTTGCTAAATTATGGCAGTTTGAACCCTAACCTTCTGACCTGTTCTGCCAGACTCTTAGTGGGGAAAATGGAGGGCAAGTGTCTCTGGTGGCACAGCAGTTACTAGCTTTGTCTAATGGTCTCCTAGTTAGCCTGCCCTCAAAAGATTTGTCCTGATCTTCTCATTTCTCTCCCTGTCCTTTTCCAGGAAGCTTCAGTGATAATCCTTCCTTTTCTTATTTTTTCCTTGCTGATCATCCTTTTTTTTTGTCACTGTATAAAACAGAATTTTAGCTTTTATATTATTGACTTCATGAAAGTCACATTTACAGAATTGAGAACTTAAATATTTGTATGTTTATTTCTGACTGTTTTAAGGAGGTATATGGCATTCCAAACATTTTTCTTCTTTTTGTAATCTGTAGTTGTAATGCCCTTTAGATGTTTCTTAAAAAGAGAGAGACATTTAGTTACTGCTCTTGTCATTTATGTAACTGCTGTTCTGTCAATCATTTCACATTGACTTTTTCACTCTCTGAATTATTGGAATTAAAAATCATACAGTAATTATCTTTGGTTAAGTATATTTATACATCTAAAAGTATCTTAATGAATTTTCTGTTAAATCAGAGGAACGGGAGCGTATACATCCAGAAATAATGAATATATGATATTTACGCCAGTAATTACCACTCTGTCTGGAATCACAAGAAATTCCAGAAAATATTTAGATTTATTTAACTGTATATTTGATTAAATGTAACCTCTCTGACTAGTGGGAGGGGAGAGTTTAAAGGGACAATTTTTTGTGTGTTTTATCCAGGAGGAAAAAGCAATTCAAACAAAGAGATTCAGAGTATTTCTGTAACTATTGACTCCAATCTCTTAATTTTCTTGAGCACTGAAAAACAATGTTTGTAATATTTGTATTTAGGTGTCCTGTAGTGCAATAATGATAATGTAATGAACAATTTCTGTGGCTTCCAATATCAGACCTGTTCAGGTATGTTTTATCTGCTACAGCATCGATTTATTACAATTATTTTCCACAAATACAAGTACTATTACTATTACAGAATATTTCAGTAAAGTAGTAGAATCTCTGGAAAAGCTACTACATGGTTTAAGGAGGTAAATTGTGGAATCATTATTGAAATTGTACAATATCTTGAAAAAATTATTATGAACAGAAAAAATTATCAAGTCAGATAATTCCAAATGTGTGCTACAAACTTGGAAGGTAGCGTACAGAAATCGTAAAAGTCAACACTTTCATTTTATAATGTTAAATATCAAGAAAGTTGCTGGCCTTTTCTTCATTCAGATGGGTTTTATATTTCTTTCTCATAGTTACAATTTCAATTAATTATTTCCTCATTATTCAATATACATTATTGGGGGATAAGTCTTTGTACTATTCCTTGAGTTTTTGTTGATTTAGTACAAAATTCAGCTTTGTTTGGATGGCATTTTTTCCAAGGAATGAAGTAAACCATGAAATTAAAATATTAGTTTAATAAAGTTAATGGTTTGGGATGCCATGAGAAATCAAATAGAGAAAAATATACATAGAAAATATGACTGAAGATTTAATGAGGTTTTAATAAATGTACTTCATGTACAATAGACAAAACCATATTGCATTGCAGGGCTCCTTTCCAATCTGTCTCTTCAAAGTGATTTTTTTAAATGAAGTATTTATTTGTTTGAGCAAAGATGTTGATCAGACAGTGAGAAATTTAATCATGCTTATTCTGCTGCTCATCCAGATGTATGGTCCACCTCAGTTCAGCAGTTTCTCCTACTTCCAAAATCCACGACTTTTTGCCACTGTATGTGCTAGTGCACACAGATGCAAAAGGTAACTTTGTGTATTGAGGCTGTGCCAGAAACCATAGAACTGTTCAGCTTCTGACTTACTTTGGCTTGAGGTGCTGACATCTGAACCCTTTAGCTTGGCTATGTTTCCTTTTTAGATTGTTGTCCTGAACTTAGGTGACTTTTCTGAAGCTATTTCCTCTGGTATCTCTTCACCGGGTTTCAAAGAACTCATTTCATAGCCTTTCTGTTTGAAAAAGAGGAATCTTTAATCTTTCTTTAGGCTTCATCTTTAGGCTATTTTGAAGCTTCATTCAAGGGATCTTGTGAGGTGGTAATTTCCGTTTTTGGATTCCCAAATTAGATATCTCTGTGCCTACATCTCCTGAAGTACCTGATCTAGTAGGTATTCTCGGACCAGCCACGTTTCATGCTTCTATGTTTTTTATCACCAGAAACATAAATGAGAACACAAGGTTATACATCTTGACTAGTTTGTATAGGCAAAGAGGAAAGCAACTGCCATTAGACTCCTAAAAATTACTGAGGTGACTCTATTCTCCTATTTATGTATCTAAAAAACAGGTTTTGAGGAGAAAACAGTGAAATTATATGCTCACTCGTTTCTTCAGGTCCTTTCTTTTTGTTAAGGATGCTGTCACATCCTTAATAAATGTTTGTATATTGGTAAAGTTCGGTTAGGTTATTTGAACATCTTTTGTCTTTATTTAATTGAAACAAATAACAAAAGAGCCAATAAATATGCTGATTACTTAAACCAAGTAGTAAGTCTAGGTAGGTTAGCAAACCAAGCATGCATCAGCAGCACTGAGGAGTTGCTCTTCTTTTTTTACAGTTGTCCAAAATAAGGAATGCACTAACAGTAAGTGAAAAGCTAGATTTGATGCCCTTCAGAGCTCCAGGATTGAGAGAAAACTCTGTAGTGAAGTTTTATTTGGAAATTCTCATGACTGAAGTATGACTCCCAAGCACAGGCTTGGCAGGAGCAGTCTCTCTACCCAGTAGTCTTGAAGCTGTGTCTTGGTGCAGGAGAGAATCTGTTTCACAGAGTCAGAGTCAAATAAAAGAACATATAATTGTATAGTCCAAAGACAAGAAGAAAAAAGACCAAAGATGAAGAAAAAAGAAACAAAGATGGATTTCTGTCTGTCAGTCAGCATGACTCATACATTTAAGACAGACACATCTTTAATATTGTTCATTCTTGTAGTCTAATGTATGCTCGGCATTAGTCTAGTTAGGGTTTAAAGAACATATGGGTCATACATTCTAAAGATCTCCTTTTTATTGTATAAATGATTTTGGGTTTAGGTGTCCTGAAGCTACAAGGAATGTAAACCAAGTGTTTATCTTGCTGAATGTGGATTTTGGAGCTAGTACTTCCTACAAACTGCAAAATAGTATGTGGAAGTTTTTTTTTGACAGAACGAGGATCAGAGGCCAATACAAAATAAATGCTTAGAATGCTGCAAAACACAAAAATCTCCTTTGAAGCAAGCAGCTTTAAACAAAGCTTCTAAGCTTTCTCTCAGACTTTACTGAACCACATGCAAAAGTACTGTATGTTTAATTACTTGATACGAAGCAAATGTAACATCTGGTAAGAACTTGAATGTTAAATCAAGTTTACCCTTTATCGTCTAAGCTATATGTTTCTGGAATTTTTTTTTATTACAACCTGAACCAGGAATATTGTGCTGAAAAAAAGTCTCAGCATGTTGTTTGGGAAAAACAAAATTTAAGTGAAAATTACTTCAACAAACAATTTTAATTGCTTAAAGCAATTTCTAGATGACATGCTTTATATTCTGTTTAATTATTATACTCAGAGCATTTTGTTGGTTTTGGTGTTGGAGGTATTTAAATTTGTTGTTACAAAGTGAATTGTTATTTTAGACCAGATTAGAAATAATTTAATGTATTTGATAGACATGAATGAAGTAATAAATACTACCAAAACATGAAAATGCCCATAAAGTTGGTATAAAAACTTACTAAAATATGTATTTTTAAGTGAGTGACAGATTTCTTACCCATTTTCTAGTAAATATTGAAACAGACTTTCATTTTGTGAAAGCAGCCTATATGACTAATCAGACTTAATCTGAGTGCTGCAAAAGCTGAACAATGAAAGCATTTGAAAACTAAGGATCTGAGTTCCTACAGTTTCAGTTATTTAGTGAGTAGCATGTGAACACAATTAATGGGAAATTTTTGATTGCTCATAAATAAGCCAACCAGTTTTTAGTACCAAGGATCAAAAAGAGAACCAGTGGAAACAAAATCCTTTGAGTACCCATGTTTGAACTGAGTCTGGCAGTTTACTGCATGTATGGGCATGATTTGTGCAGTCTGTGACAGACTGAATTTAATTGAGGTCTATCTAAACCACTGTTACTCCTTCTGTGACTCCAACTGGCACAAAGGAGAGTAAGGAAAATTCATTTGTGTACTTTTGTGCTTAGGTTGGGGTTCTTCAGAAATAAGGAGGCCTTAATTGGCAGATTCAGTTGCAGAAGGTGAGAAAGTTAAACTGAATTTGAACCTCAAATTTCAAGAGATATGGATGGGGTAGGATTTGAGGAAGGATCCTCCCAAACTATGAGGGTGATAGAGGAGTAGAGAGGAATCCAGAATGCAGAGAGTGGGGCTATAAGATAGGAATGGAAGCTGAATAGGCTATGAACATAGATAAGAAGAAAAACAGATGTCCTGGGAATAAAGAATGAAAATAGAATTGGAATTCAAGAGACATCTGGGCTGGTGCTGGTACTGCAAGGGGGAAGGTCAGAAACATTAGGGGACGTGTTGGGGCTGGAAGTGGGAGGTTTGCAAGAGGACAGGTTAGGGAGGAACTGTCTGTAGCATTGAGGTTTCTTTGCAAATTTGGCACTGAACCAAAGCACAGACATTTGTACAAATAAGAGAGTATATTCTAATTGCTTTAAAGATCTTAGATCTGGAACTGACCCAACTGTGGATTCAGTGTGATTTCACAACTTACAGGGGTTTTTTTTTCCATTTCTAAACTTGAAAATAATTTCTAAAATATATCACACAAAGTTGGTATCATTGGTTTACAAAAGTTGGTATAATCTGGTTTACAAAATTATAAAATTACAGAATTAGATTTTCATTTTGTATAACTTTGATAGGACTTTCTTTGTAGGATATATTATTTTTATTTACTTGCTTGGCATTCTTTCTTATTAGTAAGTTTAATACTAGGATTTGCCACTTCTTGAAATGGTAAATTCACAAATTGATTGTTTTCTAATGTACATCATTGTTCAATTACCTTTTTAAGGAGTAGTGCTGTACATCTCAGGTTTTGTAGATGGATAGTTTGTAGTTCCCCCATTCACAAAAACAGTTGGTTGTCATATTTTCTTCAGTATCCAGACTACATGATTTTACCATTAAATCTTTCCGTTTGCTCTCTGGTATGCATATCTTCACAAGTTATTATATCATTATCCACTATTTGAAAAACAAGCTCCTGTGATTAAAAAATCTATCAAACCTTATGAAAGAGAGATCAAGTCCATCTCTGAGTATTCCCTCTTTTTCTTTACTCTAGAAATATTTTTTTTTTGTTAACCATTATGTAACTGCTTTAGCAAACCAGTCATCGTTGACTGGTCAAACTAATGGCAGAGAGACATAAAGGAAGTGAGACCTCATTCTAGATGATTCTTACATGTGGGATTTTTTTTTCATTGGCTCAATCTCTAATTTCTCTTTGACTTCCAACCCTCATTCTTCTGTGAGACTAAAAACTCTACTCTTTCGTTATATCAAGTTTGCTAAAATTTCTCGACAGAGAAAAATCCTGCAGACCCACATTCCACTGTTGTTTTTTTTCCATAATAGTAGTATTAAAGTATAGGGTGGTTTTGGTTTTTTTTTTTTTTTTTATTTTCCCTTAGAGACCATCTAGGCATATAAAGGTATGTATTTCAACATGTTGTGTTACATGACTCTGTACACACATGCACACACACTTGTGCTGAAATAATAGCCAAGAAAGCAGAGATACTATCTGACAGAGTAAAAGCAAATATGACAGAGAAACTGAATGGTGCTATGGTGAAGGAGTTACTAGTGACATCAACAGTGTAGTAAGGTTAAAAGAAAACTGACTTCTCATAATGTTGCCAGTGCAAAACATGTAAGTTACATCAAATATCGAAAACAAAGGATAAAATTTCTTTCTGAAGTTAGTGCTCATGATTGGGTTTAGAAGCATGCTCTGAAAGCATGCAGTTGATTGAGTAGAATCATCAGAGAACTACAGACTTCTCCACCAAGTATAGAAAGGAGGTACGGAGAAGTATGGATTGCCTCTGTTCATGCATGTTTCTGGTGTATCAGCTCAGTACAGTACAGACCATTGAAGCTGAGAGTGGTTGAAGGTCTGAGGCTGTGTACAGGAAAGCATTGCTGTTTGTTTTGTGTTGAGGTGGAAGGGGCAAATTTGTTGTTGAGAGTCAATAAATATAACTAATAATTAAATTAAATTTGTGTGTTTCATTCCATTGTTGGCTGAATTACATGTATCTTCATGAAGAATTAACGCATTTTGGAACAAAGCATTCTTCCCAGGATTGTAAACAGTGTGTATACCAGAACAGATTTAGTGTCATATCTGCAGCCAGTCATGTGCAGAGTGTGACAAATTCAAGAGTGCTGAAATTTTTTTTGTATGGTAAAATGAAAACAGGAACATGCAGCCAGGCAACAGTGATGAAAATATCAGCACTTGAAAAGCATCCCTAAGCAAAAATGACTGGTGTAGTTGATAGGTAGCTGGCATTTAGCAGCTTGAGTGCAGTAACTGTTTGAGAACAAATGTCATACTATTAAAAAATATGCTTTTAAAAGAAAAACTTTTCATAAGCTCAGTAAGCAGAACTTCCAAGCTCTGCTCATGCAGTGAGGAAACAATCTTATTCATGCATTGGATTGTTTACACATAGATGGATGTCTACAGAGTGATTCTCAGAGACATTATAATGACACCTGTTAGTTCTGTCCAAATTAATTCCAGTGAAAACTGATCCTTCTTTCTGCCTTAGAAACATTCCTACATCTGAAATCCTCAGGGAAATTATTTTAAGTAATCCTCTTGTTTTTCTTCAACACTCTGCATCCCACCTAAAGATTAGGTGCTAAATAGGATGGAATTGTGTTCCAACTGTTACTTGAGAGATGACAGCTGTCACACAACAGCCATGCTGGGTTAAAGGTTTATCTGGCAATCCTGCAGTTTGTTGGGTAGTGGCTTCAGTGTGAGAAATACCGTCTTGCATTTAATGGTTCTCAAAGGACTTGTCTGCTACAGGTTGTTCAGTATTCTCCCAAAATAAGTGTTAGTTTTTAGCATCCACAGCATCTTATGGTGAGGAATTCCACAGCTTTCATGCATGAAGAGCGATTTTGTTCTCATTCTGCATCATTAGATGACTTCTCCTTCATCTGTTGGAAAATACAGTTGATTCCTATCTCGATTCTCCATTCTCATGATGTGACAGGCCCCTTATTTCTTCCTTTTCATCTTTTCCAAGCTGTACAGTCCCGGCTTGCTTGAGTGATTTACTCCACGCAGTGCAATTGTGTGAGTGTGTGATGTTGCTGGATGTGAGAGGTAACCCTTCCTACCCTTCTCTGATGCTCTGACATTTCTGTTCCTTGTGAGGTACTAGAATGCTTGTCCGAATTCAGAAATGCAGGCAACAGCAAGGAATTGTGAGGGGATACAGTGAGTTCCATATTATTTAATTCTTCCACAGTAATTTCCAAAATGTTTGTTTTGACCATTATTTAAAATTGAACCAACGTTTTAATGGTTTTATCAAGCATAATAAACCCCAAGATCTCACTTATGAATGGAAACAGTCAGCTAGGAGTTCATAATTTTCTGTATTTGGTCAGGACCATTTTTTTAAACCTGTGATTTACTTTGCATATATCTCTTTTGAATTTTGTATGTTATTTAATGCTAAGATTCATTAGATTTTCTCCTGTTCTTCACATCACCTAAATTTTCAACTATCTAATGTTATAGTATTCCATCAGGAAACTTTTTTACATCTCATTTTTTGAGATCACCTGTTAAGTAGAATGAATGAATAAAATAGATGAATTCCACTTCAAAGTGGAATATTATTTATCACTTACAACTACCTTATAGTGATTTTCTAAAAATTATACTTCATTTCTGCTTTTTGAGAAGGTTCTATGATTCTGACTGACTGTGGAAATTATTAGACCATTGTGGTCTGACTTTTCTTCATATTTTTAGGTATGTAAAAAAGCACTGTAGCTGATACCCATGATATCTCAAAGGGTACACCATTGATATCACTGATGTCTAATGCCACTTCTCCCTATCACATGCAACACATGGTGGTGACGAGAGAAGACAACATTTCATTAGTATCTCCAATGAAAAGACTTCAGTGCGTACATTTGTGTACCAAGAAAGAGATTCGTGTTGATTTAACACTTTAAAAATACGGAAAATAAGGTATACTGTAAGGTCATTGTCATTTGATTCTGCATTAGCAACATATTTAGAAAAGCCATTGATGAAGTTTTCTACCTACTGTGTTGTATTGTCTTTATAATATTGAATTTTCCTAATGATGTTTCAAATAGAGGTTACAGTAGTTATGCAGATAATCATACTAATACCTATTAAAGTCTTCAAAATACTGTATTAATTTTTGAAATTTATACCTGTAATGAACAGAACTAGGATATATTCCAACTTTGCTTATTTTTGAATCATTAAAACCTTTTTTTTTTTCATTTTTCTTTTAGGTATAGACAAATGCAGCTTGGCACAGAAAGCAAAGTAGCTGAACTTCTTCACCAAAGTAAGTTAAAGTCCTTTGAAACTGAACATGTTCAACTGATGCAACAAGAAACAGCTAAGAATCTTTCACAGTGCCAAATGGAATGTGAGAAATACCAGAGAAAGCTGGAGGTAAGTTATATAAAGAGACACAGGGCATTACATAGTTGTTTTCAATTAGAATGAAAAGTGGAAAAGCTTGGGGAAAAAGTAACAACATAGCAGGGTTGAATTAGTATCTCCACCAAATTCTGCAGAAGAAGGGTCAAATGACAAAGCTTAGTATGCTTGATCAGTTAAATGGAACACAAGACCATGGGGAGAGGAAAAAGCAAAACAGTCTCTCATGGAATGATGTGAAAGACAGTACCTCATTCATGTGAGGTATATTTATCTGCTAGTGTCACAAAGCTGCTTAGGTCAGACTGTGTGAGAATTGCAGGGAGAGAAGACAGTTTCACCAAAACAAGTACAGTGAATTCAGTATCATTATTTACAACTAGGCTCTGTAATAGCATTGTTACATAATAAAATACTTTTTTATTGATAGACAATTCTGGAAAAAAATTATCACAGCAAAGAAAGTCAAGGTGAGCATGGTGTATACAGCATTGAAAAGACATAACCTTGCTAGTCCTGGCATAATGGGTTACTTTGGTGGGGTGCTAGACACCCACCCAGTCACTCATTCCTTCTCCTGAAAAGGATGGGGCTGGTGTAATAAGCTTATAAAGAGCATGGGTTGATATAAAGATAGGGAGATCACTTGCCATATACCATCAAGGGCAAAACAGATTTGACCTGAGGAAAACCGATTTCACTTAATACCTGTTGACATAGGTTGGATGGTAAGAAACAAAGACAAAAAGGAAAACATCTTTCCCCACCCTGTTCTCTTTTATTTTTACTTTCCTCTGTCATTTCTGACTCTTACACCTCGCCCTTCCAGGGCAATGCAGGGAGGAATGGGAAATAGGGGTTCAGGTTGGTCCATAAAAGCTCCTCTCTCATGGTCTTTCCTCCTCACGCTCGTTTATCTTGCTCTTGTGTGGATCCTCCATGTCCTGCTTCTCCCTTCAAGAGAAACTCTCCTATTTGGGCACTCCGCAGGTTGCAGTGGCTTCTGGGGATGTCCACTGCTCCAGCATGGAGCTGCGTGGGCTGCAACATGGACATCTGCTTGGGTGTGATCTTCCATGGTCTGCGGGCAGGCAACCTGCTTCACCACGGGCTGCAGAGGGGATCTCTGCTCTAGCAGCTGGAGCACCTCCTCCCCTCCTGCTCTCACCTCAGTGTCAGCACCATGGCGCTCTCTCACTCTTTCCCTCACTCCTCACTGCCGTGGAGCATTTTTGTGCTTTATTAAATGCAGTTTTCTTGAGGTGCAGCCCCCTTGGCTGAGGGACACAACCTGGGCACCTGCAGCCGATTTGTCTGTTTATGTGGGCTTTTACCACTTGGGCCTCTTTATCTCTACAAGCTTAGAATTTATTATCTTTAAGACATACGTATCGTATCCTGTTCACTTATTTTAATCTTGGAAATGTGTTTCACAGAGAAAACTTACTTTGAAAAAAAATTTCTTTACCTGTCCAAAGTTAGTCCTCAAAACATATCACAGAGCCCGATAGATGAGATTTAAATGAGATTGGTAGTGTATGTTTCAAATGAATGTCAGGATACAAACTGGACAGGACAGGAGAAAGTGACATCTCTGGCAGCCTTTGTTTCTCGGGGGAAGGATGCCAGTCTTCAGGTCCCCACATTGCTAGTGCTGAACCTGCCTAAGTTGTTTATGAAAAGGAACTCTAGAGTGGAAACAGAATTAGGGAGTTTCAGATAGACTGTAATTTCTTGTTTTGTCCATATTGGGACATTCAGATCCTGGCTGATTAGGTTAGTTGTGGTCACAAGCACAGGGAGTGGCAGTTTTGCTAAACTTAGACGTTGCTAAACAGATTTTTAATTGCACAGACATGTTTAAACTTGGAGAATGTAGTTCAATTTGAGTTACATGTTCATTTTCTTTGTGGAAATTCTTTGATCTGACAAGACCTCAAATATTTAGCATTCAATTCTACTAACGCATTTGGCATTTCTTTTTCTCTTTAGAGAGACACTTTTAAATTCTTTCATTAAGAAATACTCTTGCAGAATTTAAATATTTGATGTCAGAAGCTTTTATTTTTGCTCCTTTTGACCGAATTCTTGGGATTTTAAAATTTTCTTTCTTATATATAACATTAATGTAGTAAGGTTTTCTCCTTACCATTACAGGACATTGATCTTTATTAGTAGCATAGGCACTGATATCTTGTGGCTCAGCTACAGCTTTCTGGACCAACTCTTGCTTTTATTTAGAGTACAGAGTACTTTTTCTGGCTAAACTAGGAAACAGATGGTTTATATGTTGCCCAGTTTTAATGCATTCATTTATTTCTTCTGTGACATGAGACTGAACTTTTTATATTCAAGCGATTTGTTTCTCTAAGCATTGTGTATTCTTTCATGGTTTCAGCAGTGACTCTAGTACTGCTGTGCACACTCTGCATATATTTCTGTATCTCCAAATCTATATTCACTTGTCGTTCTGAATGGCTGTGCTTTTTACTTAGGAAGTTAGTATGAAATTTGACAGAAGGAACACTTGGTTATTACTTTACCTGTTTTGGTGGGATTTTTTTCTGCAAAGTATGTAGATTGCTACTTTACGTACCAAGCATTTTCTTATTTCAGTTTGGTGTGTATTTATTTGGTCAATGTTGTTTCCTATTATCAAGCACTTTATCGAATTTTAATTATTATACAGGCCTTCATAGCTTTTACTTTGCATATTAGAGTTTTTGGTTTAAGCTTAGTGGATTAAGTATTTACTTAAGTCTTGAATGTTGATGACATATTACCTTTTTATTAATAAATAATAAGACTGATGTAGCTTTAATATAAATTTTTTATATTTGCCTTCCTCAAAGGAATCTTCATAAATTGATGACTGAAATCAAAAACCAGTTAAAGCATTGCATTTATGCTATTTTGACTGCTGTGTGTGAATTTTTCAGTTGTTACCTGGCTTTTCCTAAGTTGCCTTTAAAATTCTTGTAGCTTTTTCAGACAGCTTCTTAGAATTATTAAGGCCTCAGTAGGCATGCCTAAGATCTGAGAGTTTAATCTGTGCAAGATAATATTATTGAAAGAATAACTCCTTTTTAAAGTATTTCAATCTTTGCTGTGCAAAACTTACATCAAATATTTAACATCATACTGGTACACATTTTGCATGTATTATATTTTGCCTCTTTCAAAAATCACTGTAATGCTGAATCCTTGATCTTTCCATTATTCATTTTCACAGGTGCTTACAAAGGAATTTTATAGTCTTCAGTCTTCTAGTGAAACCCGCATTATTGAGCTTCAAACACAGAATTCTGAGTTTCAAGCAAGACTAGATACTTACGAAAAACTTGAAAAAGAGCTTGATGAAATAATACTGCAGACAGCAGAAAGTAAGTTCTGTCACAAATTGTTTTATCCGTAGGTGTTCCTGGCATTACAATATCATTCTTCTCATGACACTTGGAAAGTATTACAGTGCCTGTCATTCTTCTTCAGTATGCCTGACAAGTAAAAGGCAGTAGTTATGTTGATAGAAAATATTAGTGGCATGTTTCTAAGTGCACCTGTAAATGTGTATCAAACATCCATATGTCTAAGTTTGTGCTTATTGAAAATTATCTCAATATTCAGTAATTTTCTTTTCCTTATTCTAATAATCCATTGTCCTGGTTTTGAAAGGACAGGTATCTGCCAGCAAAAACCTAGAAGTTCCCTTTGAATATAGAATGTAAGACCCTCCCTTAAATTATTATAATTTTGCAATTGGGGGCTCTCAGGCAAAGTTTTGGGAATAGGAATAACAGTCCTTTAATGGGAATATTAAAAATACAAATGTAGTAGTACAGAAAATAAAATAAACATGCAAATAGAACAAAAAAAAAAAACCCTAGAAAACCCTGACAGAGTCAGGGATGTGACCTGACACCCTGTTGGTAAAGGTGTTAGAAGCAGCCCAGATGAATCCTTCTGGAGTAACAGACGCAGTTCTGTAGAGTAGAGATGGCCCTGAAGAAAGTCCAGTGGTGGCGAGATGGGTCCAGTCTTCCTCCAGGAATCCAGTAGAAAACAGGGTGAACTGGCATGCCCACCTCTCCTTTTATCTAGGTAGGAATGCTTGAGTCCCTCCCAGCTGGGCAGAGCATCTCCCAATGGGATGATGTAATGTCTCAAGTCATTGGTGAGCCTTAATGGCTCATTATCAGAAAATATCAGCTCTAAAAGCAGTGCTTGGCCACTCTATTGTTTTGGTTAAGTACCCAGCAATTAGCTTCCTAGCAACCTAATGGAAAAAATTCAACTCACACAAAGGAGACAATATCCAACCTCCAACATCCATTATAATTAGATATTGTCTTTAGGATTCTTCTATTGTTTAAGTATGTTTTAAATGTCAGGAAGCTCTCTGTTGACAGGCAAAAACAGGTTTTATATTTCAGTACAGTGATTAATGTGAATTTTTTAACTAATTGGGAGGAGGGAAAAAACTCTTCCTTCTGTCTAATTAATAATAATTAGACATTAAGTAGTTGTTTGGGGCAGCTCAGTCTGTTCCAAGGACTAAACCATGGATTAAATTCATACCTGATTACTCTTGAAAATTTTTGTCTCTCATTTGCAAAAATTAAAATGTTCCCAAACAAGGCAGAACTTGTGTAAAATCTCTATTCATTTGGTTCTCAGCCTAAATCAATCCATAAAGCAATTAATTTCTAATTTGAAACTCTGACTCTAATCTTGAAATCTTCTAGCCAGTGCGTAAGCAGAATAGAACATTCTAAAATTTCAAACTAATTCAACTGTCTTCTCTTTTTCTCTTTCTTTCCTCCTTCAAAAAACAGTCACAGTTTATAAAGTATTTTGTATAGAAGATTATTGCATAAGCTTTATATATAAACAGTAGTGTCTAGCAAAGTGTGCATTACCAAGATGCAGAGATATTAGGGTATCTTCAGTAACCAGACTGCACATGCTTTATTAATTTTGTGCACTGCAGCCTGTACTTAGAATGGCCTCACTACCCACAGTCTGACCGTACACTTGTTTGCTGTACACGTTTCTGTTTTAGTCAGTAACATGTTTTTTGAAGTGTGTATATATATAAACTTGCCTAAGGAGTATTTATGTATTAATACTGAATTTTTGGTCCTTACTTTCATTTTCTCCAAGGGAAAGGTAGAGTTCAGAACAATGATTTTTGTTTACACTGGTTTACATTCTTAAGCATCTCAGGACAGCAGTGAAGTTTTTTACCAGATCATTCTTAACTTCTTCTTAAACATCTATTTTAATTACAATTTACATTCTATGCTACAGAATGCTGAAGAAAGTTTCCAAATGAACTGTTCTTTTAAAATATGACTTTATTTTCTGTTTTCCTTTGGAGAAAAAAAAATGAGTTACAGCTTAATATAATTTCAATATATTTTCTATCTCATGATGAACTTGCTATTTCAGTGTGTTTGTATAGAAAGTTAAGATTAATACTAGTTAAGTCTAGTATCTTATGGGAAACAGAAGAAAATAAGGTATTAAAAAAAAACCCCACACTTTGAAGGAGAAGACAGATATAGTTCCGCCTGTGTCTCAAATTATGCCATGATATTTAAATGTCATAAATAGCTAAAAGTAGAAAAATAACTGAAAGGAAATATAATTATTTTTTAAATCAAATGTGTTATGGAAATACTTCAATCCATCTTTTGGGGAATATAACTTAGACTAAAGCATTGTGTGGAAGACAGAGTTTTCTACAAACTTTAGTGATAATAAGGGTTAATCTTTATTCCTGTAGTCACCTCTTTCTATTTAAATAGCATAAAATGTTTTTTTTCTTCATCCTGATTCATGAACCCTTTGCTGTTTTACATTATTTAGGGATGCCAGTGGGGGTTGGGTTATCTGGAGTTTTTAATAAACTGTGTATTTATTTACACATGTGAGATGGCTTTTGTCATATAATATTTAAATATATATAAAGTTTTTATTTTTTCCTTTGGAAAATAGGCATGTGGAAGAGATCACTGATTTTTTACTGTTACTCCCTGATGATTATGCCTCACTTTATTAATATTGAAATGACACAAAACGGCCTGTTCAGAAAGCTATCAAGAATTTATATAGCCACTTCTTACAGTGCCTGAGAGGCTTCCAGATGAATAATAGTAGTCAATTTATTTGGCATTTGTCTGTTCTTCCTTTTCAGGATAGTCATCACATTGGGGTATTTTTGTTGTAGACTAGTTGTTTGATTTTTCTTGTTTCTTAGTTAATATCTTTCTAAGGAAAAGATTGAACCTATCTGAATCCTCACAGTGGCACATCCTTGCTGACTAGCATAAGAAACTGTCATTAATGAGTGTCCCCCAGCTTGTGAAATATATAATTTACACCACAAAGTCAGGTGAAGAGCCTGGAATGTTGGGAGAGGAGAGAGAAGAG
>WEIU01015373.1:4828-104484 GCA_013389925.1 Aegithalos caudatus
AAGTTGTGTCCAGCTTAATGCTCCATCTTAGCAACCTGTGTAGGCATGAGCATCAGATATTGTGTGTGCAAACATCAGACTGTCAAATGTGATTTAGTCCTGCAGCTTCCCCCTATAAGTACTGAATTTGTGCTTCAGGCTAAGGAGATCTACAAGAAACTGTCAGTGGACTGTTCTGGAGTAACCCATCCCTAGAAGTATCTTTTTACTCAGTCCATCACAGACATTTCTTCTGAGACTTGAGCCCTCTTGAGCACCAAAAACTCTGTTGATATTTTTGTAGCGTATTCTGTTGTGCAAGCCTGTGACTCTGCCCCACTCACTTTGCATCCCTCAGGTAGATTGACAGGTAGAGTATTAGGATTCCAGGAAATCTGGGCTCAACAGCTAGCAGGGAAAATCTCCTGGAGTCCTACTCGAGATGCCAGAGTGCAGACTGCATAGGTGTAAATTGTTGCACTGCCAATCCATGCAAGTAATATGTGTTCTTCAGTCATTGTTTGCAGACAAATGTTTTACACATCCATCTGTCATGGTAGTTTGATCTTAAAAGCCTGAATAAAGGCCATAAATGTAGTTTATTTTCTTAGTTGCCCTATGAGACTTACGGGTCAACCAATTTCCCGGCTTTTCTCTGTATTCCTCCTGTAGTCCCAGGTCTCTCTTGTACTAGATGTTTTTACAGGGCAAGTACAAGGAATAATTTGTAATCATGCAGAAACAGCTGGATAACAGGAGGTTACACCACCTAGTTCTGTAAGAACAACTGCTTTCACAATTTGATTTAAGTTACTTTGCTTAAGCAGCTACTCTTGAAGTTAAGTATGTATTTGACCATATCTTCCAGTTAGTTACCAGTTAAACAAGCCATTCAACCCTGAAACTTCACATGGTTTTACCTTTCTGTTGTGGAGAAAATCATTGGCAGCGCTGCTCTTTATAGAAGGAAAAAAGTACACTAAGTGGGTTTTTTTTATTGTCTTGGGATTTTAAAACAACATACATGATTTTAAAGTCTTCCTCTTAACTTCAAATGTGTAGTCTTCACAATATAGAATAGGCGAGTGGCAGAGAATATGAAAGATGCTCTCATCTAGTATCAGAATACTGAATTGCTATGCTGAAAATGCAATATTAAATTTTACTACTTGCCTTACAGCCAGTGAGATGCATAAAGTCCTTAGAGGGACAGAGACTGTTTTTCTATTCATACTTTCAAATATAAGGAGAAACAAATCCTTTTTCAAAAAGCTTCATCTAAAAAGATAAGAAAAAATAGTCACATAAATGAAAGGTAAAGCACAGCAAATAAATGGTGAATGTTAGAGAGATACATACATAGTTATTTATGGATATTTTAAAGTAGAGTCTTTTAAGGACATTTTATCTGAAATGTTTAAATAGAGAATTGGGCTTAGTATCAATTCTTCTTTCCCATCAGTCTGGCAATTAGAGTAAATGCATACTGGAGCTAGTAGTTTCAATGCAAGAGGGAAAGGGCTGCAAATCCTTGAGATGTAGCATGGCTGGTTACACCAAGCATTGCCTGTATATGTCGCTGTTGCATGGGTTTAGCAGCCTCTTACTCTTAAACTTTGTACCAAAATTCTGCTGTTAGGCAATTTTATACATTTATTTAATTATTTTGTGGGGTTTTTTTTAACTGTAACTAGGATGCAAGTTATTTTTGTAGGGTTTTTCATTAATTTATTTTATCTAACATTAGGCATGAAGCTCTGCTGCATTACATTTTAGCAGCTGAAACTGGGATTGAAGTGTCACAGTCAAATTTAGCACACATCTGTGAAGAAAGACCAGTGAGTAAATTAATTCACAACTCAATATCCTGAAAGGAGTCCTTGTTAATGATAAAGTGTGATATTAGTCTCTTACCTGGGATATGAATGAGTCAATTATTTTCTTTACAGGACCTAGCAAGAAAATACCTAGCAACTGATTGTGTCTGGAGATATTACAATTTCTCTGTTTCTCAAGTCAATGCTCCATCATTTGGTATGTATAAGGAATTCTTTCTAAATTTTAATTTTACTTTTTTTTTTTCAAATTTCAAAAACTGTGTCACAACTTCTGTGTGAGTAAGCAAGTTAAGGGAAGATTAATTCCTACTAATCATACATTTGCTTTTTCATGTTTTGTTAGGAATATCAGGGGAAAAAAGGTGTTGTATTTCAGCACAGGTTTTCTGAAATTTTCCTTTTTTATTGCTTTAAATGGATAAAATTTTAATAAGATAAAATACAATTAAAAAGCTAAACCCTGAGGAAGGGCTAGATATTTAGGAGCCTGAGAAGTTGACTCAAAGTTTAAGAAAAAAAAGCAGTAGACTTTAGGAGGTCATGCTGTTTGGCTTATCAAAGGGAAAATCCAAAAGCAAATATACTTCCGTATCATAATTGAGTCATGAGAAACTAATAAAGGCTAAGGGATTCCTTATCTAATTTATTATTAGTTTTTCTCTTAAGGTACAGAGTTTATCAACATTGGTAGAGCTTACCTTGGAGAACTAAAGGATTCTCTTAAGGTCTGTTTGTGAATAAGTTACATTCCTCAGGCCTTGAATTTTACTACATCTGTGGCTTCGATAGCTAAGTCATTTTGGTGCCTCTGAAAGCTTTACTGAATATTTGAAAACTTTGATCTGATTGTCTCACAAGAGCATTTAAGTGATTTGTAACAAGCAAGTGGAAAGTGGAGTATTTCCCACGCTGTGTATTTAAATGAATAGCATAAATTTTTAAAAATAATTCATGCTATTTATTTAAATACACAGTGTGGGAAATTTAAATGTGTGGAAACTGAATACCATGTGGATATAGCCTGAAGCCAGAGGAGCTGACACTGTTAGTTTTCCTGAGGAGTCTGTAGACACCTTAGCAAGGTGTAGTTTGGTTGACCCTTTGGTAGATCCACTGGTACAAGCTTGTCAGACTAATTGGATGGGAGTGCCATTCCATTTCAGTCTGCTGTAAAAACATGTGGGATTTCTAGGTAGCTGCTGTAGATGCACAAGCCAAAGTGTAGAAGAGTTTCAAACCATTTTTGAGGAAAGCTTAGATCAGTGTAGGCACAGTCAGGAGTTTTAAAATTCAATAGCACGGATTAGTGCAACATCATGCTCCTGTCTGGGTCTTTGCCCTCTCTTTTGATGCACTTCATTACAGTGCAATGTCAAGAAAGATGTTTGTAAAATATTTGCTGGGCATTGCTCCCTTCTAGTCCAGTAAAACTGTATCCTTACTGTTGTCCTGGGTTGAGTTGGATCTGAAACTAATAAAGTTATCACAGCAACATTCTCTTACTTTGAGGAAAGGTTCAGCCACCATAGTGTCAGGTACAGAGCAAACACATAGATGGCATGGTTTTAAGCCTCATCAATTTCATAGGGCTAATCTGACTAAATAGGGCTAAATAAGGCTTCAGGTTGTCCAAAAACAGATTCAGCAAGTGAAAAAGGAATGCAGTATAAAGATTCTCAAGCCTCAGTTTTTGTAAAAGCAATATCATTCACTAAATTCTTTAAAGAGAAAAAATGAGAGGTCATCCAGGATAATTACTTCCAGTGTGAGGATGATATAAAATAGCCACAGAGAGAAAGAGTACTTTTGTTTTCTAATATTGTGCTTTAAATAGAATTACTGTTAACTTCTCCATCACGTTAATAGTTGGTTAATTCTATTGCTACAAATAGTCTAAATGATCTTCTGCTGGTTTCTTCCACAGCTTATTTGAAGATGGGTGATTTCTACTACTATGGTTACCAGAACCAGTCTAAGGACCTTGAGCTCTCCATGCGGATGTACGCGCAGGCTGCCTCGGAGGGTGACTCACAGGTGGGTCTGCAGTCATGGCAAAACACTGGAGTGTGGGACAGTCTGAGAATTTAGCTGTGACTGGTTCTTCTGCTTGGCCTCATCTGCACCAAGGAAACCTGCTAGAATAAGTTAGAATTATTTCAAAATACCTTGTGAGTCAGTAGTTGCTGTTTCATAATAGAAGATAAACTTAGCATAGATTAATGGTCCTAGAGTTAGGACCATTTGCAAGCCAAAGGTAAATGGCCTAATTTAGTGCTACCTTACCTTGGCACAATTGACTTAGTTGTGACCTCAGTATTTTTGCAATTGCAAGAAGAAGTTTTAATAGCTGGGTTGTATCCCAGTCCTATTCTCTGCCATTTTATGATTAAAAAAAAGAGAACTGGCCTATTTCCATTGGTGTATTATACCAAGTGAATCCCAGGGTGAATTTTCTTCGCTAACAAAGGTTTCATCTTAAAATGCTTTATAATTAAAAAACACACAATGTCACATTACCAAAGACATGCAGTGTTTCACCACTGAGTTTCCTGTTCTCAGGCTCTCCTCAAGTGTCCTGGGTGCAATATTCTGTTCTCCCTGTCCCCATGGCAGCATCCCCAGACAGTGGGTGGGTTCTCTTTTGAGGTTATTGGGACAAAACATTACTGCTAAACTAGAAAAGGAAAGAAAAGACGCATAAATAGTTATTTTAAAGTGTGAAAGTCAAGGTGATGGGGAATCCTGTAAAACGTCTCATGTGTCTTCATCTTCATGACTCCGAGGAGACACAGGGTTGCCTAAGACTTGTCCCAATAAGCAAAACAGTAAGATTAAGGACTTAAATTGTCTGGAGGAAATATCTGCTCTCAATTTCACTGTTCAGATTCTGTTATCTGTAGAGCTATATGAAGGGGAAATGAACAGTAACAGAATAGAAATCCATTTCTGCTTTCACTCTATTTCCCTAGGAGATAAAATACGACAGTTTGATATGGTGACTGTGCTTAAAGAACAATTAAAAATAAGAAAGAAACCATCTGGAAAAAGATTTGAACTAAGAAAACAGTTATGCTTCTTTTGCATTTTCAGTATTTACCTGAGTATATGACTAAGAGAAAGGGCTCTCATAATTATTTGGTGAATATCACATTCTACTGAACAAATTTAAGGAAGACAATTATAATTATTTAGATACTTGGTACTTAAATAGAGATATGAAAATTTGATGTTTAAAAAAAGTGCATTTTTTTTTTACTGTAGGGTTTCTTCAATTTGGCCCTTGTCATAGAAGAGGGCAACTCCATACCTTCCTACATTCTGGATCACTTGGAAATTGATCAAGCATTGCATTCTAGTAATATATCACTTCTTCAGGAACTGTATTACAGGTGAGTCTTTTTTACCCTTAATCAGCATCTTCTGGTTCTCCACGTGAGTAGCACTTGCTCTGGAGAACCAGAACTCCTGTAATTATTAACTTCGTTCACTTTTATGATTTGAGGCAGGTTAAGGTCAACATACTTGAAATTCTTAAATTCCCTAAATATATTTCAGTTTATGCCTGTTAAAGAGACCTAATTATATGTGGTTACCTGAAATAGCAAGCAAGGATTGGATTCAATAATCCAGGAGGTCTTTTCCAGTTCAGTGTATTTAAGTTCCTAAGTTAGGCACTGGTGATTTGTGTGCAGTCCAAACCAATATTTCAATTATAAATGTAGCATAATTTAATACAGTACTTAAAAATGTGTACCTGAGATAATAGTGTATATATATACATACAGTCTATGACTTTATAACTAAATTATATGTATATTTATAACAAAATTTATATAGAAAAGGTGTGTATATATATGTGTGTGTGTGTGTGTCACCACTCCTTCCTAAGCTTTGTAGAAAAGAATCAATTGAAGCTTAAAATAGATGATTTAGCTATCCAAATGTCCCTAGTAGGTGAAGTCCTATTTAATGGAACTGAGAAAGCTGCTCTGCTCACCCCACAGGAGGTAGGTACCTCTTGTGCTAGTCAGCTAAAACACTCTCCAAGCTCTGATTTCATTCTGCCATACAGCATTGTCTCTAAAGGAGTTTTGGCACCAGTATTCTGTGTAAGCAACTAAATTTCATACATTTAATTTTAAATCAAGTCCTTCTGCTGTTGGCTCACATTAGTTAGAATGAGAACTGTGACTGCTTTGGAAGTATAGCCTGAAGGCTTAGACCCATTGTTGACCAGTAAGAAAATAAAAAATACACTTCTAGGGTAAGGTATTCTGTGCTTAATAATTTTAAGATGGTATTTTTCTGAATTTTTACCTCACCACCTGTGAAATAGTGATGATGGTATTCGTTTGTTTACCTGAATTACTGGTGCTGCAAATCCCATTTGAGATTCCCAGATGATTGATGCCACAAAATTGTGAAGGAGGACTAATTAATTGTTTTAATCTTGTTGTAGGTGCTGGAATAATAGTAACCAGGAATCAATTAGTCCATGTTCATTAGCATTGCTTTATTTTTACATCAGAGTTTTCTGGAACAACGTTTTACACTCTACTTTGGTATGTATTGCTCCTTTATCACATGCACAGTTCATTTTGAACTCTACCATGATTTGGCACTGCTCTAACTATATTTTTTAAATTATTGTCACAGATCTACTTCATGGGAACCTTTCTTTTATCAGTTCTTGTTGCATTTGCAGTGCAGTCTTTTCAGTCTTTATCTGGTAAGTATGTGTCATAGCAAAACTGAAGAAAGAGAGTGATCTTTTTATGTCAGTAAAACATTCAAAAATGAAAGCAGAATTCTAGGTTTGATAGAAGTATCTCTGAGCAGTAGCTTTTTTAGCACATATGTATGTCATTTTTTTGATCATTAAAAAGGGGTAGATGAAGCAAAGTGTAACTTTAAACCTGTTGGTTTCTGAAGAACTTCTCTTGATAAAGGAAATTGTTAATAACATTAAATACATGTGATTGTTCCCCATATCTCAAAATGCAGTATTGTTACAGTAGTCTCTGCAATATGCAATCAAAGTGTGTTTCCTGTTTCAAAGGACCAGATCTTTTCAGATGCAAGGTGGGAGAAAAAGTGAGGTTCTGGGAGCTAGTACATGGGAGTAACATAGTAAGAGTCAGTTCAGACTCTTAACACCAGTAACTGAATCAGCAAATGCATTCAGTCAGGAGTTGCAGACTCCTCCTGTCCTAAAACAGCAAGTTTTGCTTCATGTTGTCTCTTTTGATGGGACAAAGAATATTAACAAACAGAAATGCTAGACTTCAGTCTCTTAAAACTGCCATCACATTTTCTACCACTCTGAAAGAGATATCAGAGACAAAACTGCATTCCTGAGTAAAGGGGAGAAAACCCATACCATCACATGAAAAATAACAAGTCACCATTTAAAAAGCATTTCTTGCTTCAGTCAAGTGTTTCAATTCAGATCACAAGACTTAATCAGGAAATTGTGAATTTTACAAGTTATAAAAAGAATTTCTTCCACTGCATACATTTTGTTATGCTGTGTTTTCACCCCAGTAGGCAGGCTAAGTGTATGTCAGAAAATGTTTTCTGATATGTTTCTGTAATAAAATACTGAAAAAATTACTTTCACATTGATAACTTACACCTATAGGAAATCGTATTTTAAAAAACCCAACACCATTAAATGTGAAAAGATTATAAAGATTATTTGAATTGAGACATGTAACTCTGAATAACATGCTGAATATGGAGATAATTCTAAAATCCCGCTTTCTTTTGTTACTAGCTATTAATTTATGTAACTTGGGAATCATGCAACAAATTTGTAAAGTATATAGTTACAGATATTCTTCTTTCAGTATTTTCAAGCCTTTCAATATTATCTTTATATGTAATTTTGCATCCACATAATATTTAAATATTGATTAGTAGACATGCTAGACACAGTGGGGTTTTCTTAAATCATTTCTTTTGACCTTCTTCTGAAGCTCATAATTCTCCTGGAAGAAGATCAGAACCATTGGCACGTGACGTCCCTTCTTCCTTAGGGAATGACAGCGAGGATGCTACCACACCAGTACAGCAAAATGAACCTACTCTTTCAAATGATTTACCACAGCAGGAGTCAAACCCTCAGAATCCTCTTGTTACCAGCTGAAGTATAGTTTTCCGAAGGCTGATATCCATTGGGACGACAGGATATGAACAACTACAAATCTAAGAACTGGCACCCAACCCTGTACATGGCATTAATAATGCAGTCCAGCAGCTGAAGTTGTAGGGAAGTTCACTGATCTGACTTCTCCACTATAGAGGAAAACCATCCCTATAATTTATTTAACTGCAAACAGATGATGCAGATTATCTCACTATACCCAACGCACGATCATACTGGATGTCAAGGAACCTGCAAAGTCTTTGCCTAATTGAAAAATAAGCAGACATCCCACAGGTTTTAATGAAGTTTTACTTACACATCTAATCTCTTATTAAATTGCTTTTACTGCAGTTGAGCTTATTTGTTGTTGAAATTGGCAAAGTTTTTAAAGTTTGAATCATGGAAAAAGCCCAGTTACCAATACTTTCCAAGTTCCATGGAAACCATCAGGACTTCAGTACATGCAATGATTACAGTGAGTTTTTTCGCGATTTATATTCCATGCTGATTTTTTAATGTGAAAAGTGTTTTGGTTTTGAAAGAAAACACACCAGGAATATTTGCAATAACATATAACATATTTGTGATGATTGCTAAGATTTAGTCAGAGTTTTACAAGCATCCACATTCCCTGGTGGACACAATGAAATATTTCTCTTCCTGCCAACAGCCACTGATTAGAGAAAGGAGCTCCCCAATGAATAAATAAAAGAATATTTAAGTGTGATCAGGTGACACAAAGTGAACAAAAATCTATTTTTGTATTCTTCTGTAGATAACACTGGCAAGGATTTATTTTATGTTCTATAGTGACTCTAAAAGACACCTATTTAAGTGATGGTTTTTTTGATAGATGTTGGATGGGACATATGGATAACGTATGGAGTGCATATACCTTCTGTCTGATTTAAAGCTGTCTGTAAAGTGGCTGTAGGAAAGGTCTAAGCTTTACAGTTCAGTGTAGAGTCCCCTCTGCAAAATGATGTAGATCAAGGACTATAAATTGCATCAATCTATGCATTATTGAGGGTTAAATCCACTCGCCTTGCACTACATTATTTACTCTTGTAAATAAAAATATTTTTTTAATTCAGCCTGTATGTGGAGGAATTTCTTTTAAGGCACCTCTTGGATGAAATACTATTTTGCTGTTGCAGTCTCTCAAGATCATTATTTACATGTCTGTTTTCTTAGCTTCAAATGAGACAATCAGCTTTCACTTTCTTTGAGGAATACAGTCTTCTCACAGGGCAAACATGGAATATTTTGTTTTGTTTTTCAAGAAAGATGTAGAAGGTTTGAGTAAGAAAGGAATGATGTAAAAGAAAAAAAGCTTTGACCTTCAAGAGAGATTTTTATATTTATATATAAATGTCTACACACATACCATTAAGGCATATTTCGCTGCAGAAAACTGAAAATTCAAAAGTGTTGAGAGAAGAGTTGATGCTTTAAGGCAGCAATTTCCTTGACAAGTCATGGGATAAAAATGACGATGTTGAAGCTCCTCCCCCTCCCTCTGAGAAAGTAAATTCTGTGCCACGTTACTGAGTTTTTCATTCATTTGATCAGGAACTGTGCAAAGAATACTTTGTTCTTAATACAGTTGTAGATACATATTTTGTTCTTTCTATGTATAGATAGGTATTTTAATGTGTTAGAAAGGAGCTTGACTTTTACATACTAAACTGTTGTATTCTCTGGGGTTAGATTATGTTTATTTGATACCCATTGCAAATGGTCCCCATTATTTTTGAGTCTGTTTTGAGTTGCAAAAACTTGTGCAGCTAAATTTGATTATATCAAATTCCTTAACACAAAGATATGGCTATTTCAAGAGCTCTCTAAACTGTATTTCTGTCACCTAATGAAAGAAGACTATGCATCTGTATTAAATCTGGAGCAGGTTTAGCTGGTAAACCCAGAAGCATTGCAGAAAGTCAAGTGTAGCCCTTGAAGACGAGCAGACAAATGTCACAACATAGGTACAGTGTTAGGTACCAAATGGCACACACAGTTAGATATACATGCCCAAATAGTTTTTTGTGAATCAGACAAATCTTACGTATAGTTGTGCTACACGTTGAAGGTATATTTTGCTACAAATGTTACATGTAGGAAAACTGAAGCTCTCATGGTAATCCCATGGGAGTTTGTCGGTGGTGGTGTGATTTCAGCTCATGTGTTGTAATCTGGGAGTTTTCTGAGCAGTAGTGGTTTAGCTTGTGTACATACAGGCCAGAGTTAAGTGTTAGCACTCTAGCTCACTGTATTTTCCTCTCTAAAGCCCATGTTCTGAACGCCAGTAATTAACTAATTTGAAGAGTTTTGCCAGAAACACAATTCAGCATCTATATTCCAGGAGGCAATTGCTGAAGCTGCAATATATTTCATGACGCCAGCAGTTAATAGTTTATCGTTACCTATTACATCAGAAGTTCTGTCAAAGTATTTTAAGATAAGCAGCACTTCACAATAAACTGGCTATCCTGAAGGCTAAAATAATATTAGTTATATTATTATCCTTCACTTTTTATAAGATCCAGAGGGCTATTGACAACCTAGACAATCAGCCAGCGAGAAAGAGAATGGTTATTTACGCAAAGCAGCTACATAGTTCTGTTACATCCACAAGGAAAGCAGGGAGAGAAGGGAAAAAGAGTTGCTGCATCAAGAATTATTTTTCATAAATTGAAACATGATCACTGAAGTCTATAGTTACTGCAGCCCATGTTGAGCGTTCAAGGTGGGAGAAAGGAAATAATCACAGTTGTAGAGCTGAACTGCTTGTTTATACACATTTTATACACAGAGTTTGTTTATACACATTCGATAGAAGTCCAGCCATCTGAAAAACACAGGTCATGCATAAGGCAATGTAAATGATGACCATTTTTCTTTCTCCCTTGGTTCTGCTCAGAATCATCTCTAGCAAATAAATTACGGACAAGAAAGAATTTCAGAAGGGTTATTTACAAAATAGGTCCCAAATTCTCTTAAATGGATGCAGTTTACATCAAGTAAATGGATTTGTGTGTTACAGAAAGTGACAGGGAAGAGAGGTTACATACAACATACCAACATGCTATGGGAAGAAGGGAGACTCAGATACGTGAAGGTAAGCTAAAAAGAAGTCAATGTTGAGAAGTTCTGAGTAGTTACCAGCCATGGCTTTTTAAAGGAAAAATTCAAACCAGTTTTCAACTCAATTTCAAACAAAAGATTTGCAACTATGCTGAAAAGTTTGTTCAGCTCTGAATCACACAGAAGGGTAGTAGCAGGATAGGGCCAAATGTGGGGGGGATCCATATGGGGGTGACCGACCACTGACTCCATGGAGTTGCTTCCCAGACCATACAGTGAAGAGCTTTGCATCCCAATAAATAGGCATGAGGACAGACAGTTCTATATTAATACCCTTGCTAGTATTTTTGTCTTCCCATTTGAGCTACTGGAAAAGCCTAGGTGATCTTTCAAAACCACATGTGAAACATGGATTATCTGTGAAGGGAATTGATTTATAGCAGATACTTGTCCATGTAAGCTGCCCCCATTGACTAATGGACTATGACATTTAACACTGGATGTTGACCCTTATCCTTTCATCCCTTATCCTGAATGAAAGATAGCACAAAGGTATGAAACAAGTTGAATAAGCTTTGGCAGAGGAATTCCATCCATACACTCTCTACTTCCTCCCATGAAAGTGTGAACTCTATTAAAAGACTGGTATGTAGGAAGAGAACAAGAATAAAAGGCTGGGTTTCATTAAGAAAAAGCCCACGGGTAAGAAAACTAAAGAATGTCAAAGGGAATCTGAGCATGGAGCAATTTCCTCTGCTGTCTTCTAAGACCTAGGTGACATGAACAATTACTGAATAATCAACAGAAAATTGTAAATTAAAAAAAACACAGCATTTGGAATATAGGTGTGTTGGAAATGCATCATAGCCTAATTATTTATCTAGATACCTAATTCCTATGCCAGGAGACTTCATTATATTTGCAATAAGGAAAGTAACAGTGAGTCTATGCCTAAGCAGAGGGTGTCTGTGTAAAAGCAGCTACATACAGATCAGTGAGCATCAAAATCAGACCAGATCGGGAGAAGTGAGTAACCAAAATGGAAAGGAAAAGATACTTCCATTATTGCAGTATAGGCTAATGTAACAGTTACAGTAAGCAAGAAAAAAACCAAAAACCTCAACCAAGCGGAAGCTACATCAACTGCATGAGATCAGATATTCTGAGGCACTGATGTTCCAAACTGAAATTCCACCAACAGCGCTGAATGCCTGTTGACTTAAGGGACTTGAGTTATTTGACAAGTGGTATCAGATACCCATCCACCTTTGGGCATCTTAATAACCCCTTAGAAGAAAACTGGCTGCAACAGCCTTGTTTATAACTGTGTGCAGTGATCTTTCTGCTAACGTATTCCTTGACCTTGCTTCCCTCCCCAGTTTGCATTTTCTGATTTCTGTTGTTTCTTTCATCTGTCCACACTGACCTCTCCTTAATCACTCATAAACTGTCTAGTTAGCTCCTAATGCTCAGCATTGCTGTTTGCTCTTATCGGTTATGCCAGGTGAGCAGGAAAAAGCACAAGTCCATTAGCAAACCTAGCACCCTTTTTAGATAGTCTGCCAAGGCAGGAACTGAGATACCTGCTTGATACCTCTATCTGTTCATTACAGCATGTCCTGAGAAATTGATTTACGCAGCAATTAATTGTGCAAGATAGAAGCAAATCTCCCTGGATAGATTTGTATTAATAAACTAACCAAGGCCAGGCTCTGATGTCTGGTTGTGGTGAGTTAAACTTTTCCTGTGAACCCACTTACCTCATCTGCTGCTTTTTGGGACCTGTCTTGGTCCATAAAATCCCCAAAAGGTGTGCAGCCATTGTCTAGGAGGATTCTTCCCAAATGGGCTTGAGCTAGGTCAAACAGCACACCCCCAAACAGCTGGGATAATCACAACCCAGTGCCCAAGCATATCCTCCAGACCTTGTTCAGTTTAGTTGTGGAGATGAACCAAAGACTGTTTGGCTCTCTTACAGGCCATGAGGCTCCATTCCACCCTCAAGCAATGACTGAGATTAGTCCTTCCATTTTACCAGCCTGTTTATCAGTGTGAGCCATCCAGCAGTCCCAGTGTATTCAGAGCTGTTTTGAGGGCTTGCTTTCTTGAAAGAAGTGTGCTCGGCCTGTGTTAGTAGAATACAGGACAGCCTTTCCAAAAAGCACCAGTACTAACTGGAATTAAAGTTTTCACTCATGTTCTATCTTGTTTCATGAAGACCAAATTGTAGTTTTCCCCTTCTGCTCTGCAGAGTTAGTAATGGCAATAACACTGTCCCTGCTTCCTTGTCCCATATCATCTCTGTCTTATGTCCTACCCAGGTGACAAGGTTTAGGGGCTTCTCTCTCTCAGTGCTGCATTGCTTTTCCAAACCAGACCCAGTTGCTCATGGACAGCCTTTCCAATTTAAGTTTTGAGTTAAACACAGTAAGCTAGTCCCAGAAAACAAGTAAACCTTTGCAGTTCAGTTGGTTACAACAGCAGTAGGGGAAACCCAGATACACCTACTCTAATGTAGAAAACTCTAGGCTAGTTCATTAAACAAATACTAGATGTTGCAGAGGATCAAGCAGCCTGAAGGAATTGGGTGAGGCCTTCTACTGTAGCTGTAAGTAGCCTCAAAATCACAAGCACTAGTTCTTGTGAGTGAGTTTAACTACACTGACGTCAGCTGGAGAATCAGCAGAGCGAAGCACAAACAGTCCATCCAGGAGATTCCTGGAAAGCACTGATGACTATTTCCTGACACAGGTAGTGGAGTTCCCACAAGGAATATTGTGCTTCTCAACCTCATGCTAACAAACAGGGAAGGCCTTCAAGATTGGAGATGTGAAGGCTGGGGGCATCTTAGGCTACAGTGACTGAGATTTGGAGTTCAGTATCAGGAAAGGAGGAAACAGGGCAGGAAACAAGATTGCAACTATGGACTTCAAGAGAGCTAATGCTAGCCTCATCAGGGACGTTCTTGGAAGAATCCCATAGAAACAAGGACTGTAGGAAAAAAGGATTCAAGAGAGCAAGAAGTCAGGTAAATGTGTGAAGACACCTGTGTGGATGTTCAAAGAACTCCTTAGGACTTAAAGTCCTTACTTAAGTGTAAACAGGAAACACACTCGAGATGGAAACAGGGTTGGGCCACTCTGAATGACAATAGGGATATTTTCAGGGTACATAGGACTGAGACCAGGAAGCTCAAGGCCCATCTGATATCAAGTCTGGCCTAGGATGTCAAGGACAAGAAAGGCTTCTTCAAATGCATCAATAATGAAAGGAAAACAAAGGATAATGTGGGCCTGTCAGTAAAGGAGGGGGACTCTGGTGACAGAGGAGGCAGAGAAGGCAGAGTTACCAAACACCTTCTTTGCATCAGCCTTCACTGACAAGCCGAGCCCTCAGGAATCTCTGACCCAGCAGACCAAGGTAAAGGAATGATGGAAAGAAGACTTTCCTTTGGTCAATGAGAGTTAGGTTAGAGATCACCCATTAAACTTGACATCCATAAGTCTATGGGCCCTGACTGGATGCATCCATGAGTGCTGTGAGAGCTGACAGACAACACACCAAGGCCTCCCATAATCATGTTTGAAAGGTCATGGAGATCAGGAAAGGTATCTGGGGACTGCAAGGAAGCAAATGTCACCCCAGTCTTCAAAAATGGCAAGGAGGAAGACCCAGGGAAGTACCAGCCAGTCAGCCTCACCTCAATCCCTGGAGAAATGATGGAGCACCTCATTCTGGAGGCCGCCTCTGTCTACAGGGATGACACTAAGGTGATCAGGAATAGTCAGCATGGACTCACCAAAAATAAATCATGCTTGGTCAACCTGCTTGTTTCCTATGATAAAACAACTACCTGGATGGATGAGGGGAGAGCAGTGGATGTTTTCTACCTCAACTTCTGCAAGGCTTTTGACACTGTCTCTCATCTTGACAGGTTGGAGAGATGGGCAGAGAAGAACCATCTAAAAGTCAAAGACAAATACAGGACCCTGATCCTGGGGAAAAGTAACCCCATGCAGCAGCACAGGCTGGGGGCTGACCTGCTGGGGAGCAGCTCTCTGGAGAAGGACCTGGGGCTCCTGGTGGACACCAAGTGTCCATGAGCCAGCAGTGCCCTTGTGGCCAAGAGGGCCAATGGTACCTGGGGTGCATCAGGGAGAGCATCCACAGCAGATTGAGGAAGGGGATCCTGCCCCTCTGCTCAGCCCTAGTGAAGCTCTTCTGGAGTGCTGTGTCCAGTTCTAGGCTCCTCAGTACAAGAGAGACATGGAGTTCCTGGAACAGGTCCAGGGAAGGGTGACAGAGATGATGAAGGGACTGGAGCATCTCTGTTACGAGGACAGGCTGAGGGAGCTGGGCCTGTTCAGCCTCGAGAAGACACAACTGAGAGGGAGCCCATCAATGTCTGTCAGTATCTGAAGGGAGGGTGCCAGGAGGATGGAGCCAGGCTCTGCTCAGGGCTGCCAAGCAACAGGACAAGAGACTGGGCAGAAACTGATGGCCAGGAAGTTCCACCTGAGGAGGAAAAACTATTTTTCCTCTGTTTTTCCATGAGGAAAAACTCTATTGTGTGAGTGACAGAGCACTGGAACAGGTTGCCCAGAGAGGTTTTGGAGTCTCTGTCACTGGAGATATTCAGGAACTGTTGAATGTAATCCTGTGCTATGTGTTCTAGGTTGGTCCTGTCCGAGCAGGGAGGTTGAACCAGATAACCAACCAACTCTGGTCTCTTCCAGCTTTACCCATTCTGTGGTAAGGAATTTTTCCTCTTGATCTTTTTAAGTCTTTACTGCTCAGCTGTGTCTGACCCCAATCAAAAAGTTTTTATAGTATCACCAGCAGCCTTCAGAAGCACTAATAGGCCAATTCTTAAGAATTAATTTTCTGACCTGAAAAGCTGCTATAAATTAGAGTCATGAATCCAAGTATTCCAATGCCTAGAGTAATTGCCACATTCTTCAGATAACCAATTTGAATTAAGAGGATTAAAAGTGGTTATGTACACTGATTAAAAGCATGCCCTTACGAAGGCCAAAACCCACCAGAGGAGTGACAGCCATGCAGACATAACCATGGCAAGTGCAGGTGTGAGCCCTTGGTGCCAGGGGCCACATGCTGTCAGGCAGCAGGGTTGCTGCCCAGCCTGTTTTTCAGACTGTCCAAGGGCAAATTCTTCTATCCTGCGTGGAACTGCATTAGTGTGCTCTGCAAACATACCCTCTGTGCCTTTACAATGTTAAAAGGAGATAAAAAGTTTCATTTTCATATCTCAAATATCTGGTGCCAATGCACAGGATACCCTTGGCACTTGGATACCATCAGCACTGCAGAGGGATAGTGCATGACAGAGTTGGTTACACTCTGTTGCTGACATGACAGATAGAAACCACCTTATTCAGCATTTCAATTAATAAAATACCTATGCAGCCTTCCAATAAAGCTTTGTTATAATATCCCATGTGATAATTCAGTTAGAAAGAAAGAAAACAAGAAATAAAGTACCAGACTAGCTTGCAAACCCCTGCCTCCAGCCCTGCCTGTTTACCCTGTACGCCAATGACATTATGACAGGAATTTTTTGATTCTTTTATGACACAGGAAATTCTTCACAAAATGTTAGGGGTACATGCATTAAAAAAAAAAAATCCCTCCTTCAGATTAAATAATTTCTATGGCCATAGGTCTGACTATAAAATCCGTAACATTTGAATTCTCCAGGCAACCACCTACCCCACCATCACTTGCAGATGAAAGCAGAAATTCAGATATCTACCCTGTGCTCTGTGTACCTGCCTCATGTAATTCCAGAACTATTTGAAGGAGTGATGATGGGAGTCTGGGTTTAATAAAGACCCCTTCTGCAAATATGTAAGATACCTGCAATTGATTCTTTCACTTAATCCAATTAAAATGTCTTCTTTGAAACATTTAAATGGTTACACTAGTGTTAAATACATGCCTAGGACAAAGAAGTTCAAGATGCAGTTTTTGAAGATATTAATGCTACTTCACTCAAGAATAACTGATCTAAAGTATCTTAGATATTTGTCTCACCCTTGATCTCCTTGATACATGAGATGGTTTAATCCCAGCAGGTGACTAAGCCCCCCCCAGCCACTCGTTCACATGCACTCCTCCAGGGTGGGAGGAGAAAATTGGAAGAATAAAAGGATATTTGTGTATTGAGATAAAGACAGTTTAAAGGGTAAAGCAAAAGCCATGCATTCAGGCAAAGCAAAACAAGGAATTCTTTCATGTGTCCCATGGGCAGGGAGGTGTTAAGAAACCCCCAGGACAACAGAGCTCTGTCACACATAACAGTGACTCAGAAAGACAAACATCATCACTCCAGATGTCTCCCTTTCCTTCTTCTCCCAGCTGGATGTGCTCAGTATGATGGAATCTCCCTTGTGTCAGCTGTCCCAGTTGTGTCACCTGTCAACTCATGGTGCACCCCCTACTTCCTTACTGGTGGGATGGGGTGAGGGGCAGAAAAGGCTTTTACACCAAGTAGGCACTGCTTGGCAATAATGCAAACATTTTCATATTGACATCTACTCTTTAGTGAGGAGATAACAGTCCCCTTTCAGCCAACAATAACGGGTGAAGTCCAGACTGTAACAGTTCTTGAACCCAGCTGGAGTTCATAAGCCATGTTAGATTGCTGATGTTGAGCAGCAATCCCACAGGAAGCATCTCAGACTTTGAACATCCGTAACTGGTCCAGGAAATGGCTGGACTGGGGTCTGCTGCTTGTACCCTGTAAATTTTCCACATTTTTGCCATAGTTTTGTGCCACCAGCCCCAGCATATATCTCAACCACTGAAGGGTAGTCCACCCCAATATACATTTATTGGCACAGGTGGCATAAATTCATGAGGTGCATAATCTACATCACAAGACAAATTTATTTTCCCTTCATTAGATTCAAAACATAGAATCATTCTTTCAGCATCCTCCTTCAAGACCTCTGTTCATAACAGTATCCTCAGGATTTGTGTGCCATCAATAAAAGAAGTGAAGAATTATAGTGTTCCTTTGAACATTTGAATTCAGATGAAGTATCATACAAAATCAGCAGGACAGATTCTGATAGAATTGGGATATTTTGCAGAAAGACTGGACTTGTCTCTCTCCTCCAGATATCAAATAATCAACTGGTGTTTTCTCATCACACCCACCACACAGCAGATTTTGACTGCATTTAAAACCTCCAAAAAGTTAACACATGACTGCAGAAGAGAAAAAACAAATAACACTACTGCAATAAAAATCAACTAAATCAATCAAATAAAAACATTCTCAATGAGTACATCCTTCAGAACACTGCCAACATGCCCAAGAAAAAAAGTCCTTCCCCCACATCTTCTCTGGTTCAAGAAAATACTCTGAGTAGAAACCTTTTTCCTTCCTGTTACGATACTGCAGATTCAGACCAAGTAACAGAGCCAAATTATTTTAAAAAAAAATTGAACATTAACCTCCTCATTAAACAGTCACAGTCTTAGACTATGTGTCTCCAGGAGCAATCCTGCCCACCATGAGCAAAACTTCAGACACACAAATACAGAGCTGTTTCTGACTCATCCAGCAAGCCTGAAGCTGACTGCCCCTAGCAAGAGTTGTTTTTCTTCAGTCATTTCTCAGCTGTTTTCAATCCCTTTATTTTGCTTTTAAGCCTCCCCAGCTGTGCCCCAGGAACCCTGATTTAGCTATTTCAGATACTTTATTTATCTAAAGCAATTTTTCTCATCCTTTTAAAGCTGAAAATCTGCTTGAAACTTAGCAAGAAAGAAGTTTCCCAGTTCATCTTGAATGGCATTTTATTGTAATCCTATAGATAAAAAGTAAACATTTTTTGGGCTACTTCATTGGTTTTCATTTCTATTTAATTTTCTTGTTTCCGTGTATGGAAATACATGTGATTATTTGAAAATAAGCAACAATTTTGACTGCTTGTGATGTATTACCCAGCACCAGTTATCCTACTTGTCATTTGCAGGCCAAAGACTAAGAACTGCCCATGATACAGAATGCACTTCCAGGCATTTGAAAATTGTGCTCTGCAGAGGTGGAGGTCAATGCCTCCTCCTGAGGTGAGCAAGGCACCTGGCCCGGGTGAGCAAATTTTAAATTCCTCTGGGATTTGCAACTAGGAGAATTGCCAGGATGTGTCAACAGATGGTGCTGGAATGGCCCTTTCTACTGGTCAGATATGAAACCCATTCTCAGTTCTGTGATATTCTGCATTAACCAGAGTCTGCTTCTTTGAAGATTCCCTATGTACGCTACAGGAATTCTGCCATCCAGTCTCCCTTGTCGATTTTAAAAGGTCGCTAAGCCATTTAAATGCTAAATTTGATGTGAAAGCAAGAGGTGTTCACCATCTCGTGAGGAACAGAGCATTTTGTAAAACTCATGTATTTGACATTTGGCTTAGATCTATGACTGAACAAAAGAGGGAGGAGCCCCCACTGATCTCTGTCTATATTCTGCCCTGTGTCTGAGCCAGCCCCAAGCCCTGGTGTCCAAACCCCAAGAACCAGGCTGTCCTCAAGACCCTACAGCTCCACCACATTGATGGGGTGAGTATGGGGACAACTCCTGAAAAGCAGACCTGGCTCCTGTATCCTGCCACATCTCTTCACTGCCCTACAAATGCCCTAATGCACCCAGGGGTTGTGTTTTGCCTTTGTGTATGCTCTAGCTGCGTGGTCCTCACAGCTCTTACCAGCTTGAGATTTTGACCCCCAAAACACCTTCTGTGACAACATCTGTAGTGTCCCTGTGGAAACATTTTCATTGACTGAACAATTACTTTGCTCAAAGATTACCCAATGGGGTGTCCTGAAACTGGGTTTTAATTAAAAGTGACAAAGGCTGAGTAAATGTAACTTCAAACATTCCTGCCAGTATGGTGTGACAAGCTGTCCCTGGCAAGGTACTGGTATACACGGTATAAGAAAGCCCAAAAGCTTTACACTGAGCTGTGGCTCAATGTAATTTGTTTAAATCACCTGTTACACATGGTCAAGATGTCTTAACAGCTTTAAAAGTTGCCTCTCAGGTATTGTACCTCTGAGTCACATCCAAGAGGGGCAGCTGAATGTGACTTGGTAAGAGGTTAGTTTTACTAATAGGGGAAGACTCTTTGTGGTGCTCTCAGGCAATATTCGTATCCATCACAAGACAGCTCATTGCAACAGTGGAAGACCCCTTAAACAGAATCTCCAAATTCACCAAGAACCAGACCTCTCATTCTCTGAAGGGACTAATGATGACCTTGAATGATCCACAGATTAATCCCTTGGACTCTTTCAGTTACTGGTTTCAACGGTGTTGTTTTTCTAGCTGTAGTATCTCAGCTTTATAGCCACTGGTGTCTGGTTACTTCACCCCATGGGATCCAGCTGCAGACATCTGTCCTAAGTGTCCTGAAGTGTTTGCACACAACACTCCACGTGAAGTGAAGTGGCCTGGATGCTGTCCTGCAGAGGGAGGGAGGTCTCCTCCATCAGTGTCCAAGTGAAGCCCTGGGATGGGGTGCACCTGAACACTGAGCTGCTTTCTCATAGCACCTCAGTGAATGCTTTGAGCCCTTCTTATTTAGGGCTTTTTTTGAGATTGTGAATGCATGGCTGGTGGTCACCTGACTAGGAGTGGTGGACTGGAGCTGCTCCATCACACCCAAAACCATAAAGAAGGACTGCCAGCTCCATGCATCTGTGCTTAGGATGCCTTGCTTGGCTCACCAGGCATTTTGTTTTACTCCAAGGGAAGTAAAACTTACTCCTTCCCCCATGTTTCAAGGTAGTGTTGAAATTGCTCCTGATGAATGCAAAGTGCTCCCTGCCTGCTGCCATGTACATGCAGTCACTTAACCATCAGGTCCAGCTAGCCACCCAGCCCCAGTATCAATTCCACCTCATCCCACCCCCAGAAGTTCAGGACTGCTTTGGAGCTCTGTTCCTCCAGCCCCATTCCTGCTCTGTCTGTGATTCCTTAATCCCCGGCAACCCAAGCTTGCAACGTGATGGAGGGAGGGAACAAAACAAAATGTCATTCTCTGCCCCTCTTTCCCAAGCTGGGTGAACATCAGCTTGGGGATTCCTTGATTTAGCAGTATATGTTTGAGGGGAAGGAAGAAGAGCTGTCACAGGCACAAAGGACTGAAGGCAGAGATGTGATCCCATCTCAGACACAATGAGCTGCTTGGGATTTCTTCTTTCCCCTGTCCATAGATAGAAGTGTCAGCTCTGAGGGCAGTGAGAACATGCCCACCCTGGCCAAAGGCAGTAACCAGGCTAAGTAGATTTCCTCAGGATATACTCAGACTCAGCTTCTTTCCACTCTCAGCATACGAGCCTGTGATTTGAGCCATCAAGCTGTCATTTTGTTCAGAAACGCTCCTTGTGTCCCACCTGTCCTCAAGCACAGGCCAAAGGATGCTCTGCACCTTGTGGATGGGAGCAGCCACATGCATCCCACTCTGCTGGGGAGTCTTTGAAACTATTCCAGAACAGTCTTTGAGGAAGACAGGGAAATTGCACTCGTAAGTATCTTTAAGAATATATTTTCAGATTTATATAACAGCAGGAAGCAAGAAACAAGAGCCAATACCTTTTGTTTGTACTACGCAGCAAAACCAGATCAGCCTTCAAGCTGGCAACCATTTGAGATCCAGTGCCTGAGGCCATTGCATTAGTCAGTTAAAATAGGGCTTAATGCTCTCCTCAGTCACATGAGCACCAATTTTCCTAATGTCAGTTATGGCCACATATTGCCTCACCAAGGGCAGCATTTGGTCCACAAATTGTTTGCATGTCCTATAATTGATGCATTTTGCATTGTGTAAAAAACCTCCAGTCTATCAGCTTTGGTGTTGGTTGCAAAATATCTGCTCCTGTAATTACCCTGATTGTTTATGTCATGGTAATGTGTCCTTAGATGTTGAGCCATGTAAAAAGATTGATACACCAAAAGTGTAAATGGCAATTAGGGAATTTCATCAGGTGCTGTTTAAGATACAATGCTTGTGACAGTTTAATTCTAGCCTTTGCTCTGCTTCTCTTGTTGTCTTGTTGAAACACTCATCTCAGTTGTTGGGGGAAACCTGCTTAGGGACAACTCCATTAAATCAGTGTGATTACTATCCAATATGCAAAGTGAACACTGATTTCTCTCATATGGATCATGTGTTTTCTTTGCAGTAGAATTGTCATAAAGGGAGTAAGATCTAAAGAATGTTCTGTAAAAATATCATGAGTGAGTTTACACATCCAGCGTCATGCCTCTGGCATGTGGCAACACCAGGAGTGGCCATTAGTGAAAAAACATCTGAATGCAGATAAAGCACTTGCAAGGAAGCACAGCCCACTGAGATGATGCAACAGAAACATGGCCTGGCATTCCCTGGTATGTGTGTGGTATCCTTCCTTATGCAGTTCTTGAAACAGTGGATTTTTGTTTCATACCACTCACTATTTATTTTTAAAAGACCTGATGAGATCCTGTGCTATTGATTGTGTGTTGGTTCAGCTGCTGCCAGTGGTACCACAGCAGCTTGCACCCCCAAATAATTTGCTGTGAATCAGAGAAGAGCCTTTCTCAATGGCACGGTGAGGGGCTGTCCAAAGGGCCTGGCTGAGTGCTCACCACCACGTGGTGGGATGAAGGAAATGAGGATGGAGCATTCAAGCAGCATTTCAGACTAACCAGAAGGCTGCACAGGAATAGACCTGGTGCAGTTCAGTGCAGTGTTATAAAGAGTTTGAAACTGGGGGAAGCGAATGTAGCACTTCAGCAGAGACTAAAAAAGCACAGGAGCACCAAAAGGAGCTATGGACAACACGGTTAAGGTGCAAACAGAGGAGAAGAGGACAGAGAGCAGGCAGTGAGCTGAAGCATTGTTTGCACATTTTGAAAGCTTCTAATGAGTGCAGAGCTCCAAGACTTAACTGCTATTAGTTAAATAGTGATAGGCATTGCTGAACTTTGTCCCAGGCAGCTTGGAAATAGAAAGGTGGGTGGCACAACGTGTGCCAGAGCCCTGGGTGTGCTTTAATTCCCAACAGGCGCGAGTCATGGAAGGTGATGAGTTACTGTGTTTATGCATGGGTATAAGAAGCTCAGAGTCTTAAATCATGGGCCTAGAGTGCTTCACTTTCAGAAGCCAGTCTACATTTTAGTGCATAAATACGGGTGTTACAAGAAATACTTCTGCTAACTTCATTTCAGTAAAACATAGTGTAATTGGGAACTAGAGGTGCTTTTGGGGCTGGTTCCTCAGCTACTGTTGAGCTCATAACTAGGAAGTCTAATAACATTTTCAATACTCTTTAACACACTTAAAGAGCACTTTTTATTTCTCTCTGTCTGGTTAATTTTAAGCTCCATAGGTCACGTGTGATTAAAAAAACAAGGAATATGGATATTTTGCCAGTTATAAGCTGGCCATCACTCAGGCCAGGGGGTATAAGGAGCACTGCAGAGACACTCGGTTTGCCAGAGAATACAGGAAGAATCTGAGCCTCAAACAGTGACACTGATAATTTGTGGTGACTCCTCATGCATCCAGTTGCCACAACAGCAATGGCTTTGCTCTTACATGCTTGCCTTCATCAAGAACAGTCTGTAGCACTCTGCCAGAAAATATCTTGACCCACACAGTTGCACCAAGCAATTATTTTTATTTTTCTCCATATTAGAATCTCTCATTCATATGAAAATATTGGACACACAGGTGCTTTTCTTTAGTGCTCAGGGCTAAAAAAACCTTGTCATTTCTTGCACATTGCATCAGCTCAGGCTAGAACTTGTCTGAATTCATATTTTTCTGCAAGATTCCGTGATATGTATATAAATAGATATAATGAAAAGATTTTTTTTAAACTTCTCTTTATTTTTACATTCAATGCGTGAGGACAGACAAGATGAACATTCATGATAAAATATAAAGACATATACTGTCCTTGAAACAGTTAAAAGATAAAGCATTTAAGAGTTTAAAAAACTATTTTAGAAACGTTATAGTTCCAAAATTTCTCATTACAGAAAATTCAAATCTTTTAGAAACATAGTGTTTAAAATCCTTGTGCATTAAGCCATATTTTGAAAGTCTATAGTTGTTTTTTGTCTTTAAGAAATCTGTCTCTGCATTACTAACAATCTTTAAGTAACCTATTGATGGAGACAACAGTCTCCATAATACACAGTATACACAGTTACAAACAATTGAAAAGTTATATTACAAAATATACAGTAGTTCCTTTTTACATTTTTATAGACAAACATTGCATAGTTTTCAAATATGTAATATATAACACAATCACGAGCCTTTTTCTCTATAAGTTATGAAAAAATTCTGTACACTCAAACAATTATAAATAAAGCGTAAATATCTTTTAGTAAGAGTGTGGAGGCGAGTGTACCAGGACATATCCTGCTGTATTAAACAGAAATATTTGTTGGAATCTGCTTAACACAATGGCAGGGTATGGCCTGGAGCAAGGAGAGGAGATCATAGGGGAAACGTTACAAAGAGGAACAATAAAGTACTGATATGCCTGACAATTATTACCCTGATTCTTTTGTAAGAATTGCTTTCCCACAGTTATTATCACTCTTCTTGATGGCTTTACTTCAAGAAGCAAAATAAGGTGCATGTTGTTTAAGAAATGAGTGAAAGTAGACTAAAATGTTTCCTCTTTCAATGGGTGGTCAATGGAAACGTAAGATAATTTGAAAACAATTCTGGATATTTTTCTCATATTTTTCCCAAAGAAACAGGGCATGGAAAATGCATACTGGGATTTAAAGAAGCAGATTCAAAAAGCATCCAGAATTGTGAGAATAAAATGAAGAAGTATTACTGAAAATATAAAAATTCCACTTTAAAAATGAGATGCTGACAAAACTCTGTTTCAGCTATATGAAGCATAAGGAAAATAACTTTTAAAAGAACATTTGACATAATTCTGCTCTTTTCTACTACATTTCAAAAGAGCAGAACTATACCAAAACTAGATGTTTTTGGAAATTCACTCTGATTCTAAGCATTTTGTCACTGGCTCACAATTACAGAAACAGAATCTCAGTTTGACTGCAATTTGCAAACACTTATTTTTTCAGTTTTAATGTTAGTTTAAAAAAGTAAATGAAAACACATATCACTTCTAAAATGTATGTATTTACCTGATGGCTGAATTTAACCTACTGAATTCCAAGCTCTGCAGAAAACAACTGTTCAGAAGTAATTATGTTCCAGCGGCACTAAGTGGTTACACTAAGGGTCTTTGAAGCATTTTCATTACACATTTAATTTAAAATTCAGCCACTTAAATGGGCTTTAAATGACACTTGGTTTACACTCAGCCACCTAATTTTTTTGGGAATGTCAGTGATTGGACTTTAGATATTGTCTCATACTCAGATATGCTAAGCTGTTGAAAACCAGCAGAAGTACTGAGTACATCTTTGAAATTATCTTCTTCTGACTTTGAAATTATGCCTTTGAAATTATGCCTTCCATCAGCCCATGATTCAGAGCAGTCTCACAAGCATTTATGAAAACATCAATAAGGTAAAATTTGAGCACAAGCAGCTTCCTACCAAGTATTGCACTACCCATGGATTTGCTAGACATTTTAGTGACTACACTCCTTATGGGTTTTATTTGGGATTTGGATTGCTACATACAACTGCCAGTAAAATTCACATTATTTCCAAGTAGGGTGGTTCAGAGCACAAAGGGGTAGTGAAAACCCCTTTCTCTCCAGTAAACGTTACCAGATGCCCTGTGCTAGCCATAATCTGCTCTGCAGGCTCCCTCTGTTGTAGGTCTAAAGCCAGTCTCCACTGCTACTCTGAAAATTCTTTTTTGTGGCTCACAGCTGCACACAGATCTCCTGGCATCAGCCCAGGCTGGCACAGCTCTCTCCTCTCCTGCCATGGCCACTTGTGCTCCTTCCTGCCCTGGTCCATAGCTGTTGGATTACATGGTGAACAGGACTGAAGAGGACCATCTAGAGGGAAGAATGGCCACACAATCATGTCCTCAGTCAGTCAAGACCTTTGGTAGCAACCCAATGTCTCCACACACAATTCTTAACATTCAGCAGGCAGAGGGAGCAGCAATTACTTTTATGGTCTTTAGCCTGAGGTAACAAAAGATTATTGCTCCTGTCCCCGCTGTTAGAGGAGACAGAGGGGGCTCCAAATGGGCTTATGTGAACCCTTAGGCCAGAGCAGGGCTCCAAGAGCTTCTGAAGGATGTCCCAGCATTTCATTTTCCTTCACACACATAGAATAGATTTTGTCTATTCTAGGAAAGCTACTGTTTTCCATTTGGACCACTGCAGACAGGCCAATGAAAACATTAGGAATACTTTTTCTTTTTTTTTTTCATTTTTTTTTTTTTTTAAATTTCAAGGGCTTTTTAAAATTATTAGGTATTATGAAGTATTTTCTATTGAGTCAGTAGGTCAGAAAAGCTGTTCTACAAGTGCATTGTTTATTGGTTTTTAAGTTTGAATTGATTGCCACTTCTTCTCATCCCTCTCTTCATGGGACTACATCAGGATTTCTTTTGTTTGCTACTGATAACTTTGAAGGAAGGTACCACATAGTAGATCCTCTGTAAGCAAATCTGTCATTAGCTTTGCAACTGAGCATAGATTTTCTAGGGACTCTGTCAAGCTTGTTTGACACCCTTCCTTGGTGAGTGATGTATCACTGGCTTCAGAAACCTAACAAAATGTTCACTCTGTCCTCAGTGCAAAGTCCAAGGTGGTTTTGATGAGCCTGGCTGTCCTGAGCTGTTTCTCTGCTAATATGCATGGATCCAGTACTATAAGGCAGTGTTGTTTGTGCCTGTTTTGTCAACACAAGCTACAGCTGGTGCCCTTCTTCCACCTCTTTCTTCATCAGCCATTGCCATGGTGTTTTCATAAACTTCCATAGATTTTAGCTGATTGTCTTTGGCACCCTCCTGTTCAGCATTGACTTTGCAACACTTGCAGAAGCCACAGCAGTGTTTCCCACAAAAAGCAAGTGAAGACATAATTATATTGTCCCAGGGCTCTAGGGAGTGCATCCAGACAGGTAGGAAATCCCAGTTTTGGAGCTTCTCAGGCAGTGAATGTGGTCGCCTTTTCTGCATAACATTAATTACAACCACAGCAATAAAAAGAGCAGACAGGGGAAGGCAAACACCCAAAAGGACTGCCCATCCTGCCAGTGACAGACCAAATACAAACAAAGGCAAAAGAAAGAAACAGAGGAGAAGATAAAATATAGCAAACCATCTGTACTGGGCTGTTATATTTCCCAAGGTCTTGCTCATGCGGATTGGCAGGCGGGTATAAGGTATCGGATAAAACAGAATAATCCCAGAGATATTGAAGAAAAAGTGGCACAAGGCAATCTGAAAGCAAAAACATTTGAGAAATTCGTTAGCTAAAATGCCATTAAATGTTCTTACCCACATAATAATTACTTCCAGCTCTCAGGAAACAGTACTATTGTCAATATGGTTGGGTTCTGCATCCATAAATTTTCAATGAAAACGTAAATTTGATATTGCACACAGGCTACAGAGAAATTTTTGATGATACAAACTTGGATTTTACAAAAATTAGCTATAAGTTTATAGGGAACTGAGGAGATTCCTGGAAGGGGACTTTGTCTTTGGGTCTTTACAATCCTTTGATTCACATACTTCAAAATTTTTTTAAACAAAACTTAGCACTAAAAGGCACAGACTTGCTAAGTCTTACAGGAGTCACTCAGACAGAATAAGCATATATTGAACAAAACAGTACATTCCCTGCTCACCTTATCCTATTTTAATTTTGTAACAGTTATCAGACTAAAGTAAATATGAAAGCACAGGGGTTTATTTATATAGGGCATTATAAAACCAGCATGTTATCATGAAATCTGAGCTTTATCAAGATAGCATCTTCTCATGATTACATCTGTTGCCTGAGGACAATAAAATGACTTCTGTAATTTTCTTGATTAATTTTAGCTACTAAAGACATTCATCCTATTCACCAAGGAGACGTCATTTTCTTTTCACTATTTGATGTAAAGCATTCATTCAAATGTGATCTGCTGCCAGGTTCTTTACTGGGTAGAAAAATGGGAGGCCAAAGCTTCCTACTTTTCAAATAGTTTGAGACAAAAAGAAATTCAATAAAACCCACTCAAATTACATTTACTATGAGAAAGATAGATGCCATGATGCTCACTGCAACATCAGGTAGATAGAGAGCTTGCCAGCTTAAGGATTGTGCAACCTTCAGTTAGGTTACAGGAGTCCCTGTACACTTCATGAACTGACTTTGGGTCCTGAGAAGAGAGCTGACAGAAATCAGTAACCCTCAGAGGATTCTCAGTATGTGGGCACTGAACTCCAAGAGCAAAGTCTCCATGCTCAGGGGTCAAGTGGCCTCCCCTGTCTCAGTTCTGAATCAATTCACACAGACCGAGACAATTTATGATACCAAGATTAGCTATATATTGATATTCTGAGAATTTTTATTGCAGCCTTTTGGCTATAGCAGTTGAAGTGAATGCATTGTCATTAACAGCACACTCAAAATCAGGCACAACATGAACAGCATATTGGCATCACAGCCACTTTTGTCAAGTTTTTCTTCAGAAAAATTACAACTTCTAAATGAAGTCAAGAAAGCATTGTTTTATACTGACCTGTAATGAATATTTTAATGTACTCCCAGGACTTGCTAAAGCTGCAAGTATAGCTGTTGTGGTTGTGCCAATGTTGGCTCCTAAGGTGAGGGGGTAAGAGCGCTCAATGCTTATAACACCAATGCCTACAAGAAAAGGAACATGGCTGAGCAGGTTTCAGAATGATGGAGAAGATAAAACGTGGGGATAAAGAGCACAGTACTTACAACTTACCAACAAGGGGTGTAATAGCAGATGTGAACACAGAACTACTTTGCACAACGAAGGTCATACCAGCCCCTGCGAGCATAGCCAGGTATCCAGCAAGCCAAGTAAAAGGAAATGGAAAATCTAAAAAAATAGAGGGAGAACACTGCTGTTAGCACACCAGAGTGATCTATGTAACAGTAACACAGCAGTGCAGACTGTTAGACACAATGTAGATATATTGTTTGCATATTGGGTCTTAAATGACCATTTGGGGTCAGTTCTACTATTTTGATTTATCCTGATTGCTGTGCTCCTTCTACAGCCTTGTACCACTGGATACACTTTGAGATGGATGCTAGACTAGGTAGACATTTGTCCTGCCCCAAGGGCAGCATGTGTGTGGTGATTCAATTAGGTATCAGAAATGTTTCCACAGAGGTCAACACAAAACCTTCTGGGTGTTTTGAGAGCCTTGGTTTCAGCAACCAGACACCCACTACGTGGATCAGATCTTCAGAAAGCTCTGAAGATCATACTGGGAGAACCAAGTTGGTCTAACTAGTTCCAAGCAGATTATCTCCTAAAAATTCACTTGTTAACTCTTGCAGAGAGCAGCTAATTACACTGATTAGAGAAACTAGGCACAAATGTCCCCTGTAGTCTGCAGGTTTATGAAGAGAGCTGAGAAGTGAGGTCTACATCTGTTGGGAAGACACAGAGGAACACAGACCAGATCCCAAATTAAATAAGTAGGAGCTGTCAGCTGTTTACTTTCTACCCCTTGTTTTTAATTCAGGCATTGTACTTAGCCCAGGAGAAGAGAAGACAGCTTAGGGACCACTTTGTTGCCTTCTGTATTTCTGTGAACCCTCATTTCAACCACAGCCTGAGATGTGTGCCAGGACTGCTTTTCTCTGCTACAGCTTCTAATCTCTCCATTAAAGAAGGAAAAGCAGCCTTGTGAAAAAAAAAACAAAAACCCTAACATTTGCACTCAATGGATCCAGGCTGAAAAAAATGCCTGGACAGCACAGGGAAAGACAGAAGAACACCACTGTTCAAGGCTATCTTATCCTGCTGAAGAGAGAGGCAGCAGAACAGGATAAGATTTTTTATTACTACAATTTTTTTTCAATTTGCTTTAGAAGGAATATGCAGACCCTGTGCCAGAGTAGGCAATCACAATCTCAGCACTTAGGTGCTATCTTTTGAGGATGGGAACACTACATTTCTAACAGCTAATGATTATACATCTAGAAACAGAGCCTGGACTTTGGTCTCTAATGCTGTTAATCTGCTGCATTTCTCAATCAAGCTGTTCACTAATAGATTTTTAAATGAAAGAAAAAAAATGTGTGCAAGAAAAAATGTTGGGCAGTGTGAATGATTTTCATTCAATAGTATTTTCTTTAACATATTCTATAATGTCTTCCAGAACAGGAGACATCAAAAAACATGCTCAGTGTCCTTGTCATTCCTGAAAACAATCCTTAGGAAAAGCAGATAGTTACCAGTGTTGATTGTCTTCTTGATAACACTCGCCACTTGTCCTTTAAGCACAGAGTTTAATAGCTTAACAATCATTATCAAACAGGAGCACAGAACAAGCAGGGACAAAGCCAGGAGGATGAGCCCGATGGCAAGATCAGGCAGGTCTGAGTTTACAAAGAGGTGCTGGCCTGAAAAAGAAAAGGAAAATTAATTAGCCTACCCACATTATTGCCTGTGCTCCTAAGCCCAGCTCTGGTTTTCCTTCACTCCCCTAAGAAAATTGGACCAAAGTACATATAGCTTGAGGTGTTGATGGAAAGAGGGAAAACACCACCTTCCTTTCTCCACAAAAGCCATGTCTGAGTGAGGCAGGAGAGGTGCTTCTGTAGACATGCTTAAAAAAATACCCAGTGGACACCCCCATGGGGCAGGCAGGAACTAGGTGATCATGTGCACAGAAGAGGAGTACAAAGTCAGGAGAAAATTTTGGGGTTCTCCAAGCCACATGGTGGGCCAGCTTTTCCCAGAAGTGGCTGCATGCCTGAGAAGGGCTGTTAGAAGTCCTGCAGGGCATGCATAGTGATGGAGATATCCCAGCAACCATTAAAGCAAAGTAACCGTAGCTCCAAGCCATCTGAACATTGAGGGTGACATGATACTGAAGACCTCAATTACTGGTATCAGGCAGCATGGAAAGAGATCCATCTGCAGCCAGATATCCTGATGATGCTGGTAACTCCAGCTGTGCAGCTACAACAGAGCACCTCAGGCAGCACCCACAGCAGTGCCGTATGTCTGTATGCACGCAAGGGCTTCTGGATACACCTCTGAACTGGTCTGTTAGCACCATTACAAGGTATATACTATATACTTTTAAGTAAAGATATGGCAGAGAAGCAGTTCTACTACTTACATTTACTGATATACTCTGTTTCAGTTACATTCTCGAGGGTCCATGTTATGTTTCCGTCAGTCCAGCAATAGTCAGGAGATGTGCAGTTGTCGGCAGATGAAATTGTGACATTTTGCAGTGTCTAAAGATTACCAGACAAAGCAGATAGTTCAGTCATCTACAATCCTTTATTAATAGTTCATAAGAATTTTTAAATTTTACTACAGCCAAGATTCTTCAGCTAAAAAGTCAGAATTGTAAGTTGGCATCACATTAATGACATGGTAACATTTTGCATTCTTAAAATAAATGATTATGCTGTTACCCAAGTCAATCAGTACAACATTTAAAGATTAAAATATCTTCAAAATCTTCTGCATTGTAATAACCACAGCACCAAGCCACTAATAGCTAAGGAACATGACTACTGATGACAGGTTTTGTGGAATGAGGTTCGTGTTTGGCTGCAGTTGTGAGAGAGTGGCATTCCTTTTCCAGCCAGTGCCACACCTTGCTTGGTCAAAGAAAGCCTCTTGACTGACATCTCAATGCAGTTCATGGTCTGATGAGTACTATGGGACTGGGAGTCAGAATGCTACAACACTAGTGCGGCCTCTCCTGCTGGATGAGCACAAAATGCTAGAGCTGATTTTCTGTGCCTCAGTTTCCCATGTCAGTAGAAACAGAAGTACTGCTACTACTTTTATTTTCAAAGAGCTTATTACAAGCCCTATGATTAGCATTACTAAATTACTTGATTTCTGTGTATACCACAATAAAACCTTCCTTATAAGCCCTCCTAGCCTGGACATACTGCATTCTGACACCAGGTCCATAAGTCATTATGCAGATTAAGGAAGAGTTTGCTGACTGAGCTTTACTTCCACACAAGAGCAGCTAGCAGCTAAATGGACTCTGAACCATGCTCCTGAACACGAGGTATCTTTCCAAAGTGCTTGAGTGATCTTCTTTTGCAGAAATGGGGAAATAAAAATCATATATTTTAGCTGGGTACTGCTGACTGACACCTGCATTTGTACCTCTCTCCAGATGATGCAGGTGGGCAAAACAGGGAGTGGATCTAGTGCCCCCACATCTCCAGGGAGTGCCTGGGCTCCAGGCCCATCATCCTGTAAACCTTTACAAACACAACACAGTCTTGTTTCTCACCTTCCTGAACTTTTTTCAAACATCTGAGTTTCAAAGCAGCTGCATTAGATCAAAATGTTGGCTTTGCTTTAAACATATGGGTCTGCATGTATTTATCCTTGCCATAAGTCTGTTAATTTTTGCTAGAAATTAGTTTAATCCATTAAGAATGCAAATAATTTAAATTATTTTCTTTTTCCCCCTGCAAAGATCAAGTCAAAATTCAGGGGGTTTCACTTTTTTTGTAATTTGACTATAAGCCTGAGCAGTGGATACACAGCAAAAATACAGGCAAACACAGAAAAAAGTGTGCATCTAGAAATATACATTTCCCTCAGCCTGCACTTTCCGTGCAGTTTCTTGTCTTGTGTAGGACTCAGGGGCTTGGACTCTCCAGCTGAGGGTCAGGCTGTGCCTGGGGCAGTGAGGGGCACCAGGCTGGGGCTCGGACCAGGGTCTGGTGGCAGCGCCCCAGCCCCAGCCCTGGCTCCCCGAGGTGAGACACCCAGAGACTCCCTGGGGTAACCTGAGCAGGGTTTCAGGTGAGCACAGCTCTGCTCCAGCACTATCTCCATAGGTAACATTTCACTGGCCATCCAGACTGTCATTCAATAGGAGCTGAGCACCTAATTTCAACCTCCACGCTGTGTCCTTAAGTATCTTCTGCCTCGGGACTTCAGGAATTACTTTCCTATACATGCCAACAAGTAGAATACTCTAATTAGAGAATCAAAGGATATTTCATGCTGTAATTGCTAGTTAGCTGAACAACGCAAACCAAACACACAGCTCCATAGTTTAGCAAAACACTCATTGGTGTTGAACTGGGCAAGAGGTTTCTCCCAGCTGCAGGGCCGCTTGGGAGAAGAGGAACAGGACACAGCCCCACAGAGGCTTTCTCCAAGGGCAGTTTTCCAAGAAAGCTGCAAATAGCCAGCTGCCACCAGATCACCCTAACATACGTAAAACTAAAGCTGATTAGATCAGTAGATAAAGAGCAGTTGAAGCAATCTTTTCTCTGGCCTATGCTGCAGATTTTTTCCACTTTCTGGGAGTTGGTAGGAGTACCAGAGTTTAAAGGCTTTTGGGTTTGAAAGGAGTAAAAGACTTGGTACCAATCCACCAGTTCTGATAGGCAAGGACCTGCATGGTCCTAAAAGTAGCCAGGTCAAGGTCACCACTGGTGACCATGTTTATTTTAAGTGGAGCAAAAACAACATTAAATCTTTTTCATTCTTTTTCTGCTGATAAAAACCCCACCCTCATTTAAAAAAATGTAATTTCACAATCCTATGATAAGGAGCATCAGCTACAGATCAGTAATATATTTCCTGAAGTACCTGACAATTAATTTGACATGATACTCACCACATTGGTTTCAGTGACACACCAGATCTTTACCAGGCTTTTGTTTTTCGCTGATTCATCATTAGTAGCAATTGCATTTATTACTGATTTATCAAGCTTAAAAAGAATAAAAAGAATTTTAAAAAAATTACTCCAGCTTGTATTATATAGTTCTGTTCAGCTCTACTCAAATAACCCCCTTTGGAAGCTCAACCATATAAAACCTGCATGACTCTAATGCTAGAACTCCTGCTCAACAGGTAGGAGGGGGGGTTACTCCCAGAAAAAAAAGGTACAACTCTACATGCCCAAACACTTTGTCTTATTCTCCCCACATCATCCACTCCCTCATCTCACCCTCTCTGTTTAATCAGCTGCTCTGACACAACTGCCTGACTTATTTACTGTCACTTCAGAAGATGTGTACATCCCCCTGGCCTCTAGATGCGCATGATTATGTCCCATAATTTCAGTGTCATCATCAGGTCCTGTGCTGATCCTCTGGCTGTGGAGGGTTGTCTCAGCTAGTGCTCTCTGCCAAAGTCCAGGCAACAGGCTGCCTTTCCCATCCATCCCACATGGCTATATTTGTCCTCACCTGCCTTCCCAGTCCTCCTAGCTAGGTCTGCCATTGCTACGGTGAAATGTGGGGGAAATAGAAACTGGAAACAGATCTGGGGCTTTATGAAGTGTGAATAAAGAGAAGAATTCATCTGCTAATGAACTTCACCCCAAAGATACAGAGAAAGGAATCAAAGCCTTCTCATACTCAGAGCATTTTGATTAGTTGGGACTGAACCAAGTAAACAGCTTCCTTGAAGTGAGAAAGAGCTTACCTCAATGATGAGTTTTGTAAAGGGGTCTGTGATAACTTTTAGTAGCTCTGGGGCATCCTCACCACTTTCAAGATGGAAGGACTCAACTATGACATTGGTGAGATGAAAGAGGTAGCCAGAAATAACCTCAATGGGCAACAGTGCAAACACAGCTAGCCAGTTAAAGAAATCATGGATTGTTGCCCCAGCAAAGGCTCTGCAAGAAGAAATTAAAAAAACAGAGTTGATTTTAATTAAACAGAATTTGTAAAACATCAATTAGATATGAAATCATAAAAGTAGAGATGAAGGCCATTTCAAGGTGGGACTACTTAATTTCTGGGGTCAAAGTAGATAATTACTTTGTTATGGAGTGCTAGGTTGGCTCCACACTGTTGACCAATTAAAGAGCCAGATAGGTGAGTAAAACAAGAAAAACTAGAAAAGGAAAAAGAGATCCTTAACATGAGGCTGCCAAGAGTACTTGCTTGAAGAAAGAAGTGGCTGTACAGCCTGTATTTGCTTTGCCTCTCACCTGTTTTTGGTACATTTTTAATCCTCAACCAGTCATTGCCTCCATGACCTGTTCTCCCTGACTCCTGAGGCAAGAGGGCTTTGCAGCTCTCCCACATGTTTCTGCAAACTGTTGGTATATAGGTCCCCTCCATCTTCTCCTCTACAGCCTGAGAAGCCCCAGCTCCTCCCTCAGAGGCTTTGGCTAAGAGTATTTCAATATGCCCAGTGCACCATAAATGACAAGGTACCAAAGTCTCCTATCCCTTCCCAGTTTACTGCCCTTCTCCAGTAAGCCTCTAATGAAGCTACTAATAATGCTCCAGGAGCTTCACAAGCTCTCTCAGTGGTAATATTAAGTGTCAGTCTAAAAGTTGTCACTGTATATATTTGACAGCCAGAACACTTCATTTCTCTACAGATACCAGCTCTGGCTTTCTGCAGACTTAAGCAGCCTTCAACATTGAAATCTCTTTTAAGCAAACCAGACCAAATTAATGTAATATTAACTTCTTCTACAGCCCTCCCACAAGACATAATAAAAGCTGTGTGGTGTAGTGGGAGCACTTGAAAATATATCCCCATATAAAATCATTAAAAATGGTGAATTCTTACAAACCCACAAAACTTTTAGAGGAACAGGATATGTTTTTCTTCAAGCATATGAAGCTATGTTGACAGCATTACACCTTTGCCATGGCCATGCCTGGGATTTTCTTATCTAGAAAGGTTGAATGGTTGTGGTAGTGATAGGGAATATAGAAGACCAATTAAAAAGAAGGAAGCAATTTTCCATATCTAGAGTTCAAATAAATACCTTCTAAATTCATTCCTGTCCCCAGCTTGCATAAGTGCCACAATCGTGTTTGTAACTGAGGTGCCAATGTTCGCTCCCATAATGATAGGAATAGCTGCTCTAACAGTCAGCACTGGAAAGCAGAAAAGGAAACACTGAATGAAAAAAAAATCAGATCATCAGCAAGCTCTACGCTTCAATGAAAATTTCTATTACCATCAGTGAAACCCTGACTTTTCTTGATGTTGGTGGCATTAGCTCCTCCAATTCAAATAGGTTTGCTTTTATCAAGCCCCTTGAGAACATGGCACCCCATAGTCCCATGATCCCCATTGGCCCATGGTTATCCATTCTCACCCCATGTTAGAGGGCCAGATTAAGATAAAGTCTCTTTTTTTCCCAGGCATTTGCTTACTTACTGCAGAATTTTGAAATGAAGTTCAGTAATTGCCTAACATAAGAAAAGTATGCAGGTAATTCCAAAATTAAGTCATTCAGTGCCAAGGCTTACAATGATTTTCACTGCAGTTGTGGTTTTGCTATTATTACTAGTACTACTACTACTACTACTATTGCCACAACTATTCCTATAATTTCTGTCACTATTACTACTGTTATTATTTATTTTTAAAATTTGATTTTTATATATTTGATTTTCACAGCTGTGAAAATCTTTTCCTACATTCCTATATTCTTTACCCAAGGCTTCTACAATTTGAACACAAGTAGGAATGTTTGCACCTGAGACAAGGTTTATGAGTGATCTCTAGGAAGATCCTGTGAGCAGACTTACATGTGGAGGACACCATGCTGACTATAATGGATGAAGAAGTACTGGAACTCTGTACCATAACCGTCACCAGAACTCCAATCACCAGTCCCGCAACAGGATTCGAGAGCACTGAATCATCTTTAAATATGTCCCCTGCTGCTTTACCTGTAAAAAAACATATTCACAGAGTGAGGGAAGTACAAGGTAAAATCCATAGAAATTATCAGAATGTTTAACTGAAGATCATTCAGCCATTTAATTGATACATAGATATCCATCTTTGCTATCCCAAAAAAGTACAATGTAGCCCAGGGATCCAGATTCATGTCCCGGACTCTCAGCTTCTCAATTGTTAAGGAATACTTTATATTCTCTCATTTCAGTGACCATAATCCCTGCTGAACTCTGCAGAGAAGCATATAATGCCACAACCATCAGCAGAAAGACCGTAGGACAAAAAAAATTCACACATAATTTGATTTAAATGTTATTACTTGGTAATTTTGGATACTGAACTAAGGATAATGCTTTTAATAATACTGATTAATTCTGTTCCTCTACCTTTGTGTGTTTGCAAAATACTTCCACAGAAGTGCACATATTTCTCTGAAAACCACTCCTGAGTCCATCACATGAATTCAACACTTTGAGGCAAACATAAAAAATACATTTGAATAGTTTTCATCTTTGAAGGATTTGGGAGACATTTGAGTGTTAGATGCTTTGGTCAAGAGCACAATTTTCCTATTTCACCTTGTTGAAATGTCTTTTACATGGAACAGATTTATGCACAGACATATTTTTGTAAACTGTCACTAAAGTAACAGGAAGCTACTGGGGCACTGGGGCCAATAACCCCTATGTCAACAGTTCTTTGGAATTTGAGACAGAAAAACCCTTTCAAACAAAAGAAGGTCAGTGTTCAATCAGAGCTACTTCCTTCTGAATCTGTGTCTCATCACATATGAAGAATGTTCTTGAAAAGTAGCAGTTGTAATCGTCTCAGACAAAAATTACTGCTTTATTTATAGTTTATTCTTGATATTTTAGATATTTTCATACCTCCTACCAGTTGAAAAGCAGAGCTCAGTACATCCAGAGAACACACGAACATGTAGAGTAATCCCAGTAGCATAATGAACTTCCCTATCCCATAGAGTACACGAATGATTTTTCCTTTTCTATCGAGTTCTGCAAAACAAATACATTATGTATAAAAGAATTGTTTGAATTTTTCTCTGGAATACTCTAGTGCACAAGCAGAGACAGTAGAGAAAAAGACAGTGCCATGGCTCCAGTGTGTGATTAAACCCGAAAGAATGTTCTTAATCACATTTGAACAGCAGAAGCAGGTATTTTGTTTATCTACTTTTACCACAAAAAACCTTTTTGGTATGTGACAAAAGCCTTATGAAATCTGACACTGACCCTTGGTTTTATAGTCATCTTACTGAGTAAAAATACTCAGGAGGTGCCTGGATATAAAACTGTGTTAGTGCTGGACTGTTTTACATATATCTCCTTGTGTTTTAAGCACGAATTCAGGATTTTTCTTAACTGACTGGATATAATACGGCCATTAACTCTTGATGAACATGAGACAAGAGATGGGAAAGCAATGTAGGTAACTTATTTACAGAGAAATGGCTACCTGACCACTTGACCCCAGTGTCCTGCAGTTCCGGCAGAGCCCACGGGTCTTCCTCTTCTGGCCTTGTCTCATCTATCAAAGCTACTGTGGAAAATGCAGGTTGAATTTCCCCTTTATTTCCAAGTGAAGCCACATTGCCTGATGAAATAGAACATTTAAAAAATTGTTTCATTACTTTCCATCTTCTCAAAGGATCCCCAAAACTTACATATTTTTATAACTAAGCACATTACCTTTGTGATTTTCTCCTTCTTTCCCAGCCATGTTCTGGTTTTGTTTGGAAGAGTCTCCAATATAGTTGTTGGTTTCAGGCTTTTCTACCTCCGGCCAGGGAGCCATGATCTGTGACTAACAAAGTAGTGTTGATTGAAATGCAAGTGCAGTCAAAATATTTGCCTTACAAGAGTGTTTGTAAGAAATTATGATAAGGATAAAGAGAAAAGGAGATGAAAATAAAATATAAGCAATTTTCCCTTGAACACAATTTTTAAATAAACTTTATGAGTTATTCCTCTATTTGGGAAATTGATTTCTCAATTATTTTTAAAATCACAGTTTATTTGGTACAGAATTTAAAAATTACTTCCATCTCACATCTGTATTTTCATACATTTTTAACTGTCATGAAAACAAAGATTGCTCTGCTTTCCAAAAGGTAGGCATTTTTCTCTTTAATTATTTTTAACTCCATTCAACAAGAAGTCAGAGAATTATTTTACTTTCTTCCACCTTCTGGATTTAAGCAGCTGCCTGGTAATTCAATACACAAACCTTTACCTGGCAATTCAATACAAAGAACATTTTTAGCAAAAAAATTCTTCCCTAAAGCACTGCTTAGTTTGGGTCATGCATGCTAAATACAATGCCTTGTTGCCTTTAATGCTTCATTCCCATAGAAACAAGAAGAGGAGAATCCTGGACAAGGTGGAAGAAGAGCCCAGGGTTTTGAGCTTGCTGAATGCTCCGAGATGAGGACAATTAGAGAGCAGTGGCCATTTGCAGGTCTGTATTTGCCTGTAACTCACAGCAGATGCTCCAAATGAAGCTGAGCTGGTAGCAGCCAGCTCCAGCTCACTCAGCTTACATAGGCTCTCTCTCACAGGCTCTCTTCCTTCCTGACGTCTTTTTGGGTGCATTTGACATGCACTGTAATATTAATAAATAATAGCTTTAAAAGTCAGCCATCACATATCCAAATCCTGCCAACATGGGTGCAAGCACACATGACAGACCTGGTCCAGGCACAAGAGGAGGCCAAGCCTGGAAGAATCCTCCCTATTCATTTCACCACTATTGGAAGTCAGAGGGAGGGACATGAAAGAAGGGGAAAGTGACTATGGAAAGACAAGCCAACAAGCACAATGCTTCTGCCTTTACAGACTGGGTGACATCAGCCAGCACATCCAAAAAACTCCATGGAAAGGATGGGAGAAGCGAACCCTGTCCAGGAAAGCATCACCTTCAGGTGAAACCCTGTCACTTTCAGGTGTGTCTCTTCCACCCTCTCTGCCACACAAGTCAGTCAGTGGTGCAGTCAGAGCTGCCCCATGACCAGCACATCTGGCACCCACATGGCTGAAACTCTGGTCAGCAAATTTGCCTCCAATGCTCCTCATAAACAGAGCCCCCGTGCCCAGCTTCCCAAAGCCAGAGCTGGTATCATGCTCACATAAACAAGGTTTAGCAGCAGTTAGCAGTCACTCTAAGGGAGTATAATTAATCATTTATTTAATCTTAATCCTTTATATAGCTGATGGTGAAAATATGTTTTCTCTGCCCACATAAGTAAGCCACACAGCCTCCTCCTTTAGCTGGGGAGGAAAAGTCACAGACAAAATCACTTGTGTCTTATTGTAACACAGGTCGGTATTGTTTTCTGGCACTCCACAAAGAAAAGAGTATCTCCCTTTTCACATTACCAGGAAAAGTTATTCTACAATTCCATTAGTAAAAATGACACTTTTCACATTCTTTATCTGTGGTGTAAGACCCAGAGCACCTCCCAAGATACACAAAGATCTTCAAACAGATGAAAGAAAGTCACTCATGCTTGTTTCAACAAGGATTCCCATTTGCTTGAAGCAAATTCTCTCATTTTCATCCATGCCAAAACAACCTCTGGCCCCACCCAGGCTAAAACACCTCCATCTTGTTAAACAAGTTTAGTTTATATATGTTCAGCATTTAAAGAGCTATTAAAAAAAATAACTGCTCTGCACAAGTGATTCTTAAATGAAATGTAATCATGAAAATATACTGGAAAGTGAGATGTGAAGTTTCAACTTATTCCAGCCATGGAGACACAGAATATGCTGTACACCACCATCGCTAGAGATGCCATCAGTAGGACAGCTCTTCTGTTACGCTTAATATGGAAATGAAGGATTCAGCCTGCATGATCACTGTATGGAAACTGAGATGATGCATTCAGTGGAGAAACAGGAGCTTGAAAAACTCAGCAGAAAAACAGCCTCTATGTCTCCTAAATAAACTCTCCCCAAACAAGAATTTAGCAGAGCATTTTTCTATAATAAGCATCTCCCATGTTCCTGAGGTGCTCAGGATCCCACAGGTATGTCATGTATTATTATTGCTTTTGCTTTATATGATTAAACATCAGAGAATAAGAGTTAATCACCTCTGTAGAGGAAGTTTTTTAGAGGTATGTATATAAAGTCATTCATATGAGCCCTAGCCAACCTCTGATTTGAGAAAGCAGACTTGAATACTAGAGGCCTTTAAGGAATTGCCTTGAGCACTTGGGTCTGCAGAGGTATTACTGGAACAGCCCATGCTGTGTGGGTGGTATCAAGGACTGATGCTAGCAGAACCATCTATACCCTTGAAGTCCTATCAAAGCTGTCAGCTTTCCCAGATCCCAGCTCTTGTTAAGAGGAACAGCTGAGAAGATAGTGGAGAGACACCTGATACTGTCTGCTGGAGGCCTAGACACAGCTACTTACTGTTAATTAATCACTGGGCTACAAAGATAATCTACATTCTATAGCTTTCCCCTTAAAGAATTCTTCTTTGTCCAAATAAAGACATTAACACCTTGAGAAAGTACACAGAAGACAATCTATGTGCTGTGGAGGAGCAGAGCAGTGGGGTGCCACAGTGACTGCATCGCTCCCTGGCAGCTCACACGTGCCTTTGGAAAGGCTGACGTCAGGTGTGGTAGAAAAGATCAACATTGCTGACGCAAGGTATCAGCGACAATGAAAACCCTAATAGCGGTTTACTTTTGAGCACCAAAGGCAACTACACGAAAAGGAACATATTAGGGAACAGGCCAATGACAAGGCACACTGAAACAACTTGCTGTGTTCAGCTGGACGCACCGGTCCAGGTCCAAAGGCAGGATAGCCACAATTGCTGGATGAGGTGCTGGAGCGAGGAGCTCTACCCACCCCCGTGCCAGCCCAGGTGTCCCAGTGCCGTGCACCTGGATCCTGCCTTGGCTGGCAGGACACCAGCCAGGGCGCTGCACCCAGGGTGAAGTCACGGAGCTCACGTCAGGACGCGCATTGGCGCTTTGGATATCCACCTGTTGGGAGCGGTACTGAAACAGGAGCTCACTTCCTCCTGAAAGTGGCAGGTCACAATATGCTATGCATATTGCAAAGGTCTGAAAACCAATGCCTGTGCAAGATGTAATCCAGTCCGTTTCAGTGAACCTCGTGGCAAATCCTCTCACACCATCGTGTGTGCTTCTTTTGTTGTGAGTATAATCTTTCCTTGCCTTTGGAAAATGCTAACCATGTGTGACATCCTTTCTAACTTCAAGAGAAACTGAACCCTCCCCCACCTAAGAGGGAGATAGATGGAAAAAATCAATGGCATTCAAATTCTGAAATAAAATGTGAGAGAGAAAAACTCAGAGCCGAAGTGGGCTCCTGTGGTTCTTATGTCCGTACTCTCTCACTACAGCATTTCAAAGAGTTAAAAGTCTCTGGGGAATTATCTGAGCAACACTAGCTGTCATGCAGTTGCTCTGTATTGCATTCCTCAGTGACTCACGGGGCTGTAACAGCTTTGCCTCTGTTGCAGAGCTGCACTCTCTGTGCTTTGCAGTTCTAAATCAGAAACAGTTGGCAAGTTTTTGTTTTGCTGCACTTAACACAGCTAAATGAACTATCAGCTGCGTGTGCCCGGCCGCTATTGTTTGTACCTCTCGACCCATGACAGCTCAGCTCACCAAAAAGCCACACTGTGCCTGACACAACTGCAGAGCAGTAAGTCTTAAAGAAATCTCACTCCTGGGGAGCAGACCCAGTCAAAACAAGATAAAATAAAAATACTGAAGAAAAGAACAGTATTTTCAAAACTAACTGATAATACCTACAACATGGCCATACACGCACCTACAGGCTGTTTAAGCAGCTCCATATCAGATTTTGGGTTCAGCCAGGCTTTCCCCTTCTCTCTCCCTCCTTCTGTCTCAGCTTTTCTACAAAAATACATCACTTCCTTATCATTCACTGCAGCACTAAAGTTTCTATCTTAAAAAGGGATTTATTATCTAATCTGATATCCAAATATGTGACTTATTAAATATGAATATTTATCAGGCATACTTTATAGGAATAAATACCAAGCTACCTATCAACCTTTCTTAAAGAAAGTTTGAAGAAATATTGTCTTTTTCCCCTCAAAATGTACCACTAGAACAGAGAAGCACATTATGTAGAGACAGGAAAAGAAAGCTCCTCAGCCAACACAAATTCATTCAGTAGCTTTACATCAGCTGATAGCTTTGCCCCAGAACCTGTTCCATGGCAGCCACAAAGCCCCAGGTACAACAGAACCAGTAACAACTTAAATAAACACCAGCAATGATTCAGCCTTGCTAGGAGCAAGACTTGTCTTTGCTCTGGCACCAGCCCCTTCCTTGGGGCTTTTTCTTTGAATAAGCCAGCAGGCTTAGCTGGGATGTAAACTTTCAACTCATGCAGTAGTAAAGGAAAAAAGAGATATGTGAAAGCTACAAAAACAGAGCACTGTGCTCAATTTTATTCCTGTGAATCTGTAACACTCATTGTTCACAAGCCTGAATCTAACACATAGCAAAACTAAAAAAAAAAAAAAAACAAAAAAACCCACACAAAACAAACTAGAAAAGAGAACAAATATCTAAATATGTGCAGAGAAAGACTAAATCCCAAATATTAATTTTTGAATTCACAACCAAGCAAAGCACTGGAGACTCCCACTGAGGAGCCAGAGCCAGGAAATACCAGTGAACTACTTGAAATGCCTAGTAGGTATTTAAATAAAACAATTACTTTTTCAGAATAAAATGCCAAGAAAATTAATAACCCCACCAACAAGGAAATAGTACACATCTACCCCATCCCATAGACAAAATACATAGTAAAGAATAAAGAGAGGGGAAAATAATGACATTAAAAAGACTTACTGATCTAATGGAAGAGCAGGTAATAAAAGTTACTGAGAAACCAGTTGATTTCTGCCTACTGCCACATTAGTTGAGCAAACTACATCAGACTCTAATGTATTCCTTTTACCTCCGTGTATCAAACCAAATTAGCATAAGAAAATGTTTCCATCGAGAATAGCCTGACACGGCCGTCGTGAGGCACACAGGCTTTACAGAGATCTATGCTAACACACGAACTGACCGTATTTCCTTCCAATGTTTCATTAATCATATCCTAGGCATTTTCCAGTATCCAATACCACTGATTACTATGACTTAAAATCTCACTTCTTTTCAAATAGGAGTTAAATACTTTCTCTTGCTATAGGCAGTTTCTTCGGGGGGTGTTTTTTTGGCAGCTGCTAACAAAATACTTTATTTCTTTATCATATTTAATAACAATGAACCTATCTAATTGCAGGAAAAAAAACCACAGTTTGTTTTCAGAACTATGTATTTTTTTAATCACTTCCTTAAAATACAGATGCAGTTAAAGGAAAACAAAGTAAAAATGTTAACAAGAGGATGACATTTCACATGCCACTCCAGTACCCCGCATTACCTCTCTCTTGCCATTTCTTGAACTGCAAAAGCAGAGTTTTAGATTTGCGAGTTAACAAGTTCAAAAGAGAAGAAAAGAAAACTCAGTCTTAGTTGCTTTTACTTACCACGACTTAATTCCGAGACAATAGAGCAAACGGATCAACTGGGCAGCCACTGAAACCTGCAATATATATAGACAGGTGTTGAGCAAAGTTTGCTTTCATCACTGCACACTAACATTCCTATTTTACAGTCCAGAGGCACTGCCTACCTGCAACTTAATGATCACAATAAAACTTTTTTTGCATGAGTGGGCAGCAACCAACACTGATAAAACTATGGGCTATTTCACACTTATCACATTCTAAAAAATGTCCCATCAGCATTTAAGTACAAGTTACAAATGTGTTCATGTGAGTGCTGGGGAACGGATTGTTCCAGCCTGAAAAATTGCCATCCGCCTGATCATTCAGTAATCTTTTTTCCAATAATAATTTTCCAAAAATATTTTGCAGTCTCACAAGTCTGTCAAAAGGGTATGAAGGAGATGTAGTACTGTTATTTGTCTGTTCAGGTGCCTATTAATCTGCCTAAGAATAGAAGTGAAGGAGAATCAGATAAAAAGAGGTGTAAGTAGGAAACACGTAAGAACTCCTTAGAACAGAGGATGGAGTTTCATTCTTATCAGTGCTCAATGTTTACAATTAAGGCAAGCTCATTAGCATTTTGGCTGTGGCTCTACTTCGAAAGTAGATTTAAAGGTGTAAGGACACCTTTGATAATCGCATTCAGAACGATAGAGATGAAGACAAATAGATGATAAAGAGATATATTACTCAATAAAACAGTGTGGTACTGTAGATTAGACAAAGCAGCCACCAAGCATTGCTGTCTGTTCTAGTGCTGATCTTAACAGGGAGCTGGGTGGGGGGGCTGCATTAGGCACTGCAGTTTTATTATCTTTGAATTTTTTCTGTTTCAGTAGGCATCTTACACTGAGAAAATAAGCCATAAACTAGTTGTCTAAAGAGCAGATCTGCTCTGTCTGCTTGAATGCAGTCACACCTCCCAGCACCTTAGTGACTTAGTAACTTAGTAAAGTAAAACTCTTGCTTTTTGCACCTTTCAGTCCCGTGGAGATGCCCAGCCTTTGGAGCGGTGAGTCACAACCTCCCCTTCTTCTGAGTCGGCGTCAGAAATGTTTAATAAACAGTGACCATGAGAGCCTCTGCAGCCCCGTGCACAGCATCACATCCTGGCTGCAGAACCACCAAGCACCTCCCCTGCTGCAAGTGGCTCTGCTGGTGTCGACCCCACTGCCCACACTGTACTGGGCAGGGCTGATGGTGTAGCCCAAGGATGGAATCACCAGCCCTGCCTCACCCTCCCCACTTGCAGTTTGCACAGAGGTGGAAAGGATGGAAAGAAAACCAATTCTTCTTTTGTGTGGAGAACTGTCCAAAAGTGGAAAGAAGTAATAGAAAAAGGACCCAAGGTCTATATTGGTGGTTCACAGGCTCAGTTTTCTTAACAGAAGAGCACTTCAACCTTACATCTAAAAACAGTACGTTTTAAGTGATGCTCAACACTTAGGAAATCAGGTGAATCATTTAATTGGGAATACTTGTATTTCTTTGAGTTATGGCTTATTCTCTTCTGAGTCCCTGATTGTGAAACCCAGCTCTTCTGAGTGGGAAGGTATGAGATGTGCACATTTCAAGTACCCAAGTACCCTGTCATGGCTAAACCAGAACGTGGTGATGTTTTCTGGTGTGGTTTTTTTTTCAACATTGCTCATTCCACTTGCTAAACACAATCCTAAGTGCTGAGCAAGTTAACATTTTAGAAAGAGAAAAATTCTCTATTAGACTTATTGTACTAAAAAAACCCAAAACCTTAGGAAAGAAAAAACAGTAATTTACACAAAGGCAGACAATCTACAGTCTGTCTTTGGAAGTCCAGGGTGAATCTTCTCCAGAGTCAGTCAGTCAGCCCTCATAAGAGGCTTGTCACAAGGGATGAAGCTGGGTGTTATTTGTGCCAGAAGCCTTCCCTTCATTTAAAATGAGAGGAGAAGAAGCTGATGCTCTTCCCAGAACACCAGGCCAGTCAGAGTGATAGTTCAGAGTGCTTGTCTGGCACACATTCACAAGATGCTGCTGCTGCTGCTGCTTGGGAAATATAAGGCAATGCCCTATCTTCCCACTTTAGAATTTACTTTGCAACAACTGACCTAATTAAAAAAAAAATTATAGGAAACAATAAAGTAAAGCAAGCAAGCGAATTTTAAGGGTCCTGGTTTCCTCTGACAAAGGTGCTGGATTACTCTGCAGCTATTTGGAATAATACATGTGAAAGTCTAGAATTTAGCAGGAAGTACAAACACAGAAAATGTCTTAAACACAGAATAAGAAAAAATTCCTAGCATGTGCAAATTCTGTGAGAGGTGAACTCTGTCCAGTCACTGTTATATGTTGCAAGAAGTTATGACACAGACAAGAAACATGTCTACATAACATCTGTACTACAAGCTCCCTTGGAGACCTCCCTCACAGAAGGGTTACCTGTTGTGCAAGTATACCTCATCCATCTTTAGGACCCAAGCCCTAGTACAGTAAACCAAGTGCACCTGAGTCACAACTAAAACAAAAATAATTAAAAGGAAGTATAAGAAATGGCCATTTAGCCTGCAAAGGTGTCAGTGAAGCCCAAGACATATATTCACTAACAGTAATACCAACATGATGAGGTTTGTTCTTTTAGTAGATGCAGCTTCAAAAGACAGCAAGCACGAGCATAGCTCTCAGCTAAACATCTGGAGAAAAACTCACTCTCTGACATTTTAATTTAGCTTTTAATATTCCATAAATCCAAAGAATGCACACCTAAACAATTCACATTCAGAAGCGTGGGAATCTAGAAAACAGCTATATGGCTCTTTACTGAAGAGAACAGGTATTGTTTGCATCATTTGGAAACAAAAGGGTCCATTTTATCTCGTTCAGAAACCTTGAACAAATTTTGTTGTCTACATTTGGGAACAACGTGAGTGTAAATCAGCCTTCCCTTTTACAGGTATGTGAAACACAAAGCCCAGATCAGAGAGAGACCAGTGCTGACTTCAATAGGAATTATAGCCAGAAGAGTTATTTGGTTAAGGACTTATACCCATTCATCTGAAGAACATTTTCTCTCTTTGTGCAGTTACCTGGAAAAATTTAAGTCCTGGCTTTATCTATCTTCTACAATTTTATCTGAAAAGTATTCTGCCTATAAACATTTTAGCAGTGAAGTTTATTAAAGAAAACACCCAGTCAGATGTAGTTTTTGAGTATGAACATCCATAGTGGTACCCAGCTGAGTATTCATTTGGGAACAATAATTGTAGCAGACTTTGACCCTAATATTATATAGGATGGTTTGATTTTGTAACAGAGGGTAAATGCTACAACTTTGCTGTTCACTAATTAATTTATTTTCCATTAAGAAGTGTAAATTTGTCTTTGAAGGAAATAATTGGCTTTTAGCTACCCTGAACTCTTCTGCCTATTACTGCAATACATACTCAAAACTTCTTTTTTTCATCAATATTTCTGGTATAGTTGGGAATAGTAAAGAATAACTCCTAAGTCTACTTTGACAGGAATAAGAAAATCCCTAATTTAATGTATAAAGAAACTGGATCCTATCACAGGGTTCTGTATTACTATACTGTGCATTTCATCCAACATGAATGATATGCAAAAGAATTAATGAAGTTAACATACTTCCAGAACTGAGTAATGAATGAAGTCATAAAGAGACAGCATTCAACAGAACTAATACCAGGAACAGAAGGGGGAAATAAAATGTGAACCAAAGGAGTCACAAAGAGAAAAACTACAGGAAGGGGTTCAGATATACAAAGGAAAAGAAATATTTCAACAGAGGAGAAATGGGTTTTTTGAAGCAATAATATGGCAAACGATTCTATACAGATAGAAGTGTTTGAAAGGAAAAAGCAAATCTCTTTTGGTCTTATAATAACTGAGCAGCTCCTTCAGTATAGAATGAGTTTATTCTCATTACCACGATGTCTCAGATTTTTCTGTCAGTACAAATGCATCCTTGGACATGAGTTAAGGGGATTATTCTGTTCACATTTTCCATGACAGCTATGTTTTCCATTAAAGTCACTTATTACAGTTTTTCCTGAAGTATCTTATTTTAACATCCCATTTAGTTGAAGTTTTGCTACTAAGACATAACATTCCCAACATTTACTGACATGTAAGGGACTGCTCATCTGGAGCCTGCAGTCCAGGGACTGGGGTGAGGGGTTCAGAGCAGGGGCAGTCCTGCTTAGCCCTGCAGCAACCAGGCACCACAGCTTCTGACCCTCTCCCAGGGTCTCCTGCATGGCCAGAGGCAACATGGCACAGGCTAAAACAGGGCATGTGAAAAAATAGTACCAACAGCAGCAGCATTTGATTTCAGCAAAAATGCTAAAAATTTGGATCATGTAATTTGCTTTGACCACTAAATCCCGGATAAATTTTTAAAACTTTGCTTATCATAACTGTTCTAAACTTTTACTTCTTGTCTGGAGTGTATAATTAAAAGGTTTAACTAAAGGTTAAGATAATTCATTAAAAAACCATCTCCAAAACAAAGACTTGGTGATGCTTTGGAGTCAGAAATTTTTAATCACGGAAGAAACCCAATATTATTCCCCTCCTGCTAACCTTTCCTTACACTTTTTAGACTCCCTCCCCTTACCTTGCCCCAACATCCCATGCCTCTTTCCCCATTCCTGTTCACTGTCTCAAACAATCTTATATTCCACAGCCTCTGGTTGCCTCCCACTTTGAACATATATCCATGAATTCAAGCACCACCTTCCCAACAAACAAGTAACGGGGAAGAGGAAGAGAAGTGTAGGGAAACATGAGAGCTCTTAAATAAATAATAATATTCACGCTCTTTGGCAAACCTTAATTTACAGATTCAGTTGCTTTGGGAAAGTAAGCAATGTTGGCTCTTTTTTTGTTCACAGACAGTTTAAAGATGCATTTAATTTTAAGAAATCCATTGTTTTCTTCCTACATGATTCATTAACTCTTGGCTGACACTGGGCATGGTGCTGCTGGTAGCAGGACAAGCAAGTATAATTACTGGCAGCCAGCTGAGCATGATTGCAGGGATGAGAAGCTTCATCTCACCTTTCCCTCCTGTGCACTCCTTCTGGGCCTGCGTTGTGCAGCCTGCTGGCCTCCAGAGCAGCTGCTCAGGTTCCACACCCACGCTTTTTTATCTTCTCCCCAAATGCATTCTGCCAAAAGGCAGACTTGAGGGTGACATAAAATTAGGATTTTTGACAAAATAAATACTCTCCCAAGACCATGCTACTCATTCAAAGGCCATATGCACTAATTTTGTACAAAAATGAACATTCCAAATAAAAAATTAAACACCTCAAACTCCAGGTGAAAAATTACAAATTACTTCATCAATGGCACTGTTCTGTACTTACTGTTGCAAAATGCTTGACAGTATCTTCTTTCTGAGCTTTCATGCATGAAACAGCTTTTTGACAACTCTAGGTGACTTACCTAAAGGTGGTCTGTTGCCATAAGGTGAGGGAATAAATCTCTTTTCTTTGAAATTAGTTGCCATATAACTAATTGTCCAACTCACTAATTCTGTACAAGTCATTAAATTAGATCTGCAAAATTAAGAGCAAAATCAAACCATCTGGTATTTAATAAATATCAAACACAGTAACTTTCCTTAATGCGTAATTTATAAGCAATTACCTGTGATTAGTATCTAATACAAAGGTCCTTGAATGTGTCTGGAGAAGGGCAACAAAGATGGTGAAAGGCTGGAAGGAATATCATATGAGAAGCTGCTGAGGGCTCTGGGTTTGTCCATGTGGGAGAAGAGGAGGTTGAGGGGTGACTTTATTGCTCTCTGTAGCTTCTTGAGGAGGGGAAGTAAAGAGAGAGAGCTGATCCCTCCTTCTTCAGACCCAGGGATAGGACTCATGGGAATGGTTCAAAACTGCACCACAAAAGGTTTAGACTGGACATTAGGAGACATTTCTTTAACAAAAGGGAGGTCAAACCCCAGATCAGACTTCCTAGAGAGTTGGTCAATACCCCAGGCATGTGAGTGTTTAAGAGACATTGGACAATAGGTGGACAATGCCCTAAATAACATGCTTTAACTTTTGGTCAGCCCTGAATTGGTCAAGCAGTTGGACTAGATGATCATTATAGGTCTCTTCCAACTGAATCTTGTCTATTCTATTCTATTCCATTCCATTCAATTTTATTCTATTCCATTCTATTCCTGCCAGGATAATCAGGAAAGGAATCCAAGTCAAGGCAGGTGTGAGGACAGCCCTCTCCTGTGTGAACACTGCAGTAATTTTCTTACTGCATTAGGCAAACTAGTCTTGCTGCATAGTTGAGAGATCTTGCAATTAGGAGTGTGCCAAACATCAGAAAAATTGCCTCCTTCTTTCACTGTAACTCCTCTCAGTGATGCCTGTGTCACATAAACAGTTTTGATCCAGTCCTGCTGCCAGCCATTGAAAATGTGGATTCTTTTGGAGGATTTTATTCTTGGAAACATGACATTATACATGGTGCAAGAACCATTCTCACCCTCCTTGCAGTTAAATTTAAGTCCTCAGCCTTAAGTCACACATGAAGAAATGCAAGACTTTTTTTCTTTAAATACTATGCCCAGGACTTTTTATAGACTTCAGTGTCCGTCTTCAAGATACATGCAATGGGTGACTTTACTAAAACAAGAAGATATAGGTTCTTGTAAACTTTTGAAAGATGAAATCTCCTATCCACAATTACAGTTCCTATTGACTCAGAAGTGTAATATATGTGTGAAAGGCATTATATTGACCAAGGCACACAGGCAGTAGCTGCTTTTTAATTGTTTACAGTTCATCTTTTTACAAATATTTTTAGCTTTATAAGGGGTACTAAGGGAGTAACAAGACCAATATTGCTTTTACAAAGGAGCACTGTAATAGACAAAAGGCATACCTGAAGAGGAACCCAAGACAGAAAGCATTTCCTCTTGTGCAGGATTTTTGGTGTTTGCTTCCCTTAAAGGACAGAAAATGATGTACTTTTATTGCAGTTGTGTCTCTTTTTATGGAAAACCATGGAATCATAGGGTGGCTTGAGGGGACCTTAAAGATTGCCTAGTTCCCACCTCTCTGCCATGGGCAGGGACACATTTCATTAAACCAGGCTTCTCAAAGCCCTGTCCAACCTGACCTTGAACACCTCCAGGGATGAGGCCACAGCTTCTCTGGACAATCTATTCCAGTGCCTCACCACCTTGATGGGGAAGAATTTCTTCCTAATGTAGACCTGCTCTCTGTCAGTTTAAAACCATTGCCCCTTGTCCTGTCACTCTCTGAGGAAAATCCCTCTCCCTCCTTTTTATAAGGCTTGGAATCTATAACAGTTTTTCCTGCTGGGTACACAAATCAGAACTCAAAGATATTAAATAAATATCCAAACCACTGGGCTCAGTTACAGGAGAAAAATGCCAGCAAAATCTCATGACAAAATATTCTGTCTTGTTCTTAAGCTGAATTCATGAAACATGAATTTGAACATTTCTTAGAAATACAGAGTGATACTTCAAGGATATCTGAATACATCATTAGCTATCTTTCCTAAAGGAAACAGATCTAAACTTTGGCTGGTTGCTCAAGTCCAAAGAGGAAATACTATAGTAAAGACTGTCTTCTTGCTTTAAAGAGTGCCTCATGTTAGCTTGTAAAAGCATTATGAACAATTCCTCTGCTCAGGAAAATATAATTTTATCTCTCTAAAAAAATAATTGATAAACCACTGGCTATATACTTGGGCTGCTCTTTAAAACCTCTTCAAACTTAGGTCCCAATATTATGCTTATTGATAAGCTGGAATTTTCTGGCATAATGTGATTAATTAAGATCTTGTTTTTAAGTCTTGCTAATTATCTCTATCAGTTAGTAGAAACATAGTCTCAATAATCATTTAATGCATTTTCATTGAAGTTTCTGCAATTTCAATAAAAATTATACTATTGCAAACCTGTGACTTCCATTACTTTCAAATTAAGTGTTTCTTTGTTTAAGTGACAAGTGTAAATTAGCTCAGCAAGAAGACAAGAATTGCTTCTTAATTGTGCTGGAAGAACTTTTTTTTTTAACCTGAAGGTAACAAGTGTCATTTTGCATATATTAAGATTTAAAGAGGTGCTTCTGTTACAGCTGATGTGTAACTTTAGACTTTCAGAGTTGTAAAACTGTAACTTTATGCTAATTTATATAAATAATGTATAGCCCATTTACAATACGTTACGTGCTGTCCTTGATCCTCACACCATGCTTGGATTGGTCTGCTATTTTTTAATCAGCTCTGTCTCCACAGGCCTCATAAAGTGTTAGTGGTTCCAGGAAACAAGATTGGACCCAGCAGCCTTCTCCTCTGCCAGTCACAGCAAGGGTTTGCACACGTCATACGCCACAAAGCACATTATTTTGTTTTTAGGTGAGCTTGGTTCTTTATTTGAAAAATACTGTTGAATAAAATAAAAAAAGGATGAAGTACAGAGTTTGTGATATTCAGAGATAGTCAAAGCAGACATTTCAGAATAATTATTATGTATGACTTTTCCACAGTCTGAAGCCCTTGATCAGATGTAATTGTTCCATGCTTGCGGCTGTTCTTTTCAGTGAAACTTAGCAGCAAGAATAACAACCAGGATCCTTTTTCAGCCCAGGTGCATTAAGGGCAACAGGGAACACTGTGCATGGAATGAAAGCCTGTCTGAGGTACCCACTGTGAACTGCAGTGTTTTGAGACAAGCAGTGACAGGGCTGCAGACAGGACAGAGCTGCCCACCTGCACTCAGGGACATGGACATGGACATGTCCCTGCTCCCTCAAGGATTATTAACACACACCCCAGCAGGTACACAACAGGGTCCTGGCAGCAACTGAGCTTCAGTTTCTAGATGTGGTGCCTTGGGAAACACATGGCTGTTTCTCAGGAGTGAATACATAGTATTATGACATACAAGCCCTGGAAAACTGGAAAACGGGAACACAGCACACTGCCAAGGTTTCCAGTAGGGAGTATGATTGCAGACACCAAAGAAGTGCACAAGGCTCGATCCAGCTCCCCTTTTACACATAGAAGCAGTCCACATAAATGTTTCCAGTTGCACTGTGCCTTTCACATCTGTCATGCACTTGCCTGCAAAGCTGGAAGCACTCTTCTGTAGCTGGATATTACAGAGATGAGGACAACAAGCCATCACAGCAAAGGGTAGCATTAAGAAGGAGAAATAAATTTTACAACCCATTTATTTGTAATATCAAGCATGCTATTGTTTGTCTTTTACTGACTTTTCCACTGGAAAGTCACTGAGTTTTTCTTAATCCCATCGTTTCTGAAAGGTGTCATATTTACTGTGTGGCAAATTCAACTACCGGTCTTGCATTCTGAAAATTAAAGCAGACCATAAAATGGCATTAATACAAAGCCAGCATGGTTCAGAAGGCATATAGAACAGTTTTCAGCATATTTTGTATAATCTGTAAACAAAATACGTAAGGCTAATTATGCCTGATATCATGGTAATAATATCTGATTTTTGCATAGTACATTTCACATTAAAGGGAATCAATCTATTGAAGATGTAAGATGCACGTTGAAGATACAAGATTAAGATAGCTATAAATGGTTAAGAGCAATTTCTGGTGAAGGAGAAGACAATGTAGCCTGAGACAGGTGCCATACACAAGATACTGATACATTTATGAAATCTTTGTTTTAAAGTTTCCTGTTTCAGGTGGTACTGAGCAATTGTTCTTTGAAAGCTAAATTGTTCTTTGAAAGCTGAGACGGGGAGAAGCCCATTTGAACAACTACTTCTGAGAATTTTCTGTCCTTGAAATACTTTCTTAAAAGAGGTGGTTCAGTGGCACTTTTTTCCAGGCCAGTAAGCACAGGAACATTAGTGTGGCCAGTTTGACATGGCTGACAAACTTCCTGCTGAATTCTTCTAAATGTGCCACCTTTCAGTCAGGTGACAGCATCATATCATCTCCACCAGTGGAGCAGCTTCCTCTGACCCCTTGCTCTCCAGGTCAGGCTGCCTGCAGCACCCCAGCTCCTGCTGCCACAATTTGAAACAATATTTAAATTTACACAAGCTTCAAGGTAACAGTGGAAGTCTTCCTCCTCTAGTCACAGTCTTTGCTGGGATGCTTTGCTTTGAACTGGACTCCCCAGAGCACTTCCAGTGCAGAGAACTCCACCACCAAACCCCTTCCTCCTCCTTCTCCCCATGGCTCACCCCCTCCCAGGGCAGCTCTCCGGCACTGCCAAGAGAAGGGAACTCTGTGGCTGGGAGCAGCCAGGGGACCCGCACTGCTCCAGGGGCAGGGGTGGCTGCTGCTCTGAAGGATGCAGGAGCAGCCCATCACTGCTGCTCACTCCATGCAGGTGTCCCAGCACAAGGTGCCAGCATCCTCCAAGGGACACCATCCTCTGGGAGCAAACTGGGGTTCACAGCTCAGTGATAAGGAGGAGCTGGCAGGGCCAGGGAATGGCACAGCAGGGGCACTAAGCCCCAAAACTGCACATCTGACAGCGAGGCTGTGGCCTGCAAGGACAGGCCTGCAGAGGGAAGGAGGCTGAGGTGCTCTCCACTGTTAGTGTAGGAGTTGGTCCTCACCCCCATCCACAGCAAATCCAGCGGTGCCGGGATCTGTTTCCACACAGAATCGTGCACCAGCTCTAATGAACAGGGTGAGATGTGCAGCTCTCATCCTCCTCAAAGGGTTTACAACTTGCCAGTAGGAATGAAAATTCACAGGCCTGGAGGTTCAGGGTGTAACTCGCACATGCTTAGTCTAGTCCACAGATCCTAGTGATACAGTAAATTCTTCACAGATAAGAAAATGCACAAGGCTTTTTGTGAGCTTTGGTTTGCAGGAATTGCAAGGTATGTTTTGCGAGATAACTTCCATCTTATCTTTTTCTGTTCTAAAGTAGAAAAGTCTGGATGCTAAAGCCAATTCTGCCACAGTATTAACCCCATCAGGCAGAACAAGCTTCACTACAAGAACTTTAGCTTTGGCCTGAGATTCAAGGAGTTAAAATGTGGCATTAGAGCTACAACAGTGTTTCTAGCACTGGAAGATGACTCCTTCCACACTACAGAAGGCAGGGAGCCAGAAATAGCTAGAAAAACTACTCTCCCTGCTACTCTCTCTACTACTCTCCTCCTAACCTACTCTCCTTTCTCTGGCTAAAGCAAGCAATAGTTGACTGCTAATACTCTTGCCATCCACTCATTTCCTATATATATATTTAGACTGATTTCTAGTATTGCAGTCCTCATGTGGTTTTTTGGCATGATACTCAGGAGCAATACCAAGTGACTGATACATGTCTGCCAGGTACCACTTCACCAGCATCACACTTCACACTTCTCACACTATAACCCTTCCAGAATTAGGTATTACTTTTTTTTCTGAGAATATATTCACAGTTTCACAGGAACACATATTCCCAGGAATTCAGCAAGACTAGACAACAGATATTTTTTATTCAAAACATTTGTAGGTTAACACATCCTACCTACACCCAACTTTCTGTTTTATCAACCTCCATATGTTCATAATTCTTGTCTCAATTTTTTTTTCTGAGGCCTTGCACACTACAACATACCTGCATTGTTTTGGTCACAGTTTTCTCCCTTTTTTCATAGATGACATGCTACACTTGCTATTTCCGGTCTTGTTATCTCCCTCCTGGGCTGGAAGCCATTTAAGCCATCTTCAAAGGCTTAACATTCCCTCTGACCTTTATTACAGAATTTCTTCTCCCAAATGACCAGTGCACTGGAGCCATTTCAGGTACAGTGTATATAACACACTCCTGGCCCTAATTGCTGCTCTGATTTCTTTTCCCCTGGAAGAGAAATTTTATTTTTCCCCTCAAAAATGCACCATTAACCTGGTGATCAACAGGACAGATACCCACATCCCTGCATTTCTTTTAGTGGTAAAGAAAGGAAGAGACCATTTGAGCAGATTAAATCTGCTATATAAAGACAAAATACACACCTATCATTTTCACAGACAGAAGAGGGCTGTATGGAGGATTTGTTGTTTTGCACTCATGAACCTCTCTGGAAGTTCTAAGCTTCTGAACATAGTAATACTTCATAAAAAATCCATTCTTAAATCCCCTTTCTTTAAGTAGATCTTGAAGGTAAGAACTGCCTTACAGAGCATGTCATCACCTCAGCTGTCATTACATCACACAATAGCACGTAAGAGCACATTGTATTTGGCATTGCATGTACAACATGGAACTCATTGGTATTCACCCAATGCAACTGCATAGAAAACAGTGTTTCCTGAGGAAAAAAAACAACACCTGAGAAGAAAAATGGGGCTCACTTTTAGTCATTACAATAAATAATACTTCCCTACCTGACAGCAGAGAAATTTTATTGAAGTGTGTCACACAGAGCAGCCGGCATAGCCTTCACCTGGTGCAGCCTTCATCTTGTGCCAAGTCACAGTCACACCTGTGGAAGGTGCGTGCTCAGATCAGGACACCGCTCACAGCCAAAGTCATGGCAATCAGAGCCAGCTCAGGATGCTAAACCTGCAGGTCATCTATACCTATCCTGAAAGGAAAAGGCCAGGGCAGAGGTCTTTCCTCCTCCAAGGAGGAGGAAACCACTCCATAGACCTTGAATATAAAACCAGAAGGTGAAAAAGCTCATAGGAAAGTCCTCTCACCTTTCCTGGAATCTCTGTCAGGCTTGCCAGCACAACTTGATCCTTGCCCCATACAGAAATCAGTGGGTAGGAAAGGAAGCATGTCAGCTCTCAGAAATTCTAAGAAGGAAACAACTCTAAATCCCTCTACCTTTAAGCCCTTTCAATAAACTTTGTGGTTTTTACATTTGATTCAAAACATCTTGTGTAATTTATTACTCATATTTCATAGAAGGCCAGCACATAAACATGGACTTCTATTCAGCAATTGTATACATAAAGGTAATCAGGAAATTGGAATAGAAATTAAGTACACCAAGATGATCATCACAGCTTGATGGAATAACATAATAATTCAGTGTCTTATTGGCCATATATTCAGGGGTTTGTCATTTGGGCACTTCAAGAAAAATGTAAGCAGGTCACTCAAGCTGCCTTTCTGAAGTATTCTGTAAAACCCAAGGAGTCAGGAAAGGAGGTTAGAGGTGGAGGTAGGTGTTCGGGACCTTCAACTTATTAGAGAAAGCTGATTCATCAAAACTCTTTGTGATTCATACATTTTATAGCAATAAAACTTCTGAAGAAAAAGTTCTTGAATGGAAAATTGCTGAGTTGTTCAAAAAAGAGGCAAGATTTGTGGGATGTGAGCCCAGGAAGTTTAGTTCATGAGTAACTCCAAGTAAGGTTTGATTGTATATTCTCTTCCAACCATGGCTGTGTCCATGCAAACACCTATGGACAGGGTCACTGAAAGAGCAACTACTGGCATCAAGAGCTACTTGACATAATTTTCACCTGAAAAGATTAGGAGTTGATAACCCAAGCAGCTGTGGAGGAGAACTGGCTTTGGAGCAGAGAGCCATCTGTCAGGGGCCTGAAGATGCCCCTCATTTAGCAAACCCGGTTGCCCTTCATACAATGAGAAGTGATCAAAAATTTCAATAGTCATCAAAAATATCAAATTTTTATGTTTGACACCAAATACCAATTGCCTGGTCAGTTAGACAACAAAAGAAACATAATAAATTAGAAATTTATTTTTTAAATTTACCTTGTGGTCAGAAAATGGTTGGTTATATCAGATGGATATCACTCTTTGAGGATACTGAGGAGTCATGTGTAAAATTCTGCATCCTAATAATAGCAAGCCACGGCAAAGATTTTAATTTTTTTTTTAACCCAAACATTTATAAGAAAACAAAACAAAGGTCATAATAAATGAAAGTTTAAAAGCTAGAAGTTCAAAGAAGGCAAGGAAGAGAGGAAGAAAATAGTGGGTATAGCCAATAATTACAGTACCATATGAAGAATCTTGTTAAATATAAAGTTTACTGTGCTTTTAAATAGCCCAAAATAAAGAGATGTACAATGCCATTTCCAGTTTTGATAATTTCCTTAAACATGTCTTTTCTACTGACTCACAGGAGTAATTTGAGGACAATGCTTTTAAGAGATGCTTCTATGGAAATACCTCCCTCATGCTGTTGCTTGCTGTATATTTCAGATACAAAAGCAAAGCCACATGACAACTACACCTTTCTTTGAGAACTAGTTTACATTAAAATTCTCTTTTCTCTAAACTACTGCTCTTACATTTTATGATTCAGATGTTTAAACTTGATTAGATCTAGCAGTGACTGCTTGTAACAATACCAAGCAATTGCCAAGAAAAGGTAGAAAGTACTTACAGCTGTGATGAGTATCATGAAACAACTCAGAGATCTATAGAATTTAATGGCACTATGAAAAGCTGGTATTTCTAGTGGCATAGACCAACAAGAAAGTATATTGCCTTTCTAGTGCTGATCTTAACTTTCCCTCTTTAGAAAAATGCTGCTTCTCTGCAAAAATCTTTATTTTTAGTTTCTAGTCCTTCACAATCAAAGGAGAGAGACCGGCTTTTCCAGAAGGTGTTCAGAAGGTAGCAACATACCACAGTACTCCTACAAAAACAGCTTTTTTTTTTTTTTTTTTTCCTCTGCTAATTGAGGAGCAGCTTAGAAAAGTGCTTATTTGAATTCTTTCCCCAAACTCATTTTCTGAACTTAACCAGTACGCTGTGACCCCTGCTGACAGCTGGGTTACACCAGGACAAGAACTCTGGTATCTTGAGCTCCCAGAAGGCAGTGATAAGTATCTTTCCTGTCCACTGGACTAGGCTAAGGACTTGATGACTTTAGACACAACACTGGTGAGTCTTCTCCTTGGCAGGATGGGGCTTCTTGAGCAAAGGCAGTGGCTAAAACCAGAAAGGAAAACAGGAAGTGCTATGAATATTAGAAGATGATCCCTCAAAAAGAAGAAAAAGGGTGGAGGGAAAAATACATACCATGGCTCCAGTTAGGGTGTAGGCTAGGCCACAATCTGAACTACAAATGACCTTCACAGAGGTCTGAGATATATTTATGTGTTCAGTAGAGTCAATATTTAAGTTTTTTAATCTACTGCCAAACCAGCTCAAGAACTGACACTGCAAAAGCATCTCCCAAGTAGTGCTGCATAGGGGACATTGTAATTAGTCTGGAGCAGCAATATTCTGCAGGTGCCCCTGCATTGTGGCCACATTAGGGCATTGAGCCATGCTGATTTCTCTTGGAGAGTTCTTCTAGGATGATGCAGAGTGCTTGGCAAACATCAGCAGTTTTTGGCAGGGTGAAGAAATATTGGATGTTGACTTCTCATTTACACAGTTCAGGAAAGAAATGTCGTGGGAAATTTAAACAGGCTAAATACTCTGTAATTCTCATCTATGTCTGAGTTGTACATACTACAGAAACCTCAGCTTTGCCTCTAGTCCCTGGTGACAAACAGCATGCAAGGAACGGAGAGGTTACAAGCCAGCTTCCCATAATTGCAAGAGGAAAAAAAGGATAAATTAGGTGTTACCTTTTAAATAAAGTTTATTTTCCTTTTAATCAGGGAATTACAGTTCTATCCAGTTAAGATCTAAACCCAAGCAAAACCTAACCAATATCTCCTCAGCTCTAGAAAGTGAGAGGAAGACTAGATTTAAAATAAAGACACACTAAAATATGAGTTTCTGTTCTAAGTCCACTGCGTTCATCTTTCTGCAGTAGCAGAACTTCTTAGGTTAAAAAAATAAAAAGGCGTAACAGACTCCTTGTCAATGCTAAGGGTAGCCCAGTTTCACTGTTTGTACTGGCTCAGGTTTCTAGGCTGAATTTTCTGTAGTTCATTTCTGGTATTTCTAAAAGAATCTGAAAGAGGTTGCATCAGCTTTTAAGGAGCTGTACCTGTTGCTCCAGATCTATGTGCATGTTGCAAAATTCTTTTATGCTTATTTTAACACTCTCAAAATTCAACTTGCCTTCTAAAGCAGTTTCCTTTATTCCAGAAGTAACATTAAGGCATGAAATAGATACTTTTACCCACTGCTGAATAGCATCATGTCCAAGGCTCCTTGCTTGCCTACATTGATCTCCATGAACTGCTGGCTCAGAGCTCAGATACCTCTGAGAGAGTAGAAATTCAGAGTGGTTGGTGATGCCACCACAGCAGTGCTGAGCAGCGTCTGGACTACCAGGTCATACGTGATGGGATGCAGCATTTCTGTAGTGCAACTGCCTTGATTTTGGCTCCAAACACACAGCTCTGTGCAAAGGCACTGTTTATGAACAGATGAGCTTGAGTTGGCACTATTCAAGTCTCTCCTTCTTGTGCCATCACTCAGTCTCTGGGGTGGGCACACCCTCTGTGACTTAGAAGCCCAAATTCCACAGACATATAATGAGACTGTTTTTGACATTACCAAGAGCTTAATTTTACTATGACAAACACTCATCTTCTGCCCAGAACAGACACATTACAGGCACACATGAGGAACCACCAGAGCACACATTTCAGAGTACTTCTCCCTTATTCTCTTAGCTGTCCATGTCTCTGAATATAATTCAAATATATAATAAAACAGTATAATAACAATAATATACATACAGAATAATATTGAAGCATTCCATTTTTAAAAATTAGCAATTAAAATGAAAATAAAAGCTAGCCTTGTAAGAGAAAAGGAAGGAGGGGATTGCAGGCTGTGAGAAACAGATCTCCAGACCTTTGTTGCATGGGCAGTGGGGCTCCAGAGTTACATTCAGCAGCTGTGCAATTTCCAGAGCAACAGAGGATTCCCATAATTAACTGACAAGAGGCTTAACCTTTGAGGCATTGATGGTGTTAAATATTATGATGTGGGCTCCATACACTTGCACGTCAGCACAAAACTTCTGCAGAACCATCTCTCTCCTTTTCTGTGGCTCTGTGCTCTGCTGTTCACTTGTTAAGATTTTCACCAAACACAGGTAGCAAATTTCATTTATGATACTCATGTTTGGAGGGCTTTGCTAAGAGAAACTTGTTTTGCTCTTGTGTTTTCTCCTCTGTGCTAATAACCTCATAGCCAACAAAAGAGATGGAGCTGAAATACAGCTCCAGCAGGAGTGATGTTAATAGACTCCCCCCATTTCACACAATGAGAAAAGAACATGAAAAAGGAGTGCCAGGATATAATTTCTCACATCATCTCTACTCCTACTTTGCAGTATCTGAATGACCAAATGCTTCCAGCTGAGATGACACTGAACCACAAAGACGAAAGCTGAGAATACTCAGGTTTTTCTGGCCTCTGAAAATGTCAGATTCTGCAGACTAAGCCATGAACATCTAACCTTGCTTCATTCCTGAGGAGACAGCTTTATGATCTCATTAAAAAGATTGTTTTGTTTGGAAAGCTTGTTAGCCTTTCAGATAGAGTCAGCTTAGCTGAAAACCTATCTATCAAAGTTTTATTTGATTGCAAAAAAAGACCAAATAAAAAGGCTAAGCAAACACCAGCCAAATAAGACTTACATGCTCAGGGTTCCCAGAGTCTCCCTTTGCTTTCTTTGGCTTTAAAGTCATGATTATTCATTACTATTTTTAGCACCAGCAACATGCTTCTCTGAATATTAAAGAAACAAGCAGCATCACATTCCTACAATGAAAGGAAAGTCATACAATACAGCACCTCAGCATAGTTCCTAGTATGGAAAGAGTGAGGCCAAGGAAATGAATATACCCCCTGTGAAGTTTGCAGGTACTGTGCCTTAACAGACACGTTCAGGTACAAGCTGGCATAGAATTGGCCCCAACTATCTTGATTCCTGGGCCATTGAACAAAAGGCAGAGATTTTGGTCAGCAACACCAGCTCCCCACTCTCTGATTTGTCAGGAAAGAGCTGGAGCTTCCTCCTCCACAAAAAGAAAATATCAAGAGAGAAGCCCTGGATAAAACAGCTTTTGCAAAAACAACTTAGAACAACAACAAACAAACAGCAGGTTTTAAATCTGTATAATACCCAGCACTGCAGGTCTTTGCAATTCTGACCAATTAAGTGCTGCATGTTCAGGATGTCTAAAGCATAGGTCTTATTTTGGAAAACTGAGAAAGTTGAGGAAGTACAAAGCAGTGAGCATTGGTTTGCATAGCAGACATTGCAGGAAAGGGGCAAGTGAAAAGCTTGTGAAAGTTGCATTTCCTCACTCCTACTAAAGAGCCCATTTCTCACTAGAGTAGGAGTTAAATCAGGTGTCCCATAGAAAAGGTATCCCAACAGAAATATTAGAATATAATATGTATTTTCCATTTGTAGAAAGACAAGATGAAACAGTCCCTTAAAAACTCAGGAAAGGAGAACGAGCAAAACACTTGGGAGATTTATCCCTGGTGGAGAAAGAAGCAATGGCACTGGTACTAGTTTCATTAATAAGTTAGAGACTGCCAATCACTCTGCTTTCTCCTCCAAACCTGAGACTCCATCTGCCATACCCTGTTGCTCAATTGTGGTGACAGTTTTAGTTGTTTCAGTGCCTGAGAACATCATGCACTATAACTCTGAAATATATTCAAGAAAGTGTAGAGCTCCATAAAAGAAACAATTGATAAAAAATTGAACAAGAAAAATATTATTTATTATCTGATTTGTGCAGCTGCAGTTTCTGAACTCGACCAAATAACTTATCATCAAACCCATAATTTTAGATTAAGTTGAAGCATCTAGTATATAGAAAATACTTAATCTTGGACAAAGAGACCAGAAGATGAAAAAATCAATAAGTGCTTGTATTGATTGTTTCCAGGTAAATAATCCTCAGTTAAAAACATGAATGGCACACAAAGCTTCTTTGCATCATTAAGAGCTTGAATATCTTTCCTCAAACAATGAAATTAAGTATCTGGTACTAATCAAATTCTACTTCGAGCATACTTATAACTGTGTCTACCAACCTACCAAACTGAAAAAAAAATGGGAAAAAAAGGAATTTAAGGGCAGAGTAAGATTATTTTTTATTTCAGAACTGAATGCTGTGGTTAAATCCACATACAAATAATTTTTCTTTTTCTGTGTTCGTTCTACTAGGCTTATAATTAGAAGATAAATTTTAATGGCTTTTAAATTGCAAATAGACAGTCACAGATAAGAAATACAAATTATGCTATAATGTGGAAGAAAAACTACTGCAAAAATTAAAGAATAATTTCTATGTCTATTTGTTTTGTCCTATAGTTTCTTCTCCATTATTTACCTTACACAGTCCTACTGCCAGACCTTTCCCATGTCAAGCAAACATGTTTACATTGAAGAATAGGACAGCAGTGGCTGACAATAGGTATGTGTACTAACACCCTTTTCCCCTAGTTGGTAATTTCAATTAATCTCTATCATGTATTTGCATTTGAAACTGCATCACCTGTGACCATCTGATATCACCTATGCTGGCTGATAGCTAAAGATTTACTTCCCCAGGCAAACAACTGGATCACACAAACCTTGTTCACACTCAGCCCTGTCCACCATACCTCGGTTATAACATCACCAGAGATGCACTGAAAGACTACACATTCCTACCAGAAAGAGTAAATCCATAGTATTGCTATAGAAATAATGCAATCCCTTTGCCTAACCATGAATTTCTGTAAAACAGCAGATGACAACCAAGCACCTGTTTTGTTCCTCTATTTCCTTAATCTCTGTTCTTTCCAGAAAGTGTTTACATACATAAATCAAAAGGGTGCTCAGTAATAACACGAGCCAGGTTATGCACAGGTTCTCCAGGGGAGACAAAGGGGGTGAAAGGTGTCCCTGCCTCCATGCAGGAGAGCAGTGGGACTGGAGCCTGCGGGTGCTGCAGTTCTGCACCCAGCAGCACAGCCCACAGCAGGCACCCAGCCTGCCCTGAACACCACCTGCCAAGCACCCTGCACCTCCAGAAGCTGCAGTGGGAGAGACCAAAAAGCCCCACCACATGCAGCAGAGCAGCTACCCACGTTAATCCCTGTGATGGGTGAGCAGGCAATGAATTTTTAAGGGTGGTCCCACATCAGTGGCAGTGCTGCAGCCCCAGGTTTGTGAAAGGTTGGCTACTCCAGAAACAGGATTTCTCAAACTTGTTTCTGTTATGTCTACACTTACTAAACAAAAGGTATTGGGCCACACCCTACCTCATGCTAGGCGACATTCAGATGTAATGCAACATCTAATTTCATGAAACCTGTCTTGCCAAAGTTTGCAATGACCTCAGCCAAGGTGCTGCATTCCCACCTTCCTTTGACACAGATGCCTGCTCTTCTGCTGAGTTATGTTGCCTTCCTTTCCCTTCACCGTCAGCCTTCTACTTTTTATTTAACTCTCCTACAGTTCTCATAAAAGGCACTTGCCTCTTCAAGTCCTTGGCAACTCTCCTCCGCTTTTTATTAACATCCTACAGATCCTTGAACTTGATTTCTTTCTCTGCACCTTCAATAATTTCTCCCGGAATCCCAAGTGCAAATAAATTATAACTACCATGTTCATAGCACTGAAGTGTTAGAGGTAGAGAAAGTCTTACTTCATTTTTTTCTAAGTTAGACTCATTCACAAAATAAAGACAGCATCTTGCATTAGAGAGCTTCTCCCATGTTTTGATGACTGGTTTTGTATATGACTTCCCTAAAATTTTATATACAGTATAAAAAATTTACCAAGCCATAGCTACTGCTGAGCTGAATTAATTTGTCCTTAAAATATGCATTTCAATTTCCTAGAAGCAAAGAATATCTGAAGTTGAGAGGAACCCGTAAGGATCACTGAGTCCAACTTCAAAAAGCTGGGGAACAGAACGTGACGTGGTAACATATTATTTAAGAAATTATATAGTATATAACAAAGACAAGTAAACAAGAAGTAGCATAACTTTTACACATGCAGGCTTAACACGGCTGTACCTTGGCTTATGAAGCTTTTTATGTTTTCACATAATTCCTTGAGAAGCACAACTGCGGGTTACCTACAGAGACAGCTGTCGAGTGCCCTGCTCTGAGCATTATGAGCATGGAAATAAGAAGCTACACCCATCATGAGACAACTCTTGGCCCTTCTGAAACAGGTGTCAAAATCCCTACTGACAACTCCAGCTGGCCTTTTGTCATCACATTTAAACTGAGTGTATCCTATTTTTGAAGCTTGTTAGCCTCTGTACAGCTTGCACCAGATAGGAGCATTTCTGTGCTTATAGTAACCAGAAGCACTTCCAAAAACAACAGAACATAACAGCTCTTAAAACCTTCAACAATAAAAGGCAATATTGATTTTACACATCAAGTAATGTGAGCTGGCTTTATCTCAGCACAGCTCTTAGACTTTGTGCTCCATCATTGCAAAGCCTGCATCAGCCCAAAGATGCAGGAGCAACAGCAGGTGCAAACAGCACTGGAGATAGGAATGGGGAAGCCTGGTCAGAAGACCAGAAGCCTGTCTCCTGAATTTGTGATGGCCTCAGTGACACTGCCCACTACCAGGAGAGCCATTTCACCTGAAGAAATGTCTGCAGACACAACTGATTGGGAGAATAAACAGATTTAGTGTCTGGCATGAAACTGATTATCTGAGAGTGAGGAGTCACAATTACAGCTGGTTGTCAGGGGAGGTTAGGATTTAGGAATGGATGAATTGTCTAGAATGACAAAGGAGGAGGACAAACCTGAAGAGGAGTGCTGGTAAGGTTGATAAAGAGTGTGAGACAGAGACAGAACACAGAAAACTTTGAATGGAAGGGTAGACTGGGGTAAGAAATCAGAACAGAGAAGGAAGGAAAGATTAGGGGGAAAGGCATTTTATTTCACAGTTGCTATCCAGACTGCACTAGGAACCAGCTAAACAAACAAAATGATAAAATAATGAACTTGGGGCACTGATGGGAGGCAGAACAAGGACACCTGTAGAGGCCCAGAAAAGAGAGCAGTATCTGAGAAAGGTAGGAATCTCAAAGAGGTTGGGTAGTCATTTCCATAGTGAGCTCAGGGTGACATCTGTGCTTGGCTGAAGAAGGCTGGTAGAAGTTTCCTAAAGAGAGCAGAGGAAATGGCAAATCAAACAGAGTGCACAAGGGACAAAGCTAGATCCAGCTCAGATTATAGAGCCGAAAAGAAGACATAAGCAGCTTGGGAAGAGGGAGGAAATGAAGGAATAATTGACTCTGTGCCAACTACACAGTTTTCTTCATCCCCTAGCATAGTTTCCAGCACTCAGGACTTTTTCAGCCTTTCCCCATATCCAAACTACAGTGCTACTTTCTATTTCAAACACTTGCTTTGAAGGGGAGTGCCTGCAGGAATGAGAGTTAATATCATGTTATTAACCACCTCCTAGCCCGGAAGCAGCTACAGTCTGTTACAAGAATGTTTTATCTTTTTGTGCATCCCTTTCTGACCTTTGAGTTCAAGCAGTGGGGTTTAACCTAAGTATAATGCTGTTTATTATACGAACACTCATTTATAGGAAACAAGAACACAGAGCTTGAGAAACTGTAAACAAGGACCATCAATATTATCTAATGATTCATCTAACCTGGTTTAGGAAGCTGTAGAACTCATTCAGTATATTTCAGCAGTCAGATGGAAGTGAGATTTAATTACAGACAGCTGACTTCTGCAAGGAAACTTTTTCAAATTATTTCATGCTAAGAAAAATATTAAATTACAGAAAGTACAATTAAACAAATCTGATTACTAATTTCATTAATGCATTAACAAATACTGTTATCAGAATAAGAAAGCACTTATAAATCACTGTTTTTGAACAAAGATGAAGTTGAGCTTAGAAGAGGTCATCTGAAACTGGACAATTAGACATTACCTTGATGAATTTGTTGATTGTCTTTCCGGTCTGGCCATTATGCTACCAGCATCTAGCAACAGGGTAAGAACATACAGCCAGTGCAGGGAGAACAGGACAGGGCAACACCGTGGTGATAACATGTTCTCAGATCAGTGTACTTAGAAATGAAGACTGACCCCGTTGAATACAACAATCAACTTCTTGAATTTAACAATTAACTTCTTCAGCATCTGTAGACCTGCATTCCAATCACTCCTATTTGTGCTTGAGAGGGTGGGTATTACATAGAATTGTTTCATTTGCAGAAAAAAAACCCAACATTTCTTTTGCAGTTATGATAGGTAAGAGCTTGCCATCATCCCTCCTACACACTTGCGGCTCCTTCTCTAGTACCAGAGCTGCTGACATCACATCAGGTGCATGAAGACCACAAAGAAGGACTGGCCCAGGCACAGGACTCCAGACAAAGTTTTTTTGCTTGGGCTGTCTGTTTGACTGTTGCTAAAATAGCCTATACAGAATAGAGGGAACCAAGACCATGACTTTGTATTTTCGGTCTGCTCTACATTTAACAGCACTTCTTTTCAAGATACACTTGCACCTGCACATAGGTAGACTGCAATCCAAAATCAGACTTAAAGAACATTGTTAGCTTCAATCATGAATTCAACACTGGATCAACAGTGATTAGCAGCTCTGGAAAATACCCTCCTGGAATAAATAATTCATAAAGTTTGTGGTGTTTGGGGCTCCAAATACAAAATGTACACAGATTACATTTTTCAGTCACAGGAGGGACTGATAGTTCACGCTCACTGAAACAACTGTACAAAACAGGTGGAAGGAATGCAAGTGCTTCACCAACTGGCCTGCCAAAGATTTTGGTTTTACCTCTATAAAATTAACTACTAATTTTGGACTACTTCTCCAACACAGGTATCTTCACGCACACGCTGTGTTTCTACTCACACTCCTACCTTTTACTTCATGTCTGCACTTCAGGGATGTTGTAGAGCTCAAGAACTTAAATATTAGCAACTACATATTCTGAAGAAACATCAGGAACTGAGAATGCATCTTACTCTCTTCAGCCTCCTTTGGAGAATGATTGTCCTCCACCTCTTCCTCTGGGACCACTTAAAGAAGATGAATCAACTCATAACTTGACACACCTAATTATTATACACTGCTAATATTCAAGGATGTTGCCAGATAAAGAAGAGGGAGTAGTCTACATTCAAACCTTTCCTGATCTCAAATCAAAGGCCTTCCTTTAATTAGTCATCTAATTAATTTAGGTCCAAATGAGGCTTCAGAGGAAAAAGCAAATCCAGATGAGGCATCATAAATATGCAATTAGAAGTTGTTCACTCATCTTATAATTATTAGATATTTTCAAAGCAAGCCTTACAACAAGGCTGAGATCCCCTATTGTTTCTATCAGTAAAGGAAGAAAAAGCTTCTCTAATCATCTTATTTTGAAATGAATTGATATAGAACTTGACTAAATTATTTAAAAAGTAACCTAAATAGTTTAGAAAGCAATTAAGAGAGATTTTGAAAATATTTAAAACAGCTAAAATTATTAGAGTGATGCGTAATCAAATTCTTTGCTTTGAAACAGTTCTAGCAATTGTCCTGTATTTCCTGGATCCCTGATTATAGGCATGCTGCTCATACTTTTAATTTAGGAACATCTAAGAGAAGGAATCATTAATCCACCCCAAACATCGTATTTCAGCAGATATTTGCACTGGATAGCTTTTGGTATTAAGTTCAATATTCAGCTGTATTCTGGTACCAAGTGATGAGTGTTTAACCAATATTTAGTTTCTTATGCAAGTTTCTCCTTTGCTTCGGTCCAAACTCTCTTTCAGCACATGCTGCCCACTTATCTTGGCAGAAATGATGGCAGAATGAGTGCAGCATTATTTTCCCAGTTTTTTTAGAGGCAGCAAAGAGATGCAGCTGAGGAATGCTTTATTCTTCCAGCTACAGCAACAAAAGGTGAAGTGAGCTGCAGCACAGTAGGATTTCTGCAACACGAAAACTGGCTTGTCTCTCCTCCTTTGCATCTGTCTGGTGCTTTTCTCCGAGGCAGCACTGTTTACACAGACTACAGAAATAGAGCAAAGACTGAAAAAAAGAGTGGCCTTCATGCCATGGCTTAGATGGTAAATCCCTGTGCAAGTGAAAGAAAGGAACACAGACCACACTTCTTTCCTATCTCTGTTCTCATTTCTGGACCCCCACAGTCCACCATCTGGGCTAGCACACAGCACACTACTTTAAGTTCTTTCAGGCTTCTGAAAAGCACCTTGAGACAGCAACCAAACAACTGAAACAGACACAAATTCAGGGAACCCAATGCTAATGAAACATTCACAACAATTTTGCTATTTCACCTGAATCCTTATAGCAGTAAACTCATTCTCCCCTCTTGATCCAGGTAATTCAGAAAAGCCCCACTTTCATTTGGAGTTATTATTTTGTGGAGTAGCAGGTTATAGTATTCTCAGGTCATTAGCCAGAAGCAAGTCACCAACCTTTTCAAAGCAAAAGCTAAATGGGTTTACAGAGAGAAGCAATATTTGAGGGCTTTTCAATTAATCTGTTGCTGCAGCAAACTTTTGAAGATGGAAAAAGCACTTCTGTTTCTTAACACAACTCTGGGGGACTTTTCCAGCTAAATTTGTTGATCTGATAAAATATAATGATCTCTTTCTATAGATACTACCTTTCAGAACACCACCAATATATCAAAATTACCACTAATCCAAATGAATGGGTTTGATACTAAGAAAATAAATCATTTTAGGTTCAGCTCTGAGGGAGGATTAAACCTGTAGTGCCAATAATACAGCCACAGCATTTCAGACTGCATAAAGAAAGCACAGATTTTAATTGGCTAAATTAAATTCTTAGTGAGTACATTTCCCCAAAGCACTTTGAGGATGAACTCCAAATGGTCAAATCATGGGGCAAGATTCCTGACACTGGCTGACCTGCACAGCCTTGTATCAGAACATTCCCTAACACAGTGATTAGGAGAATAGAGAAAGGCCTCGGGCAGGTCATTAAGCAGAAGACATTGGCATTTGAAGTGTGCATCTGATATAAAGAAAAACATTGCTTGAAGGTTCCAGGAATAAGTGCTTACTTAAGACAAACAGGAATTCAATAGCAGCTTTTACAGTTAGAGAACAATGAATCCCATAAACATTTTCCACTCATTTAATTTAAAAACCAATCCACTTAATCTGTGTTCTCATTTTCTGCATTTTCTCTCTGTTCTCACTCTTGCAAACAATTTTAATAGGTGGAATATTCTAAGAAACTGATTTCAAAGCAATTACTACAAAGAGATTGCTACATATGTAGAGTAGTATATACACAAACTGAAGGCAGGCTGAACAGGCATAACCTAAACACACAAGGGGGAAAAAAAGGGAAAAGCCATTCTTTGTAGTCAAAATGTGTAAGCTATAAGACTAATGGATAAAGCTGCCTTCTTAAGGTCCATATTCACCACAGTCACATGCTCCACCAGCTCCTAGTCTCCCCAGAAAGTACAGAAAACCCACAGAGAGTTTCTGAAAACAGATTTCACAATATAATTCCTCTTTTCCCCACCTCTCCTCTTTTAAAAATAGATAGTGGATCTCTAACTTCTTAAACAACTTCAGTTATTCAAACAGAAAAATGCTTGTTTTTCTTCTCCAGTTGTGCTCTAACACTCTTAACCATCCCAGACCTAACCACACCTAGCTGGGTCTTATGACTGGAGGACCAGACAAGAAGGTATGGTAATATTCCTGTAGTGTCACATCACAAATATGGAAATGGGGGAACATAGGTTTAATCAGAAATCTTAAGTCATAGATATTGTTTTCATCTGAAACAGAAAAGACATAAAGGAAAAAGAAGAGCATTGAAAACCTTCTGTGGTTTCTGTCCCCTCATACAGAGTTAGCGTTTGGCTTTGAGAAAGCAATGAATAGGCCAAGCAGCTGGACCTTTAAAATAGTTACAGTGTTTTGTGTGCTAAAACTTGCAAATTATCCAGCAACCAGAAGTACTTGCCAAACTTCTGAGGCTTTCTGCCCACACACACCACCCTCTTCTTCCCCTTTAGGCACTAGGTCCCTTTCTTGTTTCCTAGGTGTGAGTTGGCTGCTGCTCCAATGGGGCTATCCTTGACAAATGGCCACACTCCATACACAGGCCAACCTTACAATGAGTGCAAGTCACTGCAAACAGGTTGAGGGCCAGCAAATGTTTTATCCGGAGGCAGTAAACATAAAAAACAAGCCTCTCAACTGTTGAGAGGATTCATCAGGTCCATATTTCAGATGTGCTCATAAACAGCAGCCTACGCCCAGATGCTTCAGTCCCATTCTCAGTTAACTTTTCCTGACTGAAGCCCAGATTTTCAGAGGTACCTTCCTGGCATGAAGAACCTCTCACAGTCACATGAACCATCCAGTTAGTCCTGGGTGGTTTTTTTTCTGCACATATTCTCACTGTGCTCATCATAATTGTATTAAAAAAGAAGGTTCAGGTTGTTCTTTCACCAAAAACAATTCTGTTTGATAGAAAGATATGAAGACATGACTGCTAAATGAGTTGTTGTGAGCTAAGGCAGGGTGTGGATTTACAGCACACACCCAGCATTTCACAGAAGCTATCCCTTGAAGATGCCCTCCTCACATGAGGAGTACCACAGCACTCTCACTGCAGGGTGGCTGCTGCACTGTGCTGAGAGTTCTGTGGGAAGGCACTCAGCAGCTTATTTTATAAATCCATAACTTACACCGTTATGCCATATCTTGTTTGTGGGTCCATATCTGACACAATCCGTGCTTATCCTCACCCGGATGGGCACCGGCTCGCTTGCTCAGCCACTGCCCAGGGGTGTTCCCAATAAAGGCGACCCCAGAGCTCTGGAGAGCCCAGCCGGTCGTGCAGACCGGGCTGCAAACCGGCCTCCCAGGGAAATCCACCTAGGGTTGAGGCCTACAGCTGTGTCTGTGGTGCAGGATGAGGAATGAGAGAGGCCACACCATCCACCTTAATTTCCAGGGAGGGAGTTTATTCCCTCATCCGAGGAAGGGGAGGCAAACCAATGTGAGAGACTTGCCCAGCAAAGGAATCTGACACAGGACCAGGGACAAGACCCCAAACCAATCATTGCAGCAGCTTATAAGGGTCAGCAGGGAAAGGGAGGTACATCATCCATAATCCAATCAGGGAAAGAGGTAGGAGGAGAATGAAACATATGTGACAAGGTTCAAACCAATCAAGGAACCTAATAGGAGTGGCTGGCTTAAAACTTCCAGTGAACAACCGAACTGAGAAGAACTTTCTGGAATCAGGGGATAGGACCAGGGTTGACAGGCATGGGCAAAGGTGGGGCTAACAGAAACTTTCTAGAGCTAAAGGTGGGGTTTACACTTTGAGGGACAGGTTCTGGGGGAGGATTGAACTGGAACATACCAACACAAAGGAGGGTTAGGGACAAACTAAGTTTATGCACCACCACACATGTCTGTGTCCATCCATTCACACCTTTAAAGGAACTTAGGCCTCTAGCTTAGCTGATAAACATTTAATGGATTGACACAAGGCAAGATTATGTCAAGTCACTGCTTATATCACAAGGATGACTGTCTAGATTTTCTTTTTTAATTAAGTGATACAGTACAGGACTTTTAAAGCACAGCCCCATCTGCCTATGTGAAACTTTTGAGCTAAGTTAATAAGAGATGGCCTTATTAGCATGTGGAAACAGTATTGGGCAGGTATTGGGAGTAACTAACAATGTGAGCTTTGTTTTAATTCATTTTTTTCAGATAGATAAAAAACTTCAGGTAGACTTTTTAAAAAAGGCATTACATAGTTGACACTGCATTAGTATTATCAGCATTTGCCTACGACAGTTTGAAAATAAACCTTTCATTATGTCCAGACATGATTTACAGATACAGTCCTTCAAACAGGAACCATGTGCTAATTTTAAGACAAATCATCTCTTATGCCCATATCTGATTTACAGTTAGTTTTGTTCAAATAAAAATGTATGACGCAGATTTCCATTTGCATTCTGCCAGGTACTTCTATTTTTAGATGCAGGTCAGCTTTATACTCCTTCAATGTGCCTACAGCTCCAATACAGCAAATTGTGCACCTTAGCAAGTTTATCTAACATTCTGTTAGATAAAAAGAAATCTGCGAAATTGCTGACACAATTGTATCAACATTGATAAGAACAGCAAGGTGTTTAGACCTCCTACTTGATGGAAGTCTGCTAAAGGAAATCACTAGGGTTTGGGGTTTTTTTTCCCTTTTCTTTCTTTCTTTTCTTTATATTGCAATTTTTTAATGTAGAAAAAAAAAACAAACAGAAAACAGAAGTAGCTCTCTGGCTACACTCCATAATGAAACCACATTGCTCTGACACTAAATGTCCTCTTGAATTTTTCAAGCTGGAGCTGCTCCAGAAGTTTCACTGGCTCACACTTCCAAGGCACAAGATCTCATCTCATCAGCTTTGCCCAACATGGTCTCCACCTGTCTCTCCCATTTCCTTTCACACCTCCCAGTCCCAACACTCTGCCCAAATTACTGATGACTGGCCCTTTTGGATTTTTTATCCACTCCCAAATGTGAACTTTCTTACATCCCACCCACACTAATTGAAACAACCTCTTAGCCAACTATTTCCCCTTCATCAAGGTCACTCAGAAAACCTCTGAAAAACACTCTACTGCTAAAAATTATGGAAATATGTAGAAAACAGAAAGTGATAGGTACCTTTGTTTGCATTTGATCCTTTGTCTGGCACATGTTTGGTTAACATACAGACAATACAGATAAATACTTTGTTAGCTAAAGGAAAAGCAAAAATTATTTCTTCACATTGTTTTTCCCCAAGTGACTAAACTGGGGTTTGTTTTTCAACAGAAGTGAAAAGTTGGTACATACATATTTGATACATTCATGTTTCTCTTCCCTTCCCTATCAAAATGTCAAGTCAAACAGAAATTCCTTGATTAGAAAAACAGTTTTTTCTATTTATCTTGTCTTTGTGATGGTTTGTAGTTTATATTTTGTGGAAAAAGGACAACTTCAAAAACAGGGATACATAATGAGAGAAATGTGCATTTACTACTCCTCTTAAAACTAAAAAACTTACAGTCCAAAGAGTGGAAACACAGACAAAAAAATTAATTAATTTACTAATTCAAGTCTCCATAAGGCCTCTGCAGCACAAGTGATGATCATGCAATTCAGATGTGTGTTTCAGGAATCTGTAACATTCCTTGCTGCAAGCTTCTGGGAAAGAATCAACTTTTTCTGGTAAGAAGTTCTTCTTCTATTAGCTAAATGATTCTGAGTTATTTGAAACTATAAATATTTGTCCAAATGTTTACATGACTGAGAAATACTAGGTAAATTCCATCCAAACAATGAAGCAACTTCCAGCAATGTGTAACAAAAATAGTGCCTCCCTTACATTTTTACTTCAGTAAGTGTCTGAAAGTGATCCCATAATCAGGAATCACAAGGAGAAATGAAAGACACTGGGAGGATGGCAACATTTGTAACAAAAACTCTTTTACCATAATGTAGATAAAATACGTGTAGGAAGATAGACTGTACTCAGTTTCATTTCTCAGGGATGTTCTCACTTATCTATTCTTCTCAAAGCTTCCAAATTATTTCTTGCTTTAGAAAAACAAAACTATTTTTAGAGAACTTCTGAACTCTGGATAAATATTTTTAAATAACACTTGGAAAGCCTACTAGAATGAAAAAGGTTTTTTTGCCCCCCAATTAGTCTAACTGGCTCTATCAAATATTTCCCATTTTATTGAAAACACTTCCATAAACTAAGAAAACAAGATCCTCCAAATTATCTAAAGTAAACCACAATTCTGACCTAATAGGATGTTCTTTGGAAACAAAAATGCAGTCTTGATCACATTAACAACCAGCTCCTTCAAAATCATGTATTGTAGAACTGCAAGGATTTAAAATTAAACATCAAATTAAGAACTTTTTCAATGATGCAATAATATAAGTATGTCCTTACTATTACATGGGGTAAAATTGGAAAACATGAATATGTAGTATGAAGAAAAAAATCAGAACTGAGTTTTGCCTGTAACCAAGAGTTAACTAAGGAACTACTAGGTTTTAAATATACAGTATAGTTATTTTTGCCATATAATAATTTCTCAATTTTCTACAGAATTAGTGAACGAATTTGAAAGAAGAGTGCTACTCATGCAGCTTACAAGCCATCAGCAAGAGTATTTTTCTGAATTCGGTGCCTGAAATTTTTGCTGGCTACCTATGAGTAATACATTCCCTCACATCTCACAACAGATCTCTGGCTATCATTAAGCTACAGCACCTCACATCAGCCCCACATTTTCCGTGGGCTTTTAAATATATAAGAGTCTGAGAATTTAAATTAAAAACTAACAAAGAAATCACAGTCCATGATGTAACACATTAATCATCAGGATGTGTGGTACTTGGAAGAACTACTAAGTTCTTTACTGTGAGAATGGTGAGGCACCGGCACAGGTTTCCCAGAGAAGCTGTGGATGCCCCATCCCTGGCGGGGTCCAAGACCAGGCTGATGGAGCTCTGAGAAACCTGGTTTAGTGGAAGATGTCCCTGCTTATGACAGGGATTGGAACCACACTGTCTTTAAGTTCCCTTCCAACCCAAACCATTCTGTGATTCTATGATTGCTGTAAATAACTATGAAGTTTGACACAGGACTAAATAAGATCTACACAGTAGAAGTGGTCTCCAAAGATTTGATAGACATCAGCAATCCAGCACTCTGATTGCAGAAACCAGGACAGGATTCCCATCACTGCTGTTTCCCTATAGGCAAGTTCCCAGGATGTTAGAGAAGGTCAATTCCCACCTCATATTAAGGGCTGGTTTAAGAAGCAGACTTTCACCACAGAGAATGTGCTACATTAAATCAGCATGTTGGAAGAATAAGAAGACAAGGAGTGTCTTTTATTGGTGGTGTCTAATATTAAATGTGTGGCGGGATCCAGATCCTGCCAGTTGTTTCTCAACCTGCAAAATTAGCTGTCATACTTTTTGACCTCACCCTGTTGCAGAGTGATGGGATTTTCCAATGTCATTGAAGTGCTGACCCATAAGGCTAGTAACTCAAAATGTATTTGGCCAAGAGATTGATAAAACAAAATACTCTTGGAAGATAGAGTTTCAGGAAACCACCTCAACAGGTATCACTTCCCTGACACCTTGGTGACATGATACTATGCTGAAGCTTTAGTTTACTGCTTAGTCTGGCACCTTCTTGAGACTCTAAATTGACACAGAATCTAAATTGAGCAATTGTTTATTACTACTTTTAGAGAAAAGGCAGCAGAAAGGTTTTGGTGAGCAAAGATATCTGGAGCAGCTTATGCTGGATAGAAAGTGGGATAAACAATACTGACGGCAACAAACCAGCTAAGGAGCAGTAAGAAAATTTATTCCAGAAGAGATGATAACAAAAAAGAAAGGCAATAATGAAGGGCTTGGAAAAATAATATAGTTGCCAAAGCAAAGTGAGGAGTTTTCAGTGAGGACTCAGAAAAAAATGCTATCCCTGTAAAACACCAATGGTGTTCTGTGTAGCACCTAGAAGTCTCTTGTTCAACTCCCTCAGTCCAGTCATCTCAGACCTGATTTATGAGATCACAATTCCCCCCAAATACCTTTAAAGCGTTGTTAAAGCTATCACCTCCCTTACAGTACATTTGAAAATGAAGCCACAAAACTACCTGATAGAACACTTACGCTATAAATCCATAAAACTAGATCACAAATAAAACTATAATGGCCAATAAAAGTCATTTGGATTAAAAAAAAAAAAAGAAACCAAACCAGAAAACAACAAAGTACACACTAAAAATATCCCTCCCAGCCTCTTCCTTACAACCTTCACAGAACATCTCCATAAAGTTGAGTTGCTCTGGTCTACTGGAATGCGTTCTGCATGGCAGGAGGCTGGAACTAGGAATGATCTTTGAGGTCCCTTCCAACCTAACCATTCCATGAGTCTATGATTCTGTACTTCAAGCATCCTAAGATGTTCAAAACAACATATAAGTAACTGTCAATAACTGGTAATACTCAAAACAGGGTATAAATTTGGACCTGGCTGAACACCCATCAAGTGCTGATTTTGCAAAAGTCAAGCTGATTTGGTTTGAATTTACATGCTTTTCTTTGGAGTCTTTTGGAAAGGAAGCAAGAATAAAACCTTAAACCTTTCTCTGATGTAAACTCAATAGCTTGTTTTAAAATATTGTTACATAAATACAAATTTTGGTTATCTCCCCAAGGCACAAAGTGTGCACAAAGAGTCCAGCCTCAAGCTGTTGAAGGATCCCAGCCTGAGACAGTGAGACAGAACTGACAACACTGGAGACAGGTTTCTGTTAAAAGCATTTGTGGGCAGGTAGGCTACTTTGTTCACTAAGTCACCTGCAGCTTTTCACATGAACAGAATATTATACTCAGAAATAGTCTGAGGATATAGGAGCTCCCTTGTGAGTTCAGCCTGTCACTAGCACAGCTTTGGAGCTGCAGGACAGAGCACAGCTCTTCATCTCCAGACTCAGCAAAGTCCCACCCATGAACCAAAACAACACATGAACAGGAGAAACATTGAAGGATGCTATTCAATTAAAATAGAGTTCACCTTGCCCAACCTGAATATGACTTGGCAAGCCAGCAATATCACTTCCAGCCAGATCTGACAGCACTCAGAACCATTCTCCCCCTCTGCAATACTCCCTGTGTATACTTTGTCCAGTAGAAAGGGGAGGCAGCCACAACAAACTGAATTAGTGCCACTGGTGTTTTACTGAAAGTGGCTCACCAAAGATTGGACAATCCCACTCCAGGAAATCAAATTCAACTCAGACTACAAACTCAACACAGCAACAGTGTGCTGCATGTACTGTTGCCATGAGTACATGCGTGTTACATGTCTGAGAGACATTATGAAATAAAAAGTAATGCAACCTCTAAGGCAAGCTGAGAAACCAAAAGGAAACTTTGAGTATATTACAAGACCTTAAATCTGAAAGTCTCTAGTTGTGACACAGGAAAAGAAAAACATAGTCAATAAACATTGAGGGAAAATGGAAGGTGTGAATTTTACTTACTTTTTTTGGGACACTCTCCCCTCCTGCACCTATAATTAGCACAGATACCCTTGCTTTGAAGATCTGCCTTGGTTAACTTTGAGGCAATCCAATTCCAACATGGCTACAGAAATTTTGGCACAGTTTCACTTTAAGAGACAGCCTTTGCTATTAAGAGTTCCTGCTGGATTTGTTCTGCAAAGTATGTAATTGGCACTTTTGCTGATGCACTTAATTTCAACAAATTGTAAACATTTTTCTTTGTTTTGTTTATGACTCCTCTTTGAGTGTAAAGATATGCATATTTCTCCTCTTAATGCTATGAAGTGAATCAGATGAGCATGTTTACTGACATCTTCCAAGCTGCTTTTATGAGTAGCTCAGTATTAAGCTAGGAGGGAGGAGAGGAGGGAAGCAGTCTCCCTTCCTGGGGGAACTCCTTCAACCAGGACTTTAGAACCAAAGGCTAACCCTGTGTGGCTTTGCTGGGTTAAGGACAGGGTGGCACAGGACTTTGGCTACAGCTGAGATTGTGCCAATCAAATGTCAATATGCTCAACCATGACAGATAAGGCTGCTCCTTCACTCAGTACTGAGTAATCAAGGTTCAGGTCAAGGAAATATCAGTAATCTACAAAGATAAAATGCACTGGAGAGACAGCAAAGCGGGGACAGAATGTCTGTTCATTCTCTTCTGGCTGCAGTTTCTATCACTGAAAGTCAAGCCAAATCCACTCTCAGTGTCACTCCTCCTAAGCAAGCCATCAGATCCCTCAATTTAAATTAAGCAGAAATCCTTAATAGAGACTACAGATAAATCAATATGCTCCTAAACCCTGGACTGGTATTTTAAGTCTTCCAGAATCATAGAATCATCAAATGATGTGGGTTGGAAGGGACCTTAGGGATCATCTAATTTCGACATCCCTACCATGGGCAGAGATGCCACTCCCTAAATGAGGTTGCTCAGGGCACCATCTAACTCTGTCTTGAACAGCTCCTGGGAGAAGGCATCAGATACACATTGCTAAAAATATTTGTATCTAGTTCTTTCTCTCCACCTTCCCTTAATACCCTCTTTAGACTGGGCCCACCCTTTCAAATTTTAAAGGCACTGGCTCTCTTTGCCCTTTTTTCTTAAATAACAGCAGCAATATAGCAAACCATAAATTCAGGCAGTGTAACTAATTGGAAAGCCAATTTCATTTTAATTTAGAACCAATTTCACTTTCTCAAACCCTCATATCCACATACTCATAAGCACCTGAATGTGCATGCCGAAGTAGTTTGCACAAAATCCAGGTGATAGACTCCTGAATCCAGGAGGTCTGGGACTCCTTGTGACAACAGAGAAAAAGGGACACCAGCTCTAATGTTAATGTTGTAAGTCAGCAAGAGCTCATTTTGGGAGGTAGGGCACCGGGGGGGGACCTGTCAAAATTAAACCTGATAGGATTCTTTATCCTACCTGTGAGAACTGCATAAAAGCAGGAGCAGGCATGATTACCTAATTGCAGAGCTGGGAGGCTGCCAGCTGGGAGCAGAAGCCATAAAACCCCCTGTGGGCAGAATGCCAACCACCAGGGGACACTTGCATCCCATTGGAACTTCCTTCAACCCTGGACTTTGCTGGCACCAATGGTCTGTGGCTGCTAATTTCCTTGCAGCAACATTAATTAACCTAAAGGAATAATTAATTGTATTTTATTCACCTACAAGTGGCATTTCTTCTCTTCAGTTTACAGAGGTGGTATGTAATTTTGGCTTTTTTCTTGGAACTCCTCAACATTCTCCCTGGAGATTCCTGTGTCATTTTGCCTCCCTCTTGCTCTTCTTACTGCTTTATGTTATCTACGGTGAGGTCTTCCTTCCCCTCTCCTATATGGGCTTCTTTATGGCACAGCCTAAGACAACTCTTCCCCTAAACCAGCTTGTGATCCTAAAATACTTCAAGATCAAATACTTTTTATAATCCTTTTGAAAACAGGTGCATAGACACATTACTGACATATTTATTATTACAGAAATCTGGCAGAAAATCTTGTCAGAAGGAATCAGCAATGCATTCAGAAGCGCTGACCACAGGTGTGTCTGTACCGTGTCTGTGAAAGGTGCAACGTGCACATGGACTCACCCAAGGCAGACACAAAGCTCCCACTGACTCAAGAAAGGTGCACAGAATAACCTTAGGGAGATGTCTGAAAGACAGGCCCCTGTGATATGGGACACATCTGCTACTAACACAAATTTAGCAACTACTGGGGCAGGACAGATCACACTTCCATATGCAATGGACTAAAACTTCACAGCACAAAGCAGCAGATCAATTACTTCTAAGCCCTTGATGTGACAACTCTGTTAGATCAGAAGCAAAAGTTTCCTGGAAGAACACAAGGCCAGGTTTAAGCTGAGTGGGCTCTATTGTAACAACAGTTTCTTATTAAGTTACCTGCTCTACACAGAAAATCATGGAACTCTGGATGGGCATTTCTGCCAGCTTCACTGTGCCTTGAGACACGACCATCTGTTGGGTAAGAATGATGAACAGCAAGCAGCTTTCAAGGAGGTTGTTAGGAAAGGGAAAAACTTAGTGTCTTTCAAAAATGAAACCTTGTTTAATCAGGGTCTCCCCCAAAGAGATCAAAACCTACAGAATTCCACTTTAAAAAAGTTACTTAAAATGGTGTATTTCAAAACAAGAGGATACATTTAGTATTCAAATTTTACAATGCCAAATAGCAATAAAAAAAGATTTATTTTTAAAGCACAGAATGGAAACTTGGTCCTCTTCACAAATACAAGGTATACTCACTGTTCTGAAGGAAGATCATTAAGCAACATTGTTCATTCAAAGAGCTGAGTTTTAAGGCAGTTAGGAATGACAGCCAGTAGGGAAGAAGAAAACATTTTAGATTTAACCTATACGCTGCTCCTAGTTTCTACTGCTTAGCACTACATCATGCCTACAGTAATAAACATATTGCAAGTAACATGATTATGCTGAAGGCTATGCACAACCTCCAATGCTAAATCAGAATAAAAATATATACTCTGTTGAAATTTTTCATTACAAAAAATTGCAGGTTGAGAAGACAGGCTTTCAGGAACAAATTCACAGAATTCACAGAAACTAGGCATGCTGAAACATGCAAATATTTGACAAAACATGCACTGCACACACACATTGCACTGAGGACTAAAGAACTGCATTGATTGAAATGCTGTGTTACCAAGGACAGATGTTATCCAAAGAGCTTTTAAAACTATGCATTTCATTAACAGTTGGTAAATTTTGTTGTGTATCTAGCCCTGCTGATTTGCAGTCTTACATTTTGGTTCTACAGGAAACTTCCATACCCATTACTAGAACACAAACACTGAGAAGCAAAGAATTAGGCCCCAAGTTTTGTTGTTTTTATATACAACTTTATTTTATCTTTATAACAGTATTCAGGACTGAACAGCCTAGCTACAAAAACTTCAGTTGGTATTTCTTTTTCTCCTCACCTATTAAAAATGGCAAGTACAAAAGCTTTCAAAGATTTAGCTGGTACCAAACCATGTGCCAGACAAAAAAGAGTCAATAAAGGTACTCTAGAACCCAATCTTAGCTGAGAAGCAATAGAGAATTCCAATTTGATTCAGCTGTGTGAGGAGGTATGGGGTCCATCATCTCAGCAGCCTGAAGCCAGATTACTTTCTAACTAGTTAGATGATAACCTTTCAAATGTATCACTCCACGTCACTCCCAGTCCCAGTACAGATAATGTCCCTGCTTATTAGAAGAGCCAGGATGAGTTTGAACCTGCTTTTAATATTTTCTGTTCATACTTCGATACACAATTTCTTTGGGCCATTAAAAACAGCATTTACAGTTCGGTCCTGTCCCTTTACTATTACCAAAGCCTATTTCAAGGATCCAGACTTGTCTCATGCTCTTCAGTTTCATCAGGTAGTTCTTCAGCAGATGCATCACACACATTGTCCTGGCCATCTGCAGACTGATTTAGCTCATCAGGTTCCCCAGCTGCAATCTGAGTTGTTTCTTCTTCCTCTTCTTCCTCAACTTCCCCATCATCCTCTACATCCATCTCAAACACCCGGACATGGCGGAGGTTTGAACTTAGCTGTAGAGGCAGGAAGAATTTCCTGTTAATGACTAAGTAAGTAAAAACACCAACAGCATTTTAGTTGTCCACCAAGAGCTATGAAAATAACCTTTATCTTTGAAATGGAGGTTTCAAGGGAATTAGCAACTTTTTAATTACTCTGCAGGCTAAGAAGTAAAGCAAGCAGATCTATTACTGTCTGTTCCAGTTTTTCCATCCTGTGCTATTAGACAGGTATGACTGTATCCTGACACACTAATAGCAGATTATGAAAAAATAATCTATTTGTTTTAAAAAAAATTTTGGTAACTTCTAGGTTACCACTTCAGTCAGCACACTTCCTTTAACAGACAGTCTTTTTCAGAGATACTGCACTTACCACACAAGAAACTTTTCTAATGCCATTTACAGAAACATACTGAGCTTTCATATTCTCCAGCACTCTCCACTGACTCTCCAAGAAGACAGTACGTGTGGGTATCTCACTGCTTCGCTCATCCAACCTGCACACAACAAGGAAAAAAGCACAAAGCTGGTTCACAAGAAAAAACTGCAGTTCTAAGAAAAACCTCCAGTTTCTTATGTCTAAATTTCATCATATGCAACAGGCAGATAAGCCGATGAAACCATCATAATGGTGCTATGATACTCCAGAGCAGGAGGTCCCGCTGTAGAGAAACAGCATGTTCCAACAGAGTTAGAAATATTACAGCATGTGAGAAGGGAATTGTAAAGCCTTATCTGCCCATAAGAAATAGCTATAGCAGGATGTGGGTGGCTTTTCTTCAAACCTCTCCTCTGCATGAAGAGGAGTTTCTGAATACAGTCCTGGATGCAGTGCCTCCCCTTACACAGAACTTTGGCCTAAATGATCTTTCAAATATGTATCACTACCCCACTAACTGGGATTGTATGAAGAAGACATTTCCTACCTCTTACATCAGCCAGGATTAGTTTGAACTTGCTTTACTGTTTTGTTCATTCTTCAATACACAGTATCTTTGTGGCATAAAAAAGTTAATTTACAGTTTAGTGTGGCTCTTTATTTTGAAATAAAAATGCATCTTAAGCAAACCACCGGAGAAGAATGGGAGAAAAGTAAAAGCAATGGACACACAGCAACTAGAGGACTGGATTCACTGCTTGAACTACACTGGTCTTTGTGTGTGTGTTCACTTTCACCTGATGCTCTCCTCTACCTGCCAATGCAGACAGCAGTACCAGTTCTGATGCTTTAAGGTTAGTTAAGCTGACAATATTTGTAAGGGTGACTATCAAGGAAAGGTCAAGAAATACCTGTGTGTTCTTATTACAAGGCAGAGGTGTATGAGCAAATATGCTGCAAACATCCTAAATTGAACTATTCTGACCAGCAAAGTTAGCATCGTCTAAAGAAAGGAAGTTTTCTGATTCTACAAGGTGTCTTCAGCTGATCTTTGCATTTCATGACAGCCAGGTACAGAGGTAGTGTCAGTATCAAAAAACCCAAAAGCAGCCTCCCAAAAACCACAAGACAAACTGTTTAGGAAGCTTCCATCTCCCCTATCCTACTCTTCTGGCACAAAAAGAGTTTGTGTCTCAAATGCAAAGTATGCGTAACTGTAAACAATTACAATATTTGCTTAATTTGCTTTTCAGTTCTACATTTTCAGATTTGCTCAAGGTTTTTCAGTACCTTTCCACAGAATCCCAAATGAATTTCCTATCTTGGTCCTCATCGGTATATACTGAAGATAAAGGCAGCTGAGCCAAGACTCTCTCCTTCCCCTCTTGTTGCACACTCTCTTTCAAAACTACAGTTACAGTTTCATCATCATAGAAGTGAGCATCCAAACAACTGTAGCATCTATAGGAAAATAATTCAGAAAGCATCAGTAAGAGAATACAGAACTAAAATATTTTAAGTTGCATTGCACTCATGTTAAAAAGTATTTAGTACTTAACAAGGAACTTTACTGCAAAAAAGAGGTCAGTTGTGCTGCTACGACACTGAATGATGGCAGTCACCTGGCAGACTCCCCTATCATGCAGGAAAAATGATTCTGAAGGGGAAAAAAAAGCAACTCACAAAAAACCCTTACTAGCAACTTTCACATCTCAGAGGAAACATAAGAAACAGTAAAAATAAATACCAAAGAAAATTTAGAAATACAGCTGAAGGTACTGAAGGTAAATCACATCTGGCTTTTCTACATGAAAAGGACAAGTTTAGTTTATCATATGCCTTATAAGATGGCTACATTCAGGCACACCAAATCTTATCTTACTTAAAGAACATCACAGAGATGAACAATACTTGTTTCCAGCTAGATTTGTTTCTTGCACACATGTTAAAGCTTTACTTTTCAACTGGAAAACTAAATTTTATTTGACCTTGAGATGAAGTGCAAAGTGAGATTTGCACGACTCTGCAGCCTCCTGCACTTTTGCCATTTCTCACACCCTCATTCACCCAGGTGAGTTAACTTCAGAGGTAACAATGCAAGAAAACCCCCAGGAAATACAATCTTTAATTCAGCAATCTGCAAGAAAAATCAAATATACTGACCTGGAGTCTGAGCTCTCATTTATACTGTTGTTCAAGAAGTTTCCAAACTCTACTGCAAGAATCCCATTACTGACAGACCTAGAACAACAGAGTTAATTATTTCAGTGACAAAAACCTTTCCCTTCACTGAGAATCCAAAATCACTAATGGCAACTGTGGTACAAGATGGTGTAAAAGCCTATTCAAGTGTAGCACAATACATGCCTACATGCCAAAATTATGTGACTGGTGGATAGGAACCTTTTAAATTCTTTTAGGATAGAAGCCTTTTAAACTCTTCTGCTTCTCAGAAAAATGTGACTAATGGGAGTCAAATGGAAAACTACATCTGGCTTATGGGATGCAACTCTGCTGAATCCTTTGCTCAATTGTCCTAGACCCAAGTTCATTATGTTACTTGTTAATCCACAGCAGAAGAGGTTAGACTGTTTAAGATATCAATGAGGGAGGAGGTCACCACAGGGCAGTAATTCTGTCATCAGCAGCTATCAACTGGAAACACTAAAGATAGTTTCCCCATGTGCTTTTCTTAGCAGTAAAAGAGCTTTACAAATTCCCACTCCATCATAATCTCACTCAATTCGCCTGTCTCCTCAAGTTAAATGACAGATTATAAAAATCAGTACTTTACAGAAAGGAGTTTTTGTTGTTTTTAAACCTGCAGAAATAAGCTGAAATAAGCCATCCCACTGCTAAGACTGCAGCTTGAACAGTTGTGTGACCACACCCATGCTGTGACAAATCACATCAAGGTACACAGAAACTCCTGAAGGTACGTATATCCACACCCCAAAGGAGATGCCTTCTATTTGATGCACCTGTGAGTGCAATGCCCATGTTTCCAAAACTATTAAATTACAGACTGCAAGATATTAATCAAGGAATACTATTTACAGTAAGACAAAGCAACACTGGAAGTGAGATTCTCTGTAATTTTTCAGAAGTTTGCACAGATAAGTAATTCTGTGAGCAGCTATCTAATGGAATCTGATTTTTTCCTTAACCCAGAACCACCTTGGGTCTTGAGATCAGATTTTCTGAGTCTAATACAACACAAAACTTCTGCTGCAGTTTCCTGCTGCACTTCTTAATCTACTCCTCATTTTCTCTACTATCCAAGAAAGATTATATTCATCACAGTCATTCCTTACTTTTACAAATAGATTTATACTGTGACTGTCTCTGTACAAATGTGGCAAGGCTCACACACCACTTTTTCCCTTTTTGTCTTACCTGGAAGTATCAGTATGTCTCCTCAAAATGTGTATTTTAGAAATAGAATTTTCTAACATGGTGAAGAGAACATAATGTAAATTAGATGTTTTGTTGTTCCATCTGCAATGTGGAGAAGAAATGAAAATTTAGATTAAGTTTTAATAACTGGTAAACTACATGGAACAAGGAATAGCAGCATACTTACAGAAACGGTAATTTAAATAATTGAGGTGTGGAATCTTCACTGCAAAGGAAAGACAAAACAGTTTATAAAATGCTACTCATGCATGAGTTTTAGTTGCACATTTCTTTAGCTACTTTTAGTAAAGAAATACCTTTGAGAAATTTTGTAGAGAGACATGCAGACTGCTTGATGCACTGACTTTCCAATCACATCCTAACAAATACAATAAAAATAGACTGTAAAGACCAGCAGTTATTCATAATTATACACGTTTTTAAGACAAAAAGCCCTCAACCAACCAACAAGCTCTGAGTACATCTGAAAGAAAACTCCACCAATATTTATTGTGGAATAAACATCCCCAATGCAAACTCTGTCACTTCACACACTTGTTTCATGTTGCCCCAAATTACACTAATGTACTGCCAACTAACACAGTTATCTGTGTTAGTTACACAGCACATACACACACATAATTAACATTAAAACCAGATCTCAAAATCATGCGAACAGAATATGTTAAAGAAAAATATTCTCCATTGTGCTTTCCCTGGCCAAAGGCTTGAGATATCCCAGCAGTGAAGCTGGACTATACCCAAGTTGTAGGCACTCAAAGGCCAAGATTAAAGCTTCAGGCCTTGCTAAGGATGACTGCTACCTTCATTCGACCACTATCCCTAAAAGAAAGTTATCATTTGTAAAAACTGAACTTACTGCTGGCTTCTGTAAACACTGATCAATGATCCCTTCCATTTGCCTTTTGACAAAATGCAGTGACTTCTCAGGATAGTAGGGAAACAGAAGTGGGCTTTCTGTAAACAAAGTTAATTTTAAAATGCTTGTATCTCTATAAAAACATATTACACCATTATTATCTCTAAAACCAGATTTTCTAAAGATTATTTTCCAAACAAAAACTGTACAATTTTTCCCTTTTTTAAATTGAATTAAATGGCAGAAAAAAAGTGTGGTAAATTCTATTATATGCAACATGCTGTCGAGGTTTTACAGTCTTTGGTTTCTAAAGTTAAACTAGAATAATTGTCACCATCTGCTCATTATACTCTCTTACTTCTTTTTACCACTAATTAACAAAATAGTCTCAGACTCCAGTGAAACAGAACAAGTTAGGACACTTCCCCCAGGTACAACCTAGCATAACTATTACTTTCTTGAACTGGAATGAAGATATCCTAAAATAGACCTCTTCTGGGATTCCTTCTGAGCCAACACTGCTGGTATGGAAAAGATGGGGAACTCCCAATATCCAGAGAATGGTAAGCAGCTACATAAACCCCGTGCAAAATAACAAGGCTCATTTATTTCATTCCTTTCAGATGAAGACCAATGAGTAACACTACAGAAGTAACTCATAAGCATGAAAAAAGATAACTTTTCTACATCTGTTACATTCTACATACATCATGCATTCACTTCTTTTTCATGAAAGCACCTTACCTTTAAGATGAGTGCTATCTTTAAGGAAGTTAAACCACTGGTTTCCCTCTGTATTAGGTGGTGATACAAGGTCATCATCTTCATCTTTCAAGTACTAGAAAAGAAATATACTTTTAAGACTGCAATTTAAGAATAGGGAACATTAGAATTCACCTTCACTATTAGCCTTAGTGACTATACTATGTATTTCCTGTTAAATTAATATGTCATAGTCTTAAAACTAAATATTCCACCCCATCTAGAAACAATAAGAAAAATCAACTATTGTTTAAGATCATGGTGATATTTCCCTATGAAACTGGTTCTTAAATCACAAATGAACACAAATGTTTCGAAAAGCAGTGATTAATGCCATCTAGACAACAAACACATCAGTTTTACCAAAGCTGGTTTTTAGAGTTTTACTACTGCTGCAAAATGTTTTTGCCTTTTCCTAAAAATTCAGCATGTGTAAAGTGAAACTACAAGGTTTTAAACCCTCACTTTCCTAATAATAAGAAGAAACAATTTACTCTCTTCTACCATTACTGGTATATGTAACACAGAGCAAAAGGGCCAGGGAAGAAAAGTGGACACAGCTTTAAAAGCTTCTCTAAGGATTTTCTCATTTATTCTTTTTGCATTTATACCTAAGTTCTTTACCTGGCCAACTCTCTCCACATTGAAGTATTTTCCTTTACGATTGTAAAGTTCTGGTGCCTAAAAAAATAATGCAAGCAAACCCATTATTTAAACACAAAAATAAAGTGAAGTAATGAACAAAAATATGATCAAATTATTTTATTCTAAGATTTTTCAGACTCAGCTATTGTCAGCAAAAATACAGTCATGTACTTTGAAAACCAGTATCACTGACCTCATTGAAGTGCTCAGTAAGAAAATCAGCAACAAATGTGATATCTTTTTGAGTCATCTGAAAGGAAAAAAAACAGAGAAAAGGAAATGGTAAGAAATACATTTCAATGAGCACAGAACACACATCCTATAGGCTGCACAAGCACAGCTCCCTCAGCCTGTGCTCACAGGGCAGATGTTTCAGCCTCCAACCTGCTTGGGAATACTCTGCTGAACTCATCCCAGACCATTCTTGTCTTGTACAGGATGGTCTCAAACTGGAGGTGCAACCTACAAGTGCTAAATAAGGACAAGAACTCCTTCCCCTGACCTCCTGGCCATGCTCTCATTACTACAGTCCTTGCCACCCCTGCCCAACCTTTGTCAGGGCACACTGCTGGCTCACGCCCAGCATGCATCCAGTGATTCCCACATGGTCTCAGCAGAGCTGACATCTTCACAGCCACATGGGCTCCAGCTAACCCACCCCACAACAGAAACTTGCATTTTGTCCTTCATGAACTGCAGGAGGTCCCTACCTGTCCATTCCTCCAGCCTATCTATTTCTGGAAGGCACCACTGCCCTCAAGTGAGGGGCATGTGATGGTGGCTGCTGATTCAATGCAGGTATTATTATATTATTGTGTTATTATATATTCCCTCTCCACTACTGGGGAATTTATAAAGACATTAAAATCTCACTCTGGTTAACTTCATCATTTAGGGAACATAAAGAGCTGCTATACAGAGGCCTTGCTTACCCAGCATACTACAGTAGTGTTAACAAAAACAGAAAAAGTAATTCATGCATGACAGCATATTAGTGTGAATGTGCAGGCATCAGCTTTCTCAAACAAATGACACAGACACCACCCTTTAAGTTCTGGAACTTAAGAAACCTTTAATTCTGCTTTTAAGATGAGCAGAATATAGAGGATATCACCATTTATCAGAAAATGTACTATTACCTTGTTCAGCTCTGGAAGTACATGATCTTCTGACATCCTCAACATGGCTGAGGGAAAAATTATATTCTTATTGCAATAATACTGTTTTCCTAATATTCTTAATTTTACAAGTGTATGTAATAAGACAGTGCTGTTAAAAAGATTACTCATTAGAACCTGCAAGAGAGACTGGAATAAAGAATTACAAATTAAGACTGAAATAAACTCTCTCCAGTCTCACTACCTTACATTACAAATCTTGAAGAATTTTATCTTTAATCTTTTCCAACTGCATTCTACCGTGTACAAGACTGAAACAAAAGTATTATGAAAAGGGCTCATAAGAATTTTTTCATGTACATACTAAGAGTACTAAAATGGATATATGTAAAATTAAAACTGTCATGCTCAGAAATTGCACAGGATTAATTTTAAATCTGCAAGGTTTGTATAAAGTTCTCTGCTTAGTTTGAAACCAAACAAACAGTGAACATAACATTATGATGGAGAACTTTGACAGTTCTGCTTTCTGCAATTTTTAAAATTAGAACTATTATATTCCTGCTAGTAAGTGCTAACACTGCATATCTGATGCTTTTACAAAATCTGGTAATACCACTTAGTTTTTGTAAAGTAGTTTAAAAAAGATCAAATAGAAGTTATAAACTTATTCATAAATATATTCACTTTATAAAAACAAGCAGGCTAAAATACAGTGTGCTTCACTTACTTCTAACATTTTCTCTGCAGCTACCCAGACACAACTGAAGGTGGCTACTAAGTGCACATGGACATTCAGAGACTGTTTAACATTTGTGCAGAACCTTACAAGTAACTAGGTTGTCACAGGAGGAAACAGCAAGTAACAGAGTACAAGAGCATTAGGCTATACTTCAAATTTGGGGTAGACTGAAAAAAGTCCCTTCTTTTTCTCCAAATCAAGACCAGCAAATTGTTCATGAAGCAGAAAACAGTTTGGAGCAGCATTACAGGTCAAGTATATACAATACCCACTCTACATATTCTAAATATAATTGAGAACTACCAAATTTATAATCTGTGTTCAATATTATAATTACTCTTGCCTCATCAACTATATCCCTTTATAGTCCAGACATTTTCTACGAAAGAAAACAATAGATTTTTTCACTGACTGGCCTAATTACTAGCCTGCATTTCAATGGTCACAACATAAAACAGACATTGGATGATTACTGTGTGACCAATCTTACCAACATAGAGCCATCGAAAAAATGCCTTGAAGTTTTTCATACTACTGTCGATCACTCTAAACAGGAAACAAGAAAAGAAATTACAAAATCTGACTGTCACAAGCTGCTCCAGGCTTAAGTCCCATCTTTATCACAGAAAGGCCTACAAGCACTGTCAGGTTTTTTTCGAAATGCCCAACGCAACGTTTCAAGTAAGACTATTCTTGTGGTATGAGTCTGACATGCAGTGAGACAAGATGAAAGATCACCACCAACAGGAAAGCCTTGCTCTCCCAACCTCCTCTATTCCTAGCGCATCAATCTCTTCCAAGACTGAATAGAAATGTTTTCTTAAACTCTCCAGACTTTATACTTACTGAAGCAGCTCATTTGCCTTCAGGATGAAAGAACCAACAGCAGTAATAGCCTCTGTAAAAAAAGCTAACCGTTATTATTAAGCTTTCAAAAGTGAAATCAGAGCAGGTAGGTAGCACACACACTACTGTACCGTCGATTCCAGATGCATCTAATCCCAGAGACTCATATTTTTGTTTCCATAAAGCCATTCCTTTCAATTCACTCAAATGGTATAAAAGTGCCTCAGAGCCACTAGGAAGGCAGAGGAAATAAATATATTTTTTATTCACCCATTGGAAATTCAGTGTTCTGCTGCATGCTACATTTTTATCATTTAATACTTTGTGCAAAGCTTTATAAGGTAGTCTGACATGAACAAGAAGTAAGGTATAACTTCAGAGAAAAGCAGATATTGTCCCAATGACACACAAGTTAGTGTGAACATTTTGCATAGATCCCATAAAACACACCAGCCAGCACTTTACAGGTGATGTATCATTGAGATTGTTTAAAATACTTCACTAGTTCTCCAGTACGCAAAAGTAAAAGAAATAAATAAATTTTGCCATGATCACAGTCTCCATACCAGCATACCTACATAGAAAGCACCACCAAGACAGCATATTCTCTTTTAGCAAAGCATATAATATTCCATTTAATCTATAATTAATTGGAAATTCTGTGACTTACCTCTGCAAATGACTTATAACCAACTTTTGTATACTGGAATAGGAAGACTCTATGGACTGACCAAGTTTTTTTAAACCCTGTTAACAAAGAAATATAATCATATAATAATGTTCTGTTAACATAAAAATGATTAAAAGATATTGAAATAAATAGTTTAATATGTTTAAAAAAATGTTAACATACCTTTACTGTCAGTTGGTTCATTAGTAATGCCTGAAGTTCCAGACTGAAGAAGGTGGGGAGAGAACCAAAGAGGCATTTAATTTTGTGTTTCAACATCAAGTGCAAAGGCATACTCAGATAAAACAACAGTAACTACCTTGCTTTGCCCCATAACAACAGCTGCATAAACTCATCCTGAACAGAAGTGGTTGTATTCTTTTCCTGTCAGTCAAAATGATTGAAATAAGATTGGTGAAGAGATTACATCCAGGCTACCAAATTATCTCACAAACACTCCATATAAAGTATTTCAAAGAACTCACCCATACCTATGAATGTTGAAATCAGACTACTGATCCCTGAAACTTTTCTAGTATTTCGATTTATTTTCAACTACATTACCCAATAAAAATTTTAAGCAGTTTGCCATCACCAGGAATCTATTTTAAAAAATAAATGAATTACATGATTCATTAACTTCTGGCTGTGATCAATGAACACAAAATTTAAGCAAATCCAATAGCATCTTAAACGTGGATAATTACATGTGCTCTATTGAACTAGGCTGTAAGTGTTGTTACTGAACACTTACAGTAATCAGTTTATCAATGACTTAAGTACAAAAAGCACAACCTTAAAGAGAAAACAACTGATCAACAGCTGGGCGAGCTGAAAGCTGTGATTTTTAAAAAATTCAGAATAAATAAAAATATCACAATACAATTTTGCTTGATTGTACACAGGTACCTTCAGCATCAGAGCACTTGACACACAGTAACTTCCAGGCTGTCTCTGAACTTAGAGACTGTTATATGGAGGCATCACACTTAAACATTAAGATATGCAGTAGACTAACAAGAACAACAGAACTACTGCAAAATTAATCCTACAGTACCTGTACAAACTTTGTTAGTCGTGAGTCCATCTGCATCAGTATTTCTTCCCATGCTTCACACATGCATGTCAATGATAGCTTTATATACTGTAATACATAAACTGGTATGAGTATTCTTTCCTTCTCCCCTTCAACAACACATTAAAAAATGCATGTTACAATATAAAGGGAAGATATACTGTAGATCTTATATAAAATTTATTATCCAATTCCAAGTTGGAGCTCTACATTTACTTTAAACCACCTCAAGCATCCTACCAGAAAACATTTATTTCACTTGCATTAGAATGCCAAAGCCTGCAGAACCACGAGACCAAAATGATGGTGTGACACAACTGTACCTGTAAAAGAGTTGAAATGTGAGTAAACTTCCGGGCCATTCGAGTTACCTCAGGTAAGTAACTTGACAATAGACTAGTGTCCAACTATAACAAATGAAAAAAGCAGCAGTTAGCAGATGATTTAAAAATATATAGATTACATAAATACAAGACTTGAAGGAACTACAGAAATTCTCTTCGTTCTCAATTCCTTAAGTTTGATTTTATGAGGAAAATGCATTTAATTCAAAGAAGCAATAACTATTTTTAATACATCTATAAAGACCCCTGGTAAGGTTCCACATTTTGGAGTTCTAACAGTAATAGTTTTAAGGATGACTGTTCTGGATAGATACGATAATCAAAAGCATTGCTGTTATGCCTTTGTGTGCAGAGTGAAGAAAATCTGCATAATTGTAACTGCAGTTGAATAAATTAATGTTATTCTAAAAGTAGCATTTTAAAAGAATGCCTCAGATCACCATTGTCAGTCTCATCAGTGAAACTGCATGTTAACATCATAAATTCAAAAGCTAAACTGGAATTTCAGAATGGTTGAAACTGGTAGGTTTGTTTTTCTGCAAATAATGGGAAAGCAATAAAGCTACCAGCATGAAATTTTAAAAGCAGTTTTACTTAAAAAATTAATATCAGTTTACTTGCCTGAAAATATGTTATCTCTGCTTCACTGTCTGAAGAATTTTGTATCTCCGTAATAACTGACAGTGATTTCAGGTCACTGGACAAACACAGTCCACGACAAGAACCTGCCACCTGAAGGATTCCAGCTTACAAGTTAATAAAACATTTCATTTCCTCTAAGACATATTTACTGATCTAGAACATTGACATACAAAGAAGACTGTATTCAGTGATATGTAAAAATGAAATGTAATTTTGAGCTACTGCTCAGGAACAAACCCACTCTTTTTATTGTGTATTAACAGTGAACTTTAAAACAAGATGTTACATTTCCCAGTTACAATTCTTTCCATCAATAACCAACAACCCAATCAATTAATTTCTTTAAATTCAGCAGCCCAGTTTCACTTATGTGGAAGCATATGTATATTTTCACTCAATTCAGCTGTAGTTTAGTGAATTAAGAAAAAATATATAAAGGAACCAAACATACCCCATTTACTGTAGCAATCTTGAACATTCCATAAGCATATATCTCAATAAATCCTGAGCTGCCACCAAGGACAAGAGCATTAAGTCTATAAAAATAGAAGAATGTGTTAATAAGCATACTGAAAAAATTTGGATGCACACAGATATAATTCTTAATAATTAAATTCCATCCCTTTAATCATTTTCCTCTGAAGAATCACTGCACAAAAGGAAATACTATGTTACCTTCCACTATTCAAGAAATTTAAAAGCAAACTAACAAATTAGCTTGGATTGTATTAATAAAACCTGCCCCAACATTTATAATAAGAGTATCAATTACAATATTAACTGAGAGAATAGGGGACAAAAAGCACAGTTTAGTCACAGAGTCCTTTTTCACTGGAAGTAACAAGTTTCTAGCAACCTTCCCCTTACAAAAGCAAGCTGCAAAGCATTATTACAAAGGTACTTTGAATTACCCTGATTATGAGCAGAGTGAATTTGTCACATTCACTCGGTGGCACTCCCCAGCACCTCAAAGGCAATGAACATTTGAAATGGATGCAACAGCAATGACAGCCACAGAAGTAACAACAGCATTGGAAACAGAATCCCAGTTCAAAGAATAGTGTGGGACAGACAGGTCTATGTTTTGCTCACTTACTAACACATATGTGCTACAGTGGCTTGGAAAAAAGCCTACAAATACAAGAAAATTAACTGAAACTTCTGCCTGTTACATATCTAAATAAAAATACCTTGAAGCAGAATATTTCTGTTAAAGCCAACATAGAACGTAGGAAAGCAGTATCTTAAAAACTTTTAGTTTGATTAATTGAGTGGATGAAGGGAGCAAAGAGAATTCACAAAGCTCCTATACCACAGACAGCTCACTCTCTCACAAGCAAGGAAATCCTACTGTAAGAAGAGCTACTGAGTTTAAAAAGGAGTAACTGAAGATTTGAATTGAGGAGGATGGTTCTGAGTGGTGAGACTGTAAGGAACAGTAAAATAGAAAAAAACAGGCACAGACATTAAGTGTCCTCCTTAAAAAAAGGAGCACAAGGCACTGCACAAAGCCAGTCGCAGTCTGCTAACACTTCCACCAGCTGCCCTTCATGTGTTTCCTAATAACAGATGTTTATTTTATAGTAACACTGATATGGCTGGTTTCTGAACTACTTTTAAGGTTTGTCACACTCATACAAATCTCCAGGAATTCTCTGTGCAGAACAAGCATTCACAAATGTCTCCAAGACCAGGTTAAATAACACATAAATCAGCCTTCACCCCAAGAAATCTGCTAAGAAGATACAACACCATCAGCAGTTGCTGATAAAGTGCCTTATAATCCCTCTAAACAAAGAGGAAAAGGTAACTGATGGAAACTTTAATACAGGTTTTGAACTTCATCTTTGCACATAAAAAAGACATTCCATATAATTTCTCTGAGACTTTAAAAACAATTATGAATAACTTAACAGTAAACTCAATTATCCATTATTTTATACCTTTAAAAAAGCAACCAAACAAAAAACCTCAATCAACAACCCACAGCCAGAACTTACCTGACATCACCCAGAAGCTTCATAATCTCATCTGACTTTTCTTCACTGAAAATACAAAACACATGATTAGGGCTTATGTACTTTGTCTCAATATCAGAAAACAAAATAAACTGAGAAAATAACAAGCTATAACATGACAATTTCTTACCTGAAAATTTTTGCAGTGGTACTGTAACTGAAAACAAAAAAATTACTGTTAGTAACAATGATCAGACATCTGTAGAGCATTAAAGATGAATAACCAAAACAACAACAAATGACAAATGGTATTTCCTCAAGCTTACTAGTGTAACACTTACTTTTTTGGTAGTGCTGGTAATTTAGGCAAAAGGAGGTTTGATTCATCCTCAGCATTGTAAAAGGAAGTGAGAACACTGAAAAAGACATAATACTGTATTACCCAAGCTGTAAAAACAAGGAGAGATTTTCTTTTCAACTCCAGAGTTAAGAGTATATATTCAATGCATTATGTATATCAGAATTACAAATATCAGGATAGTCCTTTATGGGACCTTTAATAATTTATCAAGTGATCAAATTAATAAAAGAACTAATTTTTTTTTTTTAATTCCAGTGAATAAAGTTTGTATCTGGTGGCTCAGAAGCTTGTCACCAAAACCTTCACTACCTGCAGTGCAGTTACTATCAGAGGTTTCCTTTTTAAACTCTCTCCAAACCTGCAGTACAACCTACCCACACCTCAAAACAGCTAAAGACACATTGCAGTGAGAGAAGATCAAAGCACAATACTTAGTATCATATCTTAGATATGGCAGAAGGATGAGATTCCCCATTAGAAGTTAAGCCTATCCCCACCAGTGGAAGAATGTTAGCATGGTCTAAGACACAGCTATTTTCTTGCTATTTTAAGACTGATGCTTACTGGAGGTGAGGGGGGAAATCCTCAAGTCACGAGTTTACACCACCTGCCTCCTTTAAATAAATGTTTTATTTAACCATGTTCTTGCACTGCCATAAGGTGCATATCAAGGGGTTCTTTAAGACAACAGAAATGGGGACCATGGTGTCCTCTAGGTCACAAGTGCTGCTATGAATTGTTCAATCACACGGAGTTCATGGTCACTAGGGATAATCTTCCTGAACAACAGAATTGCCTATGGAACTGGATGTAACACCCAAGAAAAAGCATGAAAGATGTAAACACCAAAATAAAGGTCTTGAAAACACAGAAGAAAGATTTAAACATGATACTTATTTCTGACTAACAAAACAGATGAACATAACATTATTATAATTAACTTAATAAATTGATTGTTATTGAAGCAAACTGAATAAGAAGACAGGCTGTACATGTTAACACTAGATTAAGCAGCTCTTCAGAAGAAGCACAAGATCATGCTGAAATTTAATGTATTTCCCAAAGAACCACAAGACTAAGATATATGAGTACTAAAAATAAGCATATGAAAAGTGTCTATTCAAAAAAAAAATTAAAATTTTAGGCAAGTGGTGAAAAAAGCCCACAGCTGTGGAATACTGTATTACTTTATGTGACTGCTTGTAACATTGCAAGTATAAATTATCATTAAGGTGGCATTACATAGCCCTTGATTTACTTCTTTTCAGACTCACCTGCTTTCCTCAGTTACTTCCATCCAATGCATGTATGTAATGGATAAGTCCACAGAGAAGGAGTGCAAGCTTTCAGGTTTTTCCACATCACACAGAATAATCCGCTTGGTATCAGCAAGGCCAAAAGCCAAAACTAGAGAAAGACAAGTAAAATGTATACAAAACCAATGTGAAAAACCTGTACCTCACACTCACCTAGAGCTGAATGTGCTTCAAACACTTCTAACTAAAGTTCTGATAGAGGCTTCCAATTTTGCAAACTTGAGCCCAATATTATATATAACACTGTCCACCAGAAAGGTTTGGTGGACAAAAAAAAAAAAATTGGAGTTGCTAAGCAACTTTTCCATCACTTTCCTCATAACTTTCTTCATCCTTAATAGCAAATAGCAGGCAGAGGTTTCCATATTTATCTCCTTATAATCACTTAAATCAGGAAATCAGCTTAAAAAGAAGTTTCTTAAACTCTTCAGATGCCATCATAAAACAATATAGGTAATTTTTATCCACGTCACGGAATAAGATCGTTCCCATTCTCCCACCTCCAGTGATTCAAAAATTAACTGATTTCTGGCATAAGTTTATTAAGCTACTAATTTCAACATTATTTCTATTAATAAGGAAAATGCTTTTTTTCTTCTCTGGTCTATAATTAAGAGCAATTTTAGCCTATGAAGTTTTGCCTATGCTAAGTAAGCTAAGCTCTTCAATCAGTCCTGATCAGAGAGCTTCTTTCTCTCCCAACAAACTTTATAGTTCATACAAAATATCCTGCTTAGTTAGGAAGTTGACATTTTGCTATACCCTGAAAAGCAGCATTTGGGACATAAATCTAGCTTACAAATCTTTCTTGCAATTGCATTCAACAGTGTTAATCTCTCTACTACTGAGAATGAACCCACATAAAATAAAGCTACCCTTCTCTTCAAACACAGTTTACTTGAAAATCTCCTTCACAGATGAGAGTATCATCATTCATGATTTCCCATGGGGTTTTATTGCACCATATCACCTCATACACTTGACATTACTTTTGCCATCTGGTCTCCAAGCAAGAGCAGTGACTTCTTTTCCTGTATTTTCATTTGGAGGCAAACTCCACACACGTTGAAAGTTTGCAAGCCGATGAAGTAAAACCTACAAAGCAAACGCATTAAAGACAAATTTAAACCATATATAAATAAATTAATAAAATCATTGGTAAATCAGTTCATGCTGCACAGAGTTTTTTACCAGTTTTTAACTCATGTGTCTTGAACACAACCTTCTCTTCTAGCAGATGATTAATTCCTATGTTCTTTTAGAGGACCACACGCAGTTTACAGCAGTACAGAGAAATAAACTGAGCCTTGCATAAGGGTATGACCTCCTAACCAACAGGGGTTACCCATCACCTCTCTAGCAGACAGCCCGAAAGCACAAGTCTTGTCATCATGCATGATCACATACTGCAGTTCCGGGGGGGAAAGTAGATTTAAAAGTAGATTTAATTTAAATAGGAACTTTCATGCACTTTAAAATCCCACAAACAAGAACGAGAGCATCATAGGAGAAATAGTTCAGAAATAAGAATGCAAAAAAAAAGAAGGAGCAGTAAGTATTAAGACGCTTGATTTTAAAAATTGCTATCCCTAAATGCCTGGCCAGGCTTTCGAGAAACATGCCTCAAGTAACAGCAAAGGCATCTGGGCCTGCAGGGAGAGGCAGCTCCCGTCCCTCCCGTGCTTCTTTCCCCGGCACCCGCGCTCACCTCCCCCGCTCGGTTGGCCAGGGCGATGAGGTCCCTTTTGGGGGACCAGGACATGAACACCACCTCCTGCGGCAGCTGCTTCTCGCCCACCTGCCTGAAGGCGGGCATGGCTGCAGGGCTGCGCCAGGACCCGCCGGGCTCAGCTCCCGCTTCCGGGGCGGCGCTTCCCGCCGCGGCAAGGG
>WEIU01015373.1:104551-115243 GCA_013389925.1 Aegithalos caudatus
GGCCTCGGGAGCGGGGCGGGAGATCCCTGGGGCGGGGCGGGCCTGGGCAGCGGGGTCTTGGCAGCGCCGAGCGCACGGAGGCGGGTCAGGCTCTTCTCTCTCCGCTCACTTACTATTTAGTGCTAGAAAATAAAGTACTTAGTTTCTTTTAACGCCCCTTTTCCATTTGGAGAGAATTTTTTTTTTAAATCAAGCCATCCTGTGAGACGAGTGTAACTAACAGAGACTGAGCTCCTAGAACTCATGCCTTCCCACCACCTACCCTCACTTCCTCCCTTGGCCCATGTCCTCCAATACCAACATAAAATCAGAGCATCCACCAGTACCTCAGCTCTCAGCAGTAAGCCCCTTGACGTCCAACACCCACCAAATTACACAAACAACTAGTCCTAAGTACAAAATTATCACATTATATAAATACATGGCAAGGGCTGTGGTAGTTCGCTTAGTTGTACTGGGGTTGGAGTTTTTTTGGTACCAGCAATGATATAAAATAAAGGAACTGTCACTTAATTCAATCAGGTTCTATTCTGGATGTTAGGACTTACATTTTTAGAAAATGGAAAAAAAGGCTGACAATAAGAAAAATAAATTAGCAACTATGTAGCAGCAATGAATGTCTTTTTTTTTCCATATTCTTTGCTTTCCTCTTGGAGAATATGGCATGTTTCATAGCTAATCTTTTACAGATCCCCACTTTTACTCTCGAGCTTTCCACCTTTTCTTTTTGCTATGTCTGTAAAGCAAAAAAAAAGGAACATAGAGATTAGAATAAAATGAAGAACACACTTCTCTGTACAAATACATTTGCTGGTATTTTAAGTAAGTATCTGAATTTTGTGGCAGTATGTGAAGTACTGTCACAAAAAGTACAAGGAACATTCCATCTCAAAATGCTATGATCTTTGAACTTCACAAAACTGCCCACTTTATTGCCACTACACATTCATTTTATGTATTTATTCAGCATTTAAATTTACACAGATATTAAAAACAAGAAACTCACTCACCAGGTACAAAAAAGCACACACAAAGTTTCATGCAGAAATAAATAATGCATGAATATATAACAGAAGGACTTAGAAGAAAGTACATGAAGTTTAACACCATTAAGAAGCATCGTGCAAGTACAGGACAGGACCTAAATACAACTACCAAGTGGATTGTTTTCTATCTCCAACATAAGATGTCAAAATGAAAAATGCTGAATAATTATGAGAAAACACACAAAATTTTTATTAGAAAAAGAAATCTAAGTTATCTTCTGCACTGAATCAGCAGAAGAACTAACTGATGGCCTGAAAGTGCTAAAACCATTCTGGTACAACTGACAGAACAGTATCTGCTTTGACATAAAAACAGATGAGGTTTCATGAAATTCTTTTAACATACTTTTACATTTTTTTAGCAAAGGAAAAACAAACATTAAGAGATGGAATTTTTATGAGACATATATAAAATGAAACACTGCTACTTTTTGTGTCTAAAACTCCCAAAGCAAAACCTGGTTTAGTATCTGTAGGACATGAAGCAATACACCTCTACTCATTTGCCATCCAGCAGGCACCTGGTGAGTCTCTGGATACTGATCCAAGGGGGTAATTGTCTGAGTCTCACTGTGTAACATAGGTACAACTTTTGGGAGGGGAAATTTGCCTTCCACTATTACAGCCAATCAAGTCCAGAATCACAGAAAAACCCATTACTCTGGAGAGGAATTTATAAAAGTGCAATCAGTTATCATGAACTGGAAAGAGTGAGCAATCTGCTGGATCATCTCTTAGCAAATCCCCTTTCCTCTTTTCAGTTAGTTCCATCTGAAGACAACCACACGCCATTGACTTGGCTCTCTGATACATACAGGTATGTGTACAGTTTTTCTGTATGTAACAAAAGGACAATCATGGAAGACTAAAAATACTCAATGTGATCCTCGTTAATGGTGGAGATCTAGATCATACTATATAGAGCACCTGAAAGACCAGAAAGAAAAAAGCAAAATATGGTACAACAAAGCAAGAGAGACAGGAAGCAATAAAGCCATTATAGTGACTCTTTTCTCTGCCCTTTCATTAGGAATTCAAGTAAAAGTGCTCCATTACTTCAATTTTCAGTCATCTTGTCAGAGCCCCATGTACCAGTCACCAAGTTTGCACTCCATATAAATCAGTATTGAAAGAAAACCCACAGAGAGGGAATTGGGAGCCCCAGTGAGCAACCTGCCTTTCATCATACCCTCCCCTCAGTATATATTCCTCAGCAATGCAGCAACCGGGCAATAGTGAAAGCTGACATCAGCACCTAAAGCCAAAAATCATCTTTTTCTGAACTGATTCAGTGACATAAGACCTCATCTCATGTGAATGCTGCACTTTACATCATTAATGCAATATCACACTTACTGACAAGCTGTTCTGCTGCAGGAGAGACTGGGACAGGCGCTGCGCTTGTGACCTGCCTTGCCACAAACATAACAGCCAACGTCAGTCTTCTCACAGCTGTGCTTTTGAACAGTGCAGCAGTTGCAATTGTTACAGTGAGACCAAGCTGCAAAATATATAAATGATTTACCATTTAAAGTTTAAAACTAACATTCTGAAACTAAGATTTAAATACAGGCCACATTACAAGGTTTTTAATTCTGCATTAGCTTTACAGAGATGGATGTAGGCACTTTCTGGTCCCTTATCGCATTACTAGACATACTGTGCAATTATATGTGAATTATTTTGCCATTAAAACTTTTATCCTGCATTTCATCTTCAAAAGAAAAATAGTGCAGATGTTACAATGTACTTACAGGTTTTGATTTTTGTAACAAAAATAACTGCTTCAGCTATTTATACAGAGGTATAAATACAACTAAATTTGTGCATGAAACATAATTTTATCATGATCTCTCATACATTTTAGTAATTGCCTATTTGTTTATGAAATTCAAAGCTTACAAAATTAGGAAACACTTATATGACAAATGGAAGTATATTTGTTTTGCCATGATAGATATAAATGGGATTTAGTGTGCCTTGACCAGAATTTATTACATTTCCACACAGTGCAAGTATACCTAAACTAAAGAATAGCAGTTTGTGTGAAATTGAGACTTTTTGTTTATTCGCTGTCTTCTGAATGACCACATTTTACTTCTTTCACAGAATATTTTCTCTTCTGGTTTGGAATCTCAGTTTCTTTGGACTAAGTACACTTTTATTTTGAAAATATTTTTCTGTACTTACAGGGTTTTACACATTTTTTGCAAAGGTCACAATGCTTCCATCGTCTGCCATCCTACAAAAGGCAAATAAATGATTTTGTTTATTGAACCCCTCCACTGATTCTATCTTAAAACAGAGCTACTCGTGTACGGTCCCCACTGTTTACAGGAACTCCTCTCTAGGAAAGACTGACTCAGAAACAACAGTCCTGAGGACCTGTGAAAACCACAAAGGAAATTTTGAAATTAGGAAGTTCTACAGCTTCAAAGCATAAGAAAAATGCATGCATCAACAGACCACAGCTGGGTAAGTTCTGGACTAAGTGGCAAGCAGCAAACTTGTCCTGTCCTCTTTCCAACACAAAGGAATTAGGGAAAGAGAAATTAATTCCTAGTGGGTTATGGAACATGTACTGTGAAGGTAGTAGTAAGTCTGTGAAACTGAACTGCTGTGGGATTCCCATGAAGCTCAGTATCAGAACAATACCAAAGCAAGTATTACAGAGGTTGTTATCTGACTACTAAAATTTCCATTCAGAAAGAAGTGTAAATACTTACTTTTGATGTACATGAATTGCATATCTCACAGTGCTGGTTACCAGAACTAACATATCGCTGACATATAGTGCAAAATCTGGGGAAAAAGATGTACTGGTCCACTATTTGCACACAAAACAATTAATTTTATACAAGCTTCACAACCAACATAAGGACTGCAAAATCACTTCGTTGAACTAAAAATGACCCCTTAGGCCACTTACACATGGTACATCCACATAGTAGAATTCAGGTCAAATTATCAATGGTATCAGTAGTAAATGAAACTAAATTCCTCTGTCCTTGATGCTTCTCTTACAAGTTCATTTTTTTATTACTGTATTAACAGCTGATTATCAGACATAGATGTACATCTTTTATAGATGTAGACAATATTTCCTACAGACAAAATAAGGAATCTCATCATTCCACACTGGAAAACTTAAACATCTTTTTAGACACTTCAGCTCTCCTACACATATTGTTTATATAATATGCAACTTTAGAATGAGACAGAAAAATGTGCTCTTAAGCCTGGCATCCAAGTTAGGTAAGACACTACCAAACAGAACCATATTAAATTCCTTTGGAGATTTTATGCCCTAATTAAGAACAAATACACTCTTTTAAAAGTCACCTGAGCATAAATACATCTTACCTATATCCCTCTTCTTCAGGAAGCACAATCATACTTGGGGTAAGGTTTGTGAAAATACGGACAGGAGACTGTCTACGACCTGTCTTGCCATGTTTATACAGTGCATGATTATCATAGTCTACCTTGAAAAATAAAACCATAAAGAAGAGTCTTAAACTGAATGCTAAGTACAGGCAGAGCTATTTACATATTTATTATCTTTGCAAGTGCCTTATGAAATGTTCCTGTTTATAAAAAAGACTCTAACCCCAGATCAGACTACAAATTCTACATCAAGTTTTTTGTCTCATTTACTTGTAAATTTGTGCAAACATAGTATTAGGCTAGACTCACAATACTTCAATAATCATATTGTACTTATTCCTTTTTGCTCATTTGCATGGGATACGTAAGATAACATTGCAGCTGTTTACAAGAGCAACCTACTAAAAAAAGAAGGGATCTACACAGTTTGGTTTGTCACTACAAGAAATAACATCTTAACCAATCTCAGAATAATTGCAAAGTTTCAAATCCAATTAGCCTGCTTTTTCCAGCACTGCCTTCAGAGACTTGCCACAAAAACTCTCAGTTCTGAACACTGGCAGGAATGCAGAGTCTAGCCTAGCATGAGTTTTCCATTTTCTTCAACAAATTTTCATTCTACAAGATTCAAATACATTGTTCAGAACATCACTGTCAAAATTCATGCAGAGTTGTTACATGAAAAAATAAACCTTTAGCATCATGACTGAGCCCTCAAAACACACTGAAGTCCGTATGCCTAAAATATGCACATAGTGGATACAATATTGTGTCCATCAGAAGATGATGCCAGTTTATTGCTTTACCACTGACAAGTTCACTTATTAAATAATTCCAAACATTTCCATCGTTGTAATTGTACTCTGATCCCAGAAGTTTTGGAGATGAAAGACTTTAATTTTTTAATATATATGTATTTTTTTTTTCTAGGGCTGGGCACTACCCACTGATATTTCAACATCTGCGGAAAATGAAATACTCTTCATCAAATTATTTCTCACCTCTGCAAAAGGCACCTATGAGAATTAGTGCAAATTTTGTTATACTGAAAGCCTGGCAGAAGAAATGAATTCATGGATAAATGACAGCTAAAGGAGTTAAAGATACCTAGCAGGAACATGATCAAGTTACCATAGATACAACTAACAGAAATACAGAATCCAGGCTTTACATGAGCAAGGCCCAGATACAGAGAAGTGCTGCCACTGCACCTGCCTTCACTCATATTCCTCTTCACATTGCACACAACTGGCATTTAGCAGATTCACTGGGTTCAGCCATACCTGGTAATCCATCATACTGAAGTTTGGGAAAAAGTCAAGAATGCGAGACTCAAAGAAGTATGGAAATATCCAGAACATGGGCATCTCTTTGTTGTCATGGCCTAGTAATGAAAAGACTTTGGTGTACAAAGGAGAAAAACATAGTACATGCAGCATGAGAAATTTATAGTGAACATTCCAAATACACAAACACGGATTTGTACATCATGTTGGGCAGATTAATTCATTCTCTTAGGCATATCTTACATGTGGAGACGTAAGTGCCATGTAACTAAACTCTGGACATCCACTAAGGTTGCTAAGAAATGGTACTGGTTTGATAGCTTATTTCTCTCAACCTTTAAAGTCCATTTTAATTGCAAAGTAGATTTGAAAGAAAAAATGGGATAAGTTTTTAAGACACACTTTGAGGATTAGGCATTACTGAACCAAAAATATCAGGAAAATACATTAGATATATTTCATCTTTAGAAATGATAACATGAGTATGCTCACATTCACCTTAGTAACAAGAATCACAGACTTATAAATAGGTACTTTTTCCTTAAAGTGATGTTACAGCACAAGCCACCCATCTGGCTGGAATACATACCTTCTTCTTCTGTTTCCCTCCACATTGCCATCAGCTTTTTAAAACTAGAACCCAGTGCTTCCACTAGACCTCCAAATGGGGGATCAGTTACCATAATGACTTTTTCACCATTCTCTTCATACAAGAATTTCCTGCAAGTTTCACGTGCAGCCTGTAAAAAAACAAAGGTTAATTTCCAGAAACAATGATTCAAAAACTGTAAGCATATTGTCTCTGGCAATAAACCAATCACTGTAGAAGTTCCAGCTTTGAAGATGGAACTTTTTTCCCCATCTTGTGGAGGTGAAATTCCTTGAGTAGCATTAAAAAAAAAAAAAAAACAAACACAAAAAAAGCACCTAGACTTGAAGGACTGAAAACAAGTGCCCTGTTCAGCTAACATAAAAAAACATTACTGAAAATCAAAGAATGAGACTGACTCCTTTTCAGTAGTTCTCTTCCCCTCAATTTATTAAATTTATGCTAACTAATATTGCTTACATGCCTTAAATGCTGCTTTTATTAAAATGGTCTTAATTATTTAATGATGTTTTCTACTAGACTAGTAATGAGTTTCTTACAAAATTCTGCATCAACAATGTACACTTTTTTACCAAAGCACTCAATAAATACTCGGCCTTACCTCTCCACCAAAAAAATGATGATTGAACATATTGTAGTGGCAGAATTCATCCTCTGTGTAAAATTGGGAATACCTGTAAAATAAGTTTTGATAGTAATAAAAAACTAGAAATAACTTTTTGTCTATCCTAAAGGGTTCTTAACAGTGAAAACATGCCTCAAGAAAAACATCATCTTTGGGTTCTGATTAGTGACAACACATACTAATACTGAGAAATTATTAAATATACTTACTTTTCTCATCAACTGGATGTCATTTGTGTACGTGTACAGGAACAAAGATGCAGAGACAAGAAAGGGAAAACAACCACTCTTAAGGCAGTAAGAATACACATCTTTGTATATGTTCTTCAGATACATAAACATTTGTTAAAAACTACCTGAAATCAATATCTAGCAGAAGGCTTCTAACACTGAATTCTTCTTCTTGCGATGCTTTTGACTGGATCATTTCATGAAGCCTGAAGAAAAATTGGAACAAAGAAATTTAACGCAAAATCACTGACTTCAGAAATGACCTGGCAAGACAAGAATGACTGGTATTTACTACACGTAAACCAAACAGACAGAGAAAACAGAGTAGTCTAAATTTGAGTGATTCTACTTGGCCTGTACTCAAAATAAAAAATAGGGTAAATAGTCTTAAAATAGTCTTAAAAGATCAGAAGTCAGTGGAGCCTAAGGGATCACCTCACACAAAAAACCCCACAAGGTAAGAAACTCAATGCCACTTCACAAGTACCAAAGAGATCTGAAGTGTGTCTGTGTGTCATCTGCAGTGCTGTCACAGTCCTCTCTGGTATCTTATAAATTCAAAGCTAGACCCCTCTAGATGTTTGGATAATCAATCCCAACCAATTAAAGCAAAGTGAAACTCTTATTATGGGATAATCATTGACTATGCCATCATTAGTAAGCTGTACAGTTTTGAGAGAGAAATATTATTTGAAAGTGTAACAATTCTCACTGTGTACCTGGGTGTTCCAACAGAGAGCACTCGTCTGAATCCTAAATTTATAAGGAGATTAAGTAGGAACTGACAACTTCTGTCTGCAAATAAATACTGTGCATTTGTTTTTTTATTCTCCAGTGGATACAGAAGTTGACTTGGACTTTTCAGCTGGGCAGTGGTGATATCACACAGGAACCGGTGATCCGAGTGTTTTTCCCATTCTGCTGGCAATAGCAGCTGCTGACATTCCTGGCAAAACCTCCTCTTTGATAACGGCAACAGAACAAAATTCTTGTACCTTGGAATACAAAAGATCACAGGGAACAAAGTTTGAAAAAAGCCTCTATCAAAGACAGGGGAGCTATGGAGGAGTTTTTTTATATTTTAGGAGTTCAGACATTTAAACAGACAATGCAGTTTACATTGCTCTTGCAAAACTCCATCAAAATGAAGTATGATTTATAAAAACATATTCAAAGGACACTTTGAAATGCATAAAATATTGTCACCAAATATACCAGGAATATCCATAAAATATCTAGAGTGAAGACTCCATGAACTATTAGCAAAGTCCTGTATGCTTATACACAAAAATTCAGACATCACTTGTTACTAAGTTACCTTTGCTTCTTTTCAAAATGTTAAGCCTGTTACTTTTCAGACTAAAGTAAGGAATAATTTTTTTTTTTACCAGAAATTGCTACAGACCTCTTGTACGCACATTATGAGCACTAACATAAGAATGACTATACATACCAAAAAAACACAACCCAATCCCCCCCCCAGTTCCTGGGTTGGAAGTACCATGCTCTAGTTAAATGTTTCATGCTATTTCCTTTCCATTGCCCTACAACCGTTCTTATTTGTCCAAATTCCCCTTTTTTGATATTTTAAAGAATCCTGAAATGTTCTCTCTAAATTCAGAGTATCTAAACCTGTATTACTACATTTTTACTGAAGAAAATTAAGCATTAACCATACCTGTCCACGTTCTGTCTGTGTGTAAAAGAAGGCTGATGATTTCTATTATATTCTGCACGTGCTGCAAGCCTAGTATCTGACACCTGTAAAATTTGCATATATGAAAAGTTACAAAAGTAACAGCTACTGCTATGTGTACTTATATCTCAACATAAAAAAGGGTGCATCAAAGGTCTCACGCTTTAGCTACTTTGCAAGGAAAATTAATCACCTTGTTTCAGAAGAACAAGTACATCTGCAGCACAGGGCCACGCCTCAAAACAACACAAGCCTCTCACTGAGTTTGAACTGCATTTCATTCTCCTATCTCATATAATACTCAGAGAAAAACTCAAAAGGTGATTACGAGGAAGACAGAAAGAGGCATTCTTTCTATTAATGTGTGTGAGCAGTTCTGTTCTGTCTGAAGAACTACAGTCTGATCCTGAAAAACTGATGACAATAGAAATGTTGCCCAAGTCTTTTGTGTGAAATCATTTTAGAAGCATGACAGCTCCTTGTTACGATCTGCACCTGAGTCTTTAACACTTCAGTCTCTCACTCTTCTACTTTGTTCCCACAAAACATACTCATGGTTTCACAAAAGAGCTTCAAAGCATTTGGTCAAAACTTATGGAACTGTTTTGCTTAAATGAGGAGACAGTAAAATTCAATACAAGAAAAGACATCATAATACAAGTGATATTCAAAATGAATGACAAAGAGAAATTGCTGCACATATTCTGAGGGTACTGAGCCCCACCATCTCAGCATTTTGTATACCCCACTGTTGTTTATATCCAATAGATTTTCTCTATCTTAATTACAGGAAACAAGGGTATCTTGGGATCAGAAGTACCAAATTTTGTTCAGCATTGCATAGCATTGCCAAACTTCCTATATGTTTTGCCAACAGAGTAACAAATGCCAGGTTTGCTCAAAATGTACATAGCCCTTCTTAAAAGCTATACTTGAAATCCATTCTCCTGACAGAAATAAGTGCTCAGCTAAATATCAACTATTACACAAAGTTTAGAAAATAGCACTTAACAGAGATTCCCACAATAAGATATACTTTTCAAACTGCTAAACAGAGAAAAAAATCGCCAATGCTTTGGGTTGGAAGGGACTTAAAGACCATCCCGTTTCAACCCTCCTGCCATGGGTAGGGGCACCTCCCACTAGACCAAGCTGCTCAGAGTTCCATCCAGCTTGGCCTTGAACACTTCCAGGGAAGAAACATCCACAGCTTCTCCAGGCAACTTTTCAGTGCCTCACCACCCTCACAGTAAGGAATTTCTTCCTAATATCTTATCTAAACCTATGCTCTTAATGCTTAAAGCCATCACCCCTTGTCCCTCCACTACACGCCCTTGCAAAAAGTCCCTGTCCAGATTTCTTGGAGGCCCTCTTCAGGTACCGGGAGGCTGCTGTAAGGTCACAACGGAGCCTTCTCTTCTTCACCCCGTATAATGCAAACTTTCAGCCTTTCATCATAGGAGAGGTGCTCCAGACCTCTGATCACCGTAGCCCTGAGTCTTTAGCATAGCTTTAAGCAGTGCTCGCTCTCTTACCTTCTCATCTTCCCACTGAAAAAAGTTACAATCCTTTCTATCCCTACAAGCCGAACAAGCATAGAATCTTCTTCCATCCTCTTTTCCTTGGCTGGTCTTCACAAATAGAAGTGTGGGACCTAGGGACAAACGCGAGGATACGATAACACAGGGAACACCCGTAGATCTGTTTCACTGCCCCGTTGCAAGAGCCGAGCTTCCAGAACAAGGCCTTCGCAAAGGCTGCTGCAAAACAGCCCGCGCCGGGAGGGAGGCTCGGGAGGTGCGCTCCGGGCCC
>WEIU01015377.1:0-21589 GCA_013389925.1 Aegithalos caudatus
TGTCCCTGCCTAACCACAGTCTCCTTCTTCCAAAGAAATATTTATAGCTGATGTTGATCCAGTCATACTTGAGATCTCAACAACACATTAAAAAATGTCTCAGCCCAGAGATTATCAAAAAAAGGCTAAGGTGAACATATTTTTAAAGTGTCTACCATAAACAATCCTTAAGAGTCTCAGCACTGTAGACAATGATCTAATAGAGTCTATTAGGATTTCTAACTTCCACAGTAGATTTATTTCTAACTTCTAAAAGTAGATTTATTCTGAATTCTGACAGACAGCTTTCAGCTTTCTGACTCCTTTCCTCTGAGAAAAAACTCACACCACCAAAAAATCAATGTTCTAGAATCAGAATATCAGTTTGCTAGTGTCTTCTTTATTATTAAAAAGTTGCATTTTCCCCTTCTGATATGTCATGTGGATCTCAAACCAGAGTGTAAGAATACAGTGTCTTAAATTATGAGCTTGTGAAGTCCTCCAGTTACTGTTTTGATCAGTGCATGAAGCCAACACATCTGAGGGTGTGTGCTGCCAACAGCTTCCAGCAGGTATTGGAAGGAGAGTTCTTATTCATACTGGAATTTTAATCCAGGACTCCACTTTTGATGTGAGTCTCCCAATGGTCTCTGTTTAGCAGTACCTTGGTCTTGGAGTACATGAGCTGGGTTCGTTATGGATGTAATTATCTGGAAGCTAATATGTTCCAGAAATATACCAGGAGGGTACCACAGCCACAAATGGACCCTTAATCCAAAGTAAATAGCATCTGAAATGGTTTTTTTCTGAACCTCAGATCCTCATCACACACTGTTTCACTCCACATCTTGTCCTGTAGTCCACAATACATGCCAAGTGACACAGTAACTGAGAAACAGACAGATTTGGAATTAATTGAATATTTTTTGAATATTCAATTAATTGAATTAATTGAGTATTTTTTGAATTAGTGGGATTGTCTGAATTTGTTTTTATTAACTGTTTCCCAATAAACCTATAAATAGCTATACACATAGTCTTAGGATATCAGTGCTGTATCTGGTTGTCTGATGATAGGGTAAAATACATAGGATAACTTCTTTGCATATATATACAACCTAGCATTAATCAAATAAATGTGTATGCTTCTGGTTATTTAGGGGCACTGTCTAGCTATGCAAATATTGGTAACAAATGCCTCAGTCCAAGAAAATACTGTAATAAAATTAATGGGTGAATTATTTTTAAAAGCTGAGAAGAACTGTTCTATTTATTTATTTATTTATTTGTATTTTTGAGACTAGGAAAAAAATGTAACATTTTAAAAATTTATGACATAGTCAAACATGCAGCCATCTTCTTTTCAGCTACGGATTGGTGAGTTCATGTGTGTGTTTACAGTAGCAGAAAAATGTAGCTTATTACCTGTGTTATAATACAGATTTTCATGGGCACAGAGAAAAGAATGTTACAACCTTGCTATGAGTATTTAATGTTTGTGTTTGAGAGTTGGGTATAACATAGTTGTCATCTGAAAGGTACTTTGCTGTTGCATTGCTTAACTTTTCCTTTTTCTGGATATCCTGTGTAGCTAATGTGATTCTTTCCTGGATATTCATTAAAATTTAGATCAGGGCTATAATTCAGTAAACTTCCAAGTCTATTAATAGTTAAAAGAATGCAGATGAAAATTCACCAAATTCCTGCAATGCAAGGAATACCACAAAAACTTGCCTCAGGGCAGATATGTAAGTGGGAGGGCTCAACACACATTTCGACAAGCGTGATAATCCAATAATATCAAAGAATTCTGACTGGAACTCAGATGTTGGGTAGCAGGCATTACAAATAATGAAAGAATTTATCAATAGTAGTAAACCAGAAGGCTGCCATAAAGATGGAAAGTAAGACCTGATTTTGGTAACAATAGAGATAAAAACTCACATAAAAGAACACTGGAAGACTTGGGGTTCATTCTGGAATCTCTTATGTATGGAAAAAAATACAAATTTGGATTTAAAAAAAAAAAAAGAAAAAGTCATGGGTACCAAGCAGCATGGAAGTTTAGCTTTCCAGACCTTTAAAAATGGCAGGAATTCTGCCATATCCTGCCCCCCAGCTAATAGTATAATTGAGTCTGTAAAATACAGTAAAAACACATTGATTCCTGAAACTTCCTGATTACATACTGATTATTATGAAAGCTAAAAGCAAACTTCCTTTAATTTTAAATTTTAATTTAAAAGTTTATTTCAGTAATTCTAGGTCAAAGTGTAATCTAGGGAAGAAAAGGTTTAAAATAGGAGTAGATACTGTGATGTTGGTGATTGATTTATGAAATATGCTCATTTTTTTCCAAATTAGAAATGCAATATACATGTTCATTTTATTCTTTATGAAAATTATTTCAGGAGATTTTGAATGCTAAAGCTACAGTCTAATTTATTTTATCAGTCCTCTTTTCAGTTGTAATGAACGTATCCTGGGGAACTGACTGACTATTGCATAAAGTAGAAAATATTTTGTTTCATTACAGCAAAAGGAAAAAAAATGTGTCTTTCCAGAAAAACATAACCATAGGAAAATGCTTTCAGTAACAGTAAATTGATATCAAATACTTCTAATGGAATATTTTTCCTTTACAAGTTTTGTTCTTACCTGTCTTTTGAGAGAGTTAGACAAGCAAGGAATTTGAAAGAGTGTTAGTACTACATTCGAATTGAAGGCTCTTGATAGGACTTCAGGTCCCTCATGTTTTTGGTAGTGTTGGGGCAGGTTATGCAGTAGCATCTTGTTTCATATTTGAACTTTTAGGGGAAGATGCAGGATAAAATACCAAATACCAGAGAATTTGTTACTGCATCTGGATACTAAGGAGAAAACAGATGAGTTGTGCCGAATTCTGGCAAGTGTCAACGAGAAACAATGATTGCTTTTACTACTGCTACTGATTATTTGTACCAGGTCACAAAATAAAACAAACATAAATGTGGGCCTGATATTTCTGAGTCTAAGAGATTTTAGCCTGCTAGCAGCTGCTAACCTTTTTCCCAGGAGAAAATTTCTCAAGAGGGCTTCTTCTCAAAACAGTCTTGGCAAACAACTATCCTTTCCCAAAACAACATTTCTCAAGCTGGTGTTTTGCTGTTTCTTCAGTATAACCAATGGGATTAGAGAGGTGTTGTTCCTATTCACCAATCATGTTAAGTCTGTATTGGAACACCTTATAAAAGATAGTAAAAATTAGACAATAAAACCTTTTCTGTGCTCTTTGCCTTCTGAAATATTTTGAGTCTCTCACCTTTCTTTCGTGTCCTACAGCAATACAAAAACAAAATGAAAAGAAACAGAGTAAAGAGGTGTGATACTATTGCTTTGCATTACTGAAGAACAGAAGTTGGAAAAAAGCAAAAGCAGAAAGTTTGGACTTGCACAGAAAAGGATTTATGCACAGAAAATCTCACTTGGTGAATTCAGTTTCACTGTAAAGTCTCACTCTGTAAAGGACATTAAACCCTTGATATTTTTAATAGAATTTTTTTTTCCTTAATTGCTGTGGTTTTTGTCTCTCTACATCTGTGCTTAGGGGAAATGGCTTCTGACCTCCTTTGACAAACAAATTTGTATTTTAGTGCTGGGTGATCTGCTGTTTGTGAGGAGAGGAGCTGTATTAGGTCAATATAAGCCCCTGAGCTCTCCAGAACTTCATGCAGGCATTTATATCTAAACAAGTTGCCTCTGCTTTGAGTTGCTCTCTTGTGCAAGACAAGCACCAGGACTTGTACTGTATATCAGATGAAGCTTTGGTTCACAGTGATAAAGAGTCTTCTCAAAAAAACACCATCAACTTCTTAGACAAAGTAGACAAAGAAGCACTACTTCTTCCTTTCCCATCCACCAAGAGCCAGCAGAGCACTCCCTTGTATCTGTGCCTGCTTCTTCTGGGACAATCCTGAGGAAGCCCTCAGGAACCTGTTTGCTCCATGACAAGCACAGTGTGTGATAATGGCTAGGTAAATCCACAAAGGGAAGCACTGAATTCACTCTCCTTTCCACACACTGTGACAAGACTTGTTTTGATTAAGAACCAATGGCTCATCATGTGAAGAAGGCTGAGAGACCTTTGTTTTACCTCCTTACATTTTGAGTTGTACTTTTAAAACTTCTGTGTTTCTCTGCACTTAATTATCTGCTAGCTTTTGGATATGGCCCTTACAATGGGAAGAAGAGTCTGAGAAGAGTCTCAAGGAAAAAGGAACAGTTTATATTCATCTGACTGGTACGTTTGCTATCCTGACTTTGGCAAAGCTTTGACAAAAAGGATATTTTAAACAAGTCCTCTTCTTCTCCGGCATGTTAGTAAAATGCAAAAGATTTTGTTTTGCCTTATTAGAATAGGGAACTAATTTGAAAATATTTGAAATATGTTATTCTGCCAGGATGTATGGGCGTTTTGTCCATATTCAAGTGAAAAAACCTGAACTAATTCTATCATGCTGGCAGTTTATAGAGTATTGGGTAGGTCTGCTATGTTATCTATATGAAAACTATGAGAATCTTACACTGATGACTCAGATTCAAGTACAACTGGCTTGCAATGAGAACAATGTTCTGAGTTGTTGATGCATAATCTGCAAGTATGCAAGAAACAAAAATCAGACTTTCCTTCCAGCAGAACTTCTGTGGTTCTATAATGGAATGCAGTTCTGAGTCCACATTGTTCAGACCCCAGTGGAATTTCCTTTCTACCCAGCTTTATTAGCCTTTCTCAGAAATTTATTTCTGGCTGCCAGAATTACAGGTGGAGCCTGTGACTTGTAGGTTTTTTGCCCCTGTTGCACATATAGGGAGGTACCACATTTCATGGGTTCTCTTTGCATCTCCATGAGAGCAGCTGCCCACTGAAGCAGGGATCTATGCCATCAATTTTACTTCATTAATCTCCTAGCATTCAACATCATCTATCACCAGGTCATGATTTGACTTTATTCAGCTTCGAATCCACAGTGTACATACAGACTTAAACCCATTGCAATCTTACCCAGCATACCAGCACCAGGGCCACTGATTCACAATAATCCACACTCCCTCATCAAAAGGGTACTGAACATACATGTTCCTTGTCCCTGCTCCTGCACAAGTCCAAACCCACCATTTGAATCCTAAAGCTTGCCTTCAGCTCCAGAAAATTAGTTCCTTGCACTGCACTTTCGGGTGGCTGGCTCGGGGACCTCAAGCTTGTAGTCATTGACACCTCCCTTTAGAAGCAGGACCCAGACCAAGGGTCAAGACATCCCTAAGAACAGTGCTCTCTGGAAATAGTCCAATACATGCATAGGGGCCCACACTGTCCGGTTCTGTTCCCTGGCAAACTGGCCCAATTCCTTGGCAGAAGAATCCAAGGAAATTTTAGCTCAGTGACCAAAGTCACAAGTCCTTGTTGGTCCAGAGGAAATAACCCACAAAGGAAATCAGTAGTTTCCAGGGTGATAGCTGTCCAAAGCAGGAGCCATCATCATACACATCCCAGTCCCAGAGCTTTCAGAAATCCATGGTCAAGAGAATGATTTTTCTCACTGGGAGGCTTTGCTGAGGAAAAGCTCCCAGTGGGAGAAGTAGGAAGGTATAGGAAAATGATACATGATTATTTTGAGAAATGATACCTAAGTAAAAATTGATTTCTAAATGCAACAAATGCTGTGCTTACAGAACCATAAAGAAATATTTTTCCAACATAGGAGACTATATTTGGAGATCAGCCCCTCTCTTCCCAACCTTCATTGTCTGTCTCTTCGGAAGAAAATAGGAAACCGTGTAGGGCTGAACTCTGAACTAAGTTTAACTTTTTATTCAGTGCAGTGCACTGTGACTATGCTTTGCTCTGTGTTCTGGTAGTGTTTGACACCACAGCAAGAGGGTGTTGGGGATTGTCTGCAGCACTACATAGGATGAGGCAGCTGGTGGTGTCAGCAGGTGTTTTGCTGTTAGAGCACACCTGGGAGCTGGGGTCCAAGACACACAGAGGTCATGTGCAGTTTTGCCTCTCCTGAATAAAGCAATATACAGCCACAAAGTAAGACAGTTTGAGACAGAAAATTTGATTGGGAAGAATTGAGTGAACTCATGTGAATGTTGGTTCAATTCTTGACAAATTGGTTGGATTTCAAGTAAGGTAGGCAGCACAGCAGCAGGACTTCTGTGAAGTGCCAATTTTTATTCATTTTCTTGGAGATACTAATGTTCTTTGCTAAGATCTGTGTCAAAACAGTTGGAGCTGGCCACCACTGGTGGAGTTTGGATTCTGCTTAGTTGGCTTGCTGGATGTTTTTGTCTTCCTATGTTTGACAGACATGGTGATAGATTTTGATCTGTTTTACTTTCTTCTGCTGACATTTTGCTTTCTCTCAAATTTTTTTTTTTAATTTTTTTTGTTTGTTTGGTTTGAATTGGCATCAAAATAAATGGATGCATTTATTCCAGACTTTGAAAAGAGTGTTTTTTCTGTTGTTTTTTTTTTTTCATCAGTGAGAGTAAAACTAGCTGGAGGTCCTACTTTTCTTGGAAAAACAGTGTGAAAAAAGCTGGGAGCAGGTGAAAATACATAAATAGCTTTTATGAATACCTATTAAATATTAAATGCACTATTGTATTATTAATAACAAGTTGAGCCAGTAATTAGTTTATTATTATTTTGAATCATTGATTTGTTTTAACCTGTATGTCTTGGCCACCATATTAAAGTGAACTAAGCTTTAATGTTTGTGCCATGTGTAAGTGATACAGCTCTATCAATGACTTCCAGAGTTCACAAGTTCGATATATTCTGAAAAAAAATTATTTCAATATGTCTTTTTTATGCTTCATCTTACTCTAGAGCTGAATGTTTGGAAAGGCTCAGCAGAATATTTTCCTTCATTTCATTAATTACTCAACTGTTGAAAAATGTCTGTTACTTCCTTCCAAAAATATACTATGGAAGATTTAGAGTTGTGGTTATAAGACACAATGGGAACGAGCTGCCTCAGCTGTTATTATAGAGGGTGTGCTGACCGGAAGAAAAAAGCTTAGGACATCAGTTCTGCACTACAAAACTTCACACAAAAGGTCATCCCCACACGTAAATCTATCAGTACCTAAGTTGTGTGGTTCACTGCCACCTGTACCTCCACATTACTGAATTTCTTTGGAAAAAGACTAACTGGGAGGATGAAAGTCCTTCATACATCTCTCTTTAGCTCCCTTACCACGCTGCATTGGATGTCCTGTGCTGATGGAGCAATGGTGTCAGGGAAAGACGGATATCACACAATCACAGAATGCTTGAGGTGGGAGGGGACTTCTGATGGTCACCTGATGCAACCCCTACTGAGGCAAGGCCACCTAAAGCAGGCTGCCTAGGACCATGTTTCCAAGGAGGGAGACTTCACACCCTCTCTGAGCTCAGTCACCCTCACAGTCTGAAGTGCTTCCTTATGTTCAGAAGGACCATCCTGTGTTTCAGTTGGTGCCCATCACCTCTGGTCTTCTCACTGGACACAAATTAAAAGAACCTGGCTCCATCTTCTTTTGCAACTTCCCTTCAGATGTTTGTACACATTGATGAGATCCTCCCTGAGCCTTTTCTTCTCCAGGCTGAACAGTTCCTCTGCTCAGCCTTTCATCACATGAGAAATGTTCTAGATCCTTCATTAGCTTTGTGGCCTTTCACTGGACTTGCTCCAGTAGCTCCATCTTCTTTGATCTGGGGAATTCAGAACTGGACACAATACTCTAGATGTCGTCCCACCAGTGCTGAGTAGAGGAAAGGACCATTTCCCTCAAACTGCTGTCCATTCCTCCTCATGCAGTCTTGGATACCGTTTGCCTTCCTTCTAGTAAAGGCAGTTTGTTGGCCTCTGTCCAACTTGGTGTCCAGCACCCCAGCCCTTCCTGCAAAGCTGCTTTCCAGCTGGTCAGCTGCAGCATGTGCTGATTCTCCTCACAGCATGGGGCTGTTCCTCCCTACAGACAAGACTTTCCGTTTATGTTTGTTGAATTGCATGAGTTGTTGAATTGCGTGTCAGTGCATTTCTCCAGACTGTTCATATCCCGTTGGTTGGCATTGTGACCCTCACAATTTTCTATCATCATCTAACTTGCTGAGGATACACCCTGCCCCAGCACCCAGATAATTATGACAGCATGTTCCCAGTATTGATTCCTGGGGTACATTGCTCATTATTGGCCTCCAATTAGATTTTGTAGCACCAATCATCACCCTCTGGGCCCAGCAATTCAGCCAGTTTTCATTCTCATTTAGGCTATAATTCATCATCTCATCTATGTGTGCATCTTATGGGGAACAGTGTCAACAGCATGACTTAAGTCAAGGTGGACAGTGTCCATTGTCTTGACCATGTCTGTCATTTCATTTTAGAGTATCATCAGGTTGGTCAAACATTACTTTCCCTTGGTGAATCCATTCTCCTGGTCATCTTGTCCTTCATGTGCCTGAAAGTGGTTTCCAGGATGAGTCGCTCTGTACCTTCTTAGGGCTGGAAATGAGTCTGACCAGCCTGGAGTTCCGTGGCTCCTTTTTCCAGCCCTTTTCAAAGATACAAATGACATTTGTTTTCTTCCATTCCTCAGGCATGTCTCACAGTTGCTGTGATTGTTCAAGGTTTAGAGTGGCCTCAAGATATCAGCCAGCTCCTTCAGCACTCACCCCAGTAGGACCCATAGGCTTGTGTATGTGTGTTTTCAAGGCTTTTCAAAGACTGCTATGTAAAATACTCTTTTGGTCCCATCTTGTGTCATGAAAAATATAGAGAATAAACTTGTCACAACCAGTTCTTCTTCTAAAATGCTGGGAAGGTCAGAAGTCCAAAGCAGAAATGAGATAGTGTTAGGAAGTATGATAATTCAAGAATTCTCCCCAGGCTATTCAGGAAACCTAAGAAATGCTGACTTCAACCCAGTCCTAAAAATGGCAATTACAAGCCTGACAACTTTACTACTTCAGTTATCTACCTAAGTATATTAAAAATGTCCTGCAGTGAGTTCTCCTTGTAGTGCTTCCATTTCTACCTCTCTATGGTTTTTGTTGAGTGCTTGCCCACTGCTTTCCTCTCTTACTCCACTGCCTGCTGATTGCTTGCTCCTATAATCCCACACTCAAGGCCTGTCCATGGTTGTTCCCATGCTCTTGCAGTTATGTGGAAAGTGGCATAAAGAAAACTATCCCTTTTGCTGGGGCAAAGGGTGGAGGGAGCTTCACAACAAGGAACTCAAAGCATAATCTGCCTTCTTAAGAAAAATATTCCATTCCCAGGGACTAAAAAATCAATTGATGGCTCTCACAGACAGGTAAAATACTAATTTGTGTTTAACTGTGGTACATATATGATCTCAGGGCAGGGATCTTATAACCCTCCCCTTGATTATTGCAGAAAAGATGAAGACTTGCTGAGGTAAGCCAATAGCCCCTCCATGCTCAAACTCCATGTGCTTCAGATGGTGAAATGGGACAGAGCCAGTGGAAACCAAAAACTGAAACATGCTTCTAGGTGAAGAAAGCTATGTTACCTATATACTAGTGGGTCAAGAAAAGGTGAGGCCAGTTCAGCTAAGTAGGGAGAAAAGTATTTTATCTAATTCTTTTTGTTTTCCCCCATAATTTTGGTGGAAAAAATAGAGGGATGTGAGCATTTCAGTGAATAAGACAGAGACATAATTATCTGGAATTCTCGCTGGTTTTGATAGCCACAGTATTGTGAGGGCTACAGATGCATTCAGATCCAAAAAGAGAAAAAGCAAGCTGTTTATTGAATTGAGAGAAGAACATATATATTCTATGTATTCTCTATATTCTTATCCTTAAGCTGCTATTAAAAGGCAAAAGTTAGAAAACATTGATAGATTAATACACACTGGAACAAATCCTCTCTTCAAGCTATATGTCAAATGTCACTTTTTTTTTTTTATTTTTTTTATTTATTTGTTCTAGGAATGGTTATTAAAAGACAGAAAGTTGAGATGAGATCAGATTTGCTAAGATTTAAAATTCATGAAATAGGCTTTGTAAAGCTAATGCTGTAGTTTCCATTTTCCTAACTCCTCCAGGCGTTTGTCGTGCTCATTTACATTCCAGGTTCTATAAGGGAATACACGACTCCCCAAAATCAGGCTTTACAAGGAATGTTATTTCTGCCCTCTCGTGGCCACGGACTATTTTACAGTTTTGCATCGACGAGAATTCCAAACTTAAATCGCAATTCCATAATTACAAATCGCTTTTACTTCGGAGAACAGACTTAAGTTTTGTATCTCCGAGTCAGCTTTCCTCTATAAAATGTCTTTAGTTATATCTTTCTTTTGAATATAATAGTTGATTATTTAGATTATCAAATTAATTACATAAATTCTTCTGGTTTATGTCATAACCCAGAATATGAAGCTGTGACTTGCATGTTTACAAGAAACAGTTAAAGTGCGTTTATTTTCTAGTGACTGAAATTATTTTAGTTTTAGGGCCTGTGCCCCACTTTCGGTCTGTTCACATGAAAAATGTTATATAATTGCATGTGGCAGCTTCTTCACAACTTCAGTGAATCTTTAACTTATTTATAATTTAAATTTCACTCAGTTTCCATGTCATGTCAATCAATCAATCCACTGTTTCTACTGGAGTTACTTTAAATTTGTCCCAGACTCTTGGCAGGATCAGACCACAAGGTAAATTTATATTGTAGAAAGATCCTATACAGTATCAGGGTGACCATGTATCCCATGTATGAACAATGCTGTCCACTACAGGCCTATAGAGGGTTGAATTGTTTCAGGTAAGGCTGCTGCTTATCACATTTTCTGATAGTCAAGTATCCAGAGACAGAATAGGTACATGTGCACGCAGTGATTTCTCTTGTGCTTATTAGCTGGTGAAGGTCTGAATGAGAAATTTTGTAGCACACATGTAAGAGCATGTAATGCAATATTGATTTAAGAGAAAAGTATTATGAAAAACAAAAATAGATTATTCACTGTCAAATAGTACTAACAAATGAGAATATTTTTCTGTTACATGTTGGAAAATGTGGGAAAAAACCCTGTGACTTTATACATTACCTGCAAACTTTTTCGTATGTACTCCTTTTCATTCAGCCGAAGTTACTGTATCCTCATCTTGATGATTTCTGGGGTAACTAAGAAAATCACTACTGCATATGTTGTGCCAGTGCCAAACTGTGCACCATCTGCACTTAACAGCAGAGGGAAATAAAACCCAGAAAGAATTTATCACTAGTTACACATTCGAGATGGAGGTGGGCTCTGAAATCCTCCAGGCCTCCCTGGATTCATAAAATCACATATAAGTATAAATATGTGCAAGAACATATTTAGTAGGAAATGTCTTGAAATACAGGACTTTCCGAAACATGCAGTGGTGGCTGAGCAGACACAGGAAGAACCTTCTGAAAACTGTATGCACTTTTCCCCTCCCCTGCTCTTTCCACAGACTGACACATCAAGAGCAATTCAGAATCACCTGGGTTCACACTTCTTTCAAGATTCCATAAGCCATATGTGATCACAGTATAACACTATAGGCTGCTCTGGAGTACCTCCACTGGTATTTAATTTCTTCACAGGAATCTAAATTAAACTTCTGACTTTTCTTTAATAACTGCCAAAAGAAATCAGCTGCTGAATTGGGCTGTACAATTTAATTTGAAATGCGCCTTGTGGGACAGGAAAAGCTGCACCTCTCAGAATTGATGATGGTCTCTACAGGCAAGTAGGCACTTAGTCAAAATGGTAACTACACAAGCTCAGCACCAAATATGTGCTTTTATGTTTTTCTTGAGCCACTCTCTTCAACAGCAGAGTTCAAACAAAGTTTGTCTCCATGCTTTTACAAATAAATTTCTCCATATTGGCCATAGAACAAATTCCAAACACTTTTATTGACCCAAGATGTGGATGTATTTTAAGTACCCACAGAGTTAAGCAGCTAAGAGAAGCAGATGATTTTTAAAAGTTCCCCTCTGTTCTCCTTCACTAATTCATCCAAATACGAAAATGCTCCATGTTTTGGGGCAGAGATCCCCCTGCATCCTGCAGACCCAGATGAGGCAGGCTGTCCCCCTACACCCCATTGAAGACCCCATGCCAGAGCAAGGGAGATGCCAGAGAGAGGCTCTGAGCCATGTAGGAAGCCTGTGCTGGAGTGGGTTTGCTGGCAGGACTTGTGACCCTGCAGGGGACCCACACTGGACAGTCTGTTCCTGAAGGACAGGATCCCATGGGAGGGACTCACACTGTGGAAGTTTGTGAAGATGTGCAGCCCATGGCAAGGACTCCTACTGGAGAAGCCTATGGAGGATTGTCTCCAGGAAGAGGGACCCCATGTTGGAGCAGAGGAATAGTGTGAGGAATTCCCCCCCTCAGGGGGAAGGAATGGCAGAAACATCACTTGATTAACTGAGCCCAACCCCCAGTCCCCATTCCCTGCACTGCAGGGGTGGAGGAGGTAGAGGTAGAGAATTTGGGTGTGATCTTCCCTATCTTCGCCCATGAGACTTTTGTTATATTTTTTTCTTAACTGTCCAGCTGAAGATGGAAGGGATATGGTGTTTTTTGTAGGCTCCTTGTATCCACACTGGTTCAGCCCACCACAAGCATCTCCTCAACTTGTAAACCTGTTTTCAGCTGAAAACTTTGATATAAAGCTCCTCAGAGATATAAGAAGTACTTTGAACCTCAGTAATGCAAACTAATTTAATGTTTTCTTTCATGTGAGGTGGGGTGGCTTTAGGAACTAAGAGTCAAAACCCAAGCAAAGTTTTGGTTTACAGTATTCCTAATAAGTGCCTCTGGTTTTAAACCACTTTTCATCTATTACTTGTACCTGTATATGCACAAATGTGGTATTTGCAGACAGCTACATGGCTCTGTGTGCCCTACAACACTCATATTGCCTTGTTGCATGTCTGTGCATTTGTGCTACAGTATGCAGCATGTGAAGTTTAGCTCCAGATTCTATTATTTAAACATTTCTTTCAATGTGGCTGAGGTATCAAATACATGTGAGGAGAAAGGAGAACATATGGTCCAACCTCCTGTTGAAAGCATGGCCAACCTCCTGTTGAAAACATGGCCTTGAAATAATTGTCTGCTGAGGTGTTGCTGTGTGAGACAAAGCAGTACTTGGATGCCTCTGAAAATTTGGGATGTAGTAAAATGAAGCTTCCTGTGCAAGGTTTTTCTGACCCATGTCTGTCTTAATCACCTGACTCGTTTTTTAAGACCTGCAAACAATGGAAATACCCTTCTGTTTTTCATTTCACTTTATGCACTATCAGCGTGTTGGAGGATGGTAATAAAAGGATGGAATGAACTTGAATAGCACTAAATAACTTCTGGGTTTAGAAATCTATCATAACCATATCCTTTTTTTTTTTTTCCAATATTTCAAGTACAATGGTAGAAATTGTACAGAAATATTTGAGTTTTCTGAAAGCCAGTCTAGAATATTTCTTCTACCAGTTACCTCTAGGGATCTAAGTGGATAATTTTGCGACAACTTTAAGAGAAATTAATTTTTTGTTGGTTTTCACTAAAATTTTAATTGGATACCGTTCTGAGTAAGGCCATAGGACTGACTTTCTGTTTTATCACTGCATAGGATACATTGTGCACAGATATGAAGGGATGAAAAAATGTATTTTGCCCTATCCGTTTTTTCGTGAGATAAAATACACATAAAGATACTGTAAGCCTCTCTTTTCTGTCCTAGTAGCACAAATTTTTCTCATCTAAACTCTGTTCTACAAAAGAACTGAGTAGCACTAGCTGAGGCCCTTCTACATTATGTCATGAGGAGAGCAGCAAAAATGGAAATCATATATCTATGGCTGTTAATGTACCTGTGCCAGATGTACTTTTGTGGGTGGTACTAATGAAAGCATTTGCAATTCCTGAAAACAGGTGTTCTTAAACTTGGGGAAATTTGTAAAATGTCTTGCTTAAAGTTTGGAAATTTCTAGTTGTCTGTCATGACTAAGGATAGCCCAGTTGTCATATTTTAAAGAAAATGCAAAAGGCATTTGCAAAAGCAATTGAAAATAATCTAAGACTGACAGATTTCAAAAACGATTCCCAAGTCTGCCTCCTTCTGAGGATGAACCAAAAGTGTCATTTTACACTCCACTAAATCTGTCTAAAGGATATATTGAAATCAGCCCCATGATGAGCCTTTGGACTCATAAATTAATCAGTACATTGTCAGCTGTCTTCTCGATAAGCTTAAGTCAGAACCTAAAATAAGCCTGGTGATTTTTGCATGGAGGCTTTAAAAATAGGCATAAATATTACTTGTATAGCAAGGAAGGCTGGGAGTTCCTGAACCCTACAAGAATTCATGCCAGGAAGTCTCAATAGTCTGTCAATTGATTTACTTGTGTCCTTTCCTTGCTTTTTCCCAATTCATGAATAATATCTGTATGTGGATAATAAATAATCCAGTGACTGATACCTACAACGATGTATGTTGCCTGTTGTGCCCCTTCTCCTCCTGTTTCACTATCTAGTGATTGTTTTCTTGGCTCATATGCTCTCAAGCCAAACAGAAATTTTGCCCAGCATAGCATAATTCCTACTTTATGTACTTTTCTCCTAGAAGTTCCTCTGCTGGGGGAAAATAAATCAATAGCCATCTCCCATATCCATGCTATGAAGCTTGCAGTAAGAGGACAACTTAATTGTACCTGCTGCTGGGCCAATGTTTGGGCTTCTGCTTTCCTCCCACAGCAACTATCATTAATGCCAATTGATGGGTATCCTTTCCCTGTTGCTAGGTGATATGTGCCTTAAAAAGGCAGCATCTATTGCTGCTCAGGGATTCTCACAAATCTTGTTTGCTTTTGGTTCACATGATGTGCAGTGAGGTTTGCAGGACCAGAAACAGCTCAAAGTTCAGGACTTTTCTTTCTGCTATCCATTTGACTGTAAATCACTTAAAGATTCCATCTGACTGAAGAATGAATGACACCTGTTCTGGTGGTAGGCAATGGCAAGACTTCTACTTCATAGACTGCATCTTTGACTTTCCCCACACATGATTTGTTTACCAGTGTTCCTTCAGCATGGACTTGGCTGCTGTACCCGAGTGTTATCATGTAAAACAGGTCTTTCAACAGCACTTGTTAGGTAAAGTGTTTTCTGAGGCTCAGAGAAAAACCCAAAGATTGGTGTGGGACTCTAACATTCAGAAAGTGTAATTTCATTGGTTTTTATCTATTTAGAATTTCATATCTCTATTATTTCCGGTATGAGTGAGTAGAGAGAATATATATTCTCAGGACTATAGACTGATTCCTTTGGATTGAATTAGATTCACCAGGCACAGGTCGAATAGTGTCCTGTAGCCTCATTAACTTTGTGGAGGAATGGCAACTCAGCATCTTTCCCATCTATGAATTTATCTGATCAATCTGATAGTGTTTTTTTCCAGGTTATTCTAAAGATATGTGGAACATAAGGATATCTGGTTACTGGTTTTTCAGCATAAAGACTAGGACAAGAGACAGGAAAAGTAATAAACTCTCAGATACCCAAACCTTGAGGAAGAGGAGGCAACAGGACAGTAACAAAGAGCAGAACTCCTAGACCACTTCTTGATGGGACTTGAACAGAACCACTCAAATGCCTTGAGGCGGCTCAGCCAGACACGGAATGGACACTGTGCATGGACACTGTGCACTTGTGTGTGTATGGTCTGATAGCAAATCTCAAGCCAGACTAGCTGGAGAGTAGAGTGAGTGTCTGGTTGCCAGCAACTGAGGAGTCAAAAGGACCTGGAGTTCTGAGGGCTAGGAACTGGAGAGAGACAGATTTTCTGGTTACAGACAGAGCATCAAAGGGCTGTTGATGAAGGCACCCATTTGTGTGTGCGATTCTAATCAATTTAAAGCAGGACTAGCTGGTGAGCAGGAGGGGTGTAGGAGCCAGCTGCCTGAGAGACAAGTTGCCTTTCAGATTTATATCTAAGATGACCCATAAAAACCAGGAAAAGTGTTTTCCCAACTTGATTTTCTTTAGCTGCTCATGACACAAAGGCTATCAGCAGTTTTAATCCTGTTTCTGATTTTTATTCACATTGTAGGCTTTTTTTTTTTTTTTTAATTTGAACCATGCATCTTTATTAATTTTATGCTTCTTTTAATTCTGCTTAAAATGCTTTAAATTATACAGCCATTGTTCTGAAATTCGGTTTTACAACCAATAGGACATAAGTAGCAAAGAAATAAATAGAATTTATACTATACTGCCACTGAAGTAAACTACTACAGCAATCACTACAATTATCATTGCCTTATATGTCACGGGTTTCTACAGAAGAAAATACATCATGCATACATGGAGGAAGGTTTGCATTTCAATTCACACATTTCCTTTTCATGACCTTTAGTTTTGAAAACACATTGCAGCTTTTCCAAGTCTTTCAGATTCTGTCTTCATAATTTCATTCCAGTATTAATGTAACTGTTAGCATTCATATCCCTAAAAATACCAGACAAATAAAACAAAAGCTGTTATAATTAGGTGAGACAGTGAGAAAGGAATGAAAGGAATCAAATTAAATGAGAGAGAACCTTGGCTTCTAATATATCCTTTATCTTTTCTGGCTTGAACTTCTACTTTATGCATGTGTCAGGTGGAGGTCAGGGGTAACCAACTGAAACTTGGTTACAAGACAAATGGGCAGTTACAGTAAGGCAACAGTTATGATAAGAAGAACTGTTATTGAAGAGATGGTTTAAATTATTCTTAGTAATAGCAGGAAATAGTTTTTTCTATCCTGAAAAAAAATCTGAGATGTCATAAAATTTTTTTCATGATAATGTGGAATGAAAAATCAAAATCTCAAACATTGTCCCAGTCAGAAAATATGGAAAAAAATAGGACTGAATGAGAAAAAATAATTTTCAGAATGCTGCTCTTCAGCTTGGAATGTTATATTTTTTTTATTCTAATTTGCATAAACTTAGAAAATGGAAGAGTAATTTTTAGGTGAGTTGTAATTTTATAGTGCTGAAATGGGATATTTTAATGATTCTGAACCTTCTTCACCAAAGCTATAACTTTTCAAAATGAAACCGCATCTAAAAATGCATCAATTCTAATCCTGTCATATGACCATTTTCGGATTTGGCTGCTTGACCCCTTCTCATTAGAAAACGTTTTATAAAAAGATTCTCTACTACTTTTGATGAGAATTTTTAATTTGATGAACTGCAATCTTTACTTTGGCAAATTGAACTCATCCTGAAATGCTTAGGAATATTCCTAGAGGAATTCTAGCTGTATTTAAACATTGCTACCTATGATTTAATATGCATTTTAATATGTGGCTTGAACACTTGTATAGCATTACCTGGTTCGGATTCCTGAACATCTCGAGGCAGATTGACAGCCAGTGACTTCCCAAATCTCTGTGGCAAATTTAGAAGTGATTGACTGGAACTTTTAACAAGTGGAGATCTCCCAAGCCTGTGTGATACTTTTGGAGTATTATTAGGTATGCTCTCTCCAAAAGCTCTTCCAAATCTCAGGGGCAAATTAGCAAATGGTTTAATGCTTCTTTCTTCTGGATAATTTCTTCCAAATCTAAGAGGTAAATTAGCAACTGAATTTGGTATCTTGCTTGCTGTAAAGGGGTTCATTTTAATGATATCTTTTGGCCCCCAGTCTCCCATTTCTTCAAAATTGAGACTCCTCTGCTTTTCTTCCAAAATATTATCTTTAATCTAAAGAAAAATAATTTAAAAAAGAATATTATAACTTTACAATGCATTACTCCAGCTATCAATGACACAAAGTACTCAATTTCATAGCTCCTTAGAAAGCTGATGGGTAGTGGTCTTATTTTTTTGAATATGTGATTTTTTTAAACTCTGTTGTAACGTGGGCTCCTTCATATGGATTACTTCATATGCTGACATTGTCCTGCTTACCTTTTCATAACTCTGACCACAAGGCCATGTTTCCATATCAGTATCAGCAAATGATTCAGCTCAAATGTTGTCAGTTGGAAAATTTCTAGCCACAGGTGTCAGTATCTGTTCTGTGCAATCAGTTAAGGTAGGACAGCAGTTGCTGTTAGGTCCACATTTGCTAGTATCACCAACTGAAGTTCTCTGGAGGGGAAGATGCTGAACATATTTAGTGACTACACACAGACCCAGACCCTAACTCATCTGGTCTGGATGAACAGGAGGATGGACTAAGCTACCTGAAGGTACAGCTCATTTCTTCCTCTGCTTTGGGTGACTGCTTTGGACCCAATATCCATCCAGGCTAACAGGGGAGTGAATGGAAAGCTTTTGGGTCAACACCATGCCTGTTCTGGCCTTGCAGCATAGAGGTTGCCCTGAGCTTTAAATGGCTTTAGTCCTCCACTAGTACACAAGATGAATTGGGAGCTCATGGTCTTCTAATTTTTGTGTAACCAGCACAAAATATACCTTCTGTATCTATGTTGTCATACAGTGAAGAGCTGAGCCTAGTATATTACCTGTCTCATGATGTCAAGGGCAGCTATTGCCTGAAAAAGAGCTTTATCACTATCACCCTTCTTATAGGGCAGTGTTCTTCCCTCTGCATGTTGAAAATCACTTACTTTTTGACAAAAATAAGTTTTTGGGACTTAAGAGCAAATATGTACAAATATGGATTTAAGTTTCAGTTAAAGACACAAATGTTACTTATCTTAATTTCACTTCCTTATCCCTATTTGTTTTCCCTGTGAGCTTCTCCATTTACTGGCAGACAACGGGAATGAGCCATTCTAGTTCATACTTCATGATTAAAACTTTAAATAAACTATCCCTCTGATTGCACCTGCATGCTGCTTCTGGAAGTATATAAAAGATTGTGAGCTGAAGTCCAGAGGATTTGACTAGCATAGTTGAAATTGTATTTTGTTTTGAAGGATGTTTATTATACCAATGATAAGTCAAAAAGAGAGGTTGGCTCCCATTTCCTAGGGAGTATTTGCAGGGAAGACATGAAAAATAATACAGATGAAGCGTGCAAATTTAATTTGGCACCTATTGAGACATAATAAATGTGCAACCCTGCAAAGAAATTTTTATAGGCAATTTCCAGAGTAAAATTTTAAGACCATTAACTATATTAGATTTAAAATGTTCCTTGTTTATCATTATTCTTTGAGTATTACAAGCATGCCTTTATTAATTTTGGATTAATAACCTATCTGGTATATTATGTGCATAAAATGCCTGACAGGAATGTTAATTGAGGACTCACTGTGTAAGTAAGAAACATTTCAGAAAAAGTCTCAGCCTAATAACAAAGCTGAATTGCAAGAAAATTGAAACATGAGTTGATTTACACAGTATGTATCTTTGAGCAAATGAATTTCTTGAAAATTCTTTCAATAAGCTTTTTTTCATACTGCTAGTGCTGTAATGCTGAATGCTGTGGAATGAGTTTAGGACAGCCTGTGCCAAAAAATCCAATGTGCTCAGGATCTGACCCACAGTTCCCCCAAACAATGTCATAGTAATATAGATCTTACCTCGTAATATTTATCATCGTTGTCTTCTCTGCTCTGCAGCCTGGGCTCTGTTGGTTCATTTAAGCACATGCTGTTTGATGTGAGAAAGACCACCGTAGCTAAAGCCAGCAGATTCAACTTGGTTGAAATGACTTTCATTTTTCACAAGTTAAGCTTACTTAGAGAGCTCAGAATCTGTACAGAAAATAAAACTGCCATCTTTTTATATAATCAGAAAACAAAACAAAATTTTTGCACCATGGCATCACTCTCTAACGCTCCAATTCCCAGTATTAATTAGGGAAGTAATGTGAATATATTTGAAAAATGTTGGGAATTTCTTTTGTGAAACCTTTTAGACAACATAACTTCTTGTTAGGGACACGCTGACTTTACAAGTATTTTCTTCTGGTGAAGTATGTCTTAATTAGCTTATTTTGAGAGCCAGAAGAGTAGGGATATACAATGGCCACAGTGCTCCATCACTAGTAGACAAAATCACATTGTTTCTTTCTTTTGTGGTCCAAACAATCCTTTTGGACACCTAGGAACATTTGTCCCATTGAAATCAAGTGCTGTGTGTTGGAGTTGTTGATCATATCCTAAGAGATGTTATGCATCAACGTGATCTATTGATGTACATAGTGTCTAAATTTGGCATATTAATTTGCATTCAGAATGGATTAGATACTTGCTTTTAAAGCCCTGCCCATAAGGTAAATTTTTAGATATTCCAAAGGTCATGTAACATCTGTATTTTTCAGGCCAAATTTCCAACAGTGATTTTGTAAAAGGCATCTGCCACCTAGTTGAACACAGTGAATGCGCTGGACTGCCCATGCATATTCTGTCCCAAAAGGAGATTCAGGATAATGACTAAACCTACCCTTAAAGCACACATTGAATTGGTTGCTAGATAGACTGGTGAGCCAGGCTAATATTAGAAAAAAAAGAAAAAGCATATTGTGTTGTTCTTCCACTGGTTATTACTAAATTCTTGAACTGATTTAAATTAGTACTTAAAATCAGCCCCATGCGGAGGAAATCTGATTGCTTGCATGAAGTGCTCACACTGAAAATTGGACTCTAGGCATGCTATTTTGCAATTCAACACCAGAGTTGTAAAATGTCCATTCCATCACAGCACTAGCAACGTTGTCCCAAGAGAACACGTTTTATGTTGTGGGCATCATGGATAGTATGGACTGTTTATCTGTTGACAGTATGTTGCTGTCTTTGCTGCACAGTGAATCTGAAGGATTTGCAAGTAACCTCATTTTTAAATTAAGTAGGCTGTTTTCATGCAGTAATTTCTACCTTCGATTCTCTGAAACTGAGATCCTGAAAGCCATAAGCAGCCTTGAGAGGGAAATCCCATTGACAGAGCTGGAAGTGAAAAGGGGACAGTTTCTCTTAGATAAACTTCCCCAAGTGGAGAGGGTGTCTAAGATTCTGCTCATTTTTTATGTGACAAAGACCATCAAATTGCTAAATAGATGAGAATGGTATCCGGAAGATAATTAGGAGCTCCTGTATTTTAATAATTTATTGGCTTTTGTCTGTAACTTTCCTTTGCTGTTGTACATTTACATTTACGTTTTTACATTTACATTTTTGTACTCCTTGTTTCTTTGTGGTATGCAATCCTGCCCCTGGCTGAAAGCAGAAAAGATTGGATTCAAAGACCATAGAATCATAGATGGTTTGAGTTGGAAGGGACCTTAAAGATCATCTAGTTCCAATACCCCGGGCTCTTTCCCCTAGACCAAGTTCCTCTGATTCCCATCCAAGCTGGCCACCCATTTCCAGGGATGGGACATCCGCAACTTTTCTTGGAAACCTGTTCCAGTGCCTCACCACCCTCACAGTGAAGAATTTCTTCCCTATATCTAATCCAAATCCACTGTCTTTAAAGCTATTACCCCTTGTCCCTTCACTACAGTCCCTTGTAAAAAGTCTCTCTCCAGCTTTCTTGTAGGCTCCCTTTAGGTACTGAAAGGTGCTGAAGGTCTCACTGGAGCTTTCCTTTCTCCAGACTGAACAACCCCAACT
>WEIU01015377.1:23850-41942 GCA_013389925.1 Aegithalos caudatus
GAACTCCTTGGAAATTTCAAGTCAAGAAATTACAGTGATTGTTCATTATTTTCCTGAGGAAGGACTTGTCAAACTCTACTGCTCAAGTACCAGAGTGGATAACATGAGTACTCTTCATCAATGTGATCATTACTTCAGTAGCAGCATAAGCTGGCCCAGCCGACTTCCAGCTGTGGCAGCTGAGGCATCCTGTCATGATCTATTAGAATTATTTATTTGCAGAAGGAAGACGCATTTGTTGGTGACACATTGTGTTGCTGAAGTGGGCTGTTTATTCTTTAATAGCTTCTGCTTGATCTACAAAGTGTCTTATTAAGGCACATGGAGGGAAAACAGCTCTGGGTATCGTTGAAAATAATTTTTGAGATCTTAGCCTCTGGTCCTACACTAGTTTTTTCTTGCCATCTTACATTACTCATAAGCCAAACTATTTAGAGGACTCTAGCATAACTGGACTTCTTTTTTGAAAATTCCCCAGTTCAATTGGAATGAGCTGTGCCATCTACATGTGAAACAACCCTCACAGGCAGTGACAATTTAAAGAGTTTTCCCAGTGGTGCATACTAGAGACTAGGGCAAGGTAGTGTTTGCTTCTTCTTTTCCCTTCATTTAATGTAGGCAGGCACATTTTGGCACATATGTAGGAACATATTGGCTTAGTGATATAAAAGTAAGGTGGATCTGATCTGTGACAACCTGATGGATATCTACTTTAAGAAATTGACATTAATATATAATTAGTAGTAATGGCAAAAGTAGTTCAATTTCATAAGCAACTCCATGCACAGTTATTTGATTCTAGTGAAAGTTTTAATATTGCTCTTTTTTCATATGAGAATATACTGATAAATTCTTATCCATTATTAACAACATATTGTGTGAAAATTGCATGTTATATGACTCATGACACCAATAAGCATCTGTGCATTTCCATAATGATAAATCATTCATAATATATTAATTTTGCCATTATGTATTCTATGACCTATCCTATGGCTCATTTTGAAGTAAGAAGATTAAAAAATTTGTAACTCTTTTCATTGGCAAGCAATTCTATTCATTTTTCACCCGCTCCTATGGCATGCAGGGGATTGTGTTGGCTTTGCTGGGTTGTGCTTCAGTTCTGGTGCACAATGCAAGGAGTATTTGCCTGGAATATATATGTCTCCAAGCAGATAGATATACCTCAACTTCACTCAGTTTCCTGTCTCTGTATGCAGATGTAGGCCTGGTGTCCTGCTCATGCTGATGATAAATATTACAGTGATCAGGGGAACCAGTGAAGCTTGCTTTCCCACAACTTATTGATTGAATATTAAATGACAGTGGGTAATCTCAGAGGTCCAGTAAGGATTAACCTTACTGTAGGATCTCTCTGTGAGCAGTGTCTCTATTCTCTCTTGCTATGTCTGTTATTTTAGAGAGATTTTTCCCTGCCAAATTGAACTGAACTTGACTCCTCGACTTCAAAGTTACCAAGGATGACAGACACAAGCTTAAGCACAGACTTGCTGCATTTCTTTAGAAAACCAATACCCACTCAGGAATGGTTCTGCTGAAATAGCACAGGTATAAAGCTTCAACATCTGTAAAATTATGTGGACACAGTGATAATTTTGATATTTATTAATGAGGCATTAGCTCAGCTTTTGGGGTTTTGCAGAATAGGAGAACCTACTCTACTGTGAAAGAATAGGAGAACTCACTCTACTGTGAAAGCCCCATTCTTTGTGTACTGTAGTTTGGTATTGAAAAATAACATTTAAGAAAGAGCCCTCTCTGATTTGCAGAAACAGACTTTTAGTTTTGAACCACACTTTTCCCTACATGTATCTCTGGGCTTTCCTGTTAGCTGCATAATAGTAAACAAAGGACAAATACATACAAATATCAAGGTACAACTAACCTTATTTTTAGGTTAACCCCAATGAATTAATCACCACTGTTAGAAGATATTTTCCCTTGATTCCCTGAATCCAAACTATAGATGTGTAACTTTACATCTTAATTTTTTTCTTTTCCTTGAGCTTTTAGAGCAGCAGGACAGCATGAGAGACAGGAAAACGAGAGGCTTGAGCTGTTATGGCAACAAGCTGAAAACGACTTTGTCTTCTTGGTAAATAAGGTGTGAACAATAATTCCCGATTAGACAGGTTCTTCAATTATATATTTGTGCTAGTAATAAAATAAACATGTTTTCAAAAACATTTAAGATATAAATATGCTCCTTTTTATTAACTACTCTGCAGAGTATAATACCATACTTACCAATTTACTATAGCTTGTAGCACTCTTGCCCATTCTTGTCTATTAAAAATTAATCCCTTTTACCATACATTATTAAAAATGCTTTGGTTTGCTGCAAATCAAGAGTGACTTCGTAAAGTCTTACAAGAAGAAGAAATCTGATTAAATATAGAGTCCATAGGCAGCAATGGAAAGTGCATGAGAAAAAGTACAACATTAAATTATGCCTTAAAATCTCCTTCAGGACTTTAAAAAATCATGAGTAGATTTTATTCAAGTTAACAATTAACCAAGGGACTCCTAATAGATTCATTATTCTATGTTTTCCTTTCACTTTTTCAGTTTGGAACTTGTGTTAGTTATAGATACAAGTACCTTCATTCCTTGTTTTCCCTTTCTTCAATTTTTTTTTCCTTAGGAATATTACGCTCTTTTAATAGTTCCCCTGTGCCTTGTTCATAAACACTGGAGCTGGAAGATTAAATTATATGTTAGCTGAATTGGGGGTTGCAGGGACTGATTTTCACTTTAGGAAAAAATGTAAACAATTTAGGAGAGGAAAAAAATTAAGGGAAAACAGGTGGAGTAAGGTGGAGTAAGGTGGAGTAAGAAAAAGACTGCAAGCACTTTACTGACAAATCTGGAGAAGCAGGTCCAGCTTATTTGAGCAAACCTCCTGCCGGAGCCATCTCCCAGGAGGTGGTCAAGGGCTTCTCAGCTGGTTGAAAAAGGGTTGTGGAAGGGAAGTACCAACTTGATGGAAAAGAGACAAGATGGACAGTGCAGACAGTGGCCCAATTATTGTCAATTTTGTGTGGCTTTCTTTGACACTTGCACTGGATATTGCTGGATAATTTGGCTGCTTTAGCACTGAAATTTTTATGGTCTTGTGAAAAAAAAGAAAGTATTTTTTTTTTTTTTTTTTTTTTTTGTAATTGTGCTTCCCTCTTCACCTGAAATACACAGGATAGTTTATTGTGAAGATCTGATCCTTACGGTGTGACTATGGGATCAGAAGGTTTCTAATGGGAAGACTGGGAATGGTAAGGTGCAAGTCAGTACTGGAACCTGTGCACTGGCTGTTCTACAGCTCATCCATTATATCTCAGGGCAGCTGAATGAGTAAAGCCCATGAAGAAATAAATAAAAAAAAGAAAAACACTGAGAGGACAAATCTAGAACCTGAATACAGGATGGGGCACATCATTTTCAAATAAAAGGATCTAGAGAAATACACCAAGATTACTCAGGTTTAATTGCTGTGATAGTTGAGGGCCCAGATGTACTGAAACAGCTGTAGTCAACCTCACTTTGTTTTGAAAGAGAACTCTTCTAAACTGTTACACAGGGGTCCCTAATTTATTATATAATCTGATGAATTGGAAGGCACCCAGCAGGATCACCGAGTCCGACTCTTGACCCTGTGAAGGACACACTAAGAGTTACATCATATGCCTGAGAGCATTGTCCAAACCTTTATGAGTAAAAAACATTTATTGGTCCTTCTAGGAGTTATCAGTGGTGTCCAGCATTTCTGGGAATGGCTGACAATGGACTGGAAGTGTCACTCTTAAATTCTTGACATACTAGTTTGAACATCAGTAACTTTTAACAGAATACCATTCCTCAAAATCCTTATCAAACACCAAGTCAGTTCATTTGCTACTCAGTTCTCTGAACCTTGGACTGGTTTTTTTTTAAAGACAAAATCAAGGAGTTTTAGTCCCGGAAGCAAAGGAGTTTTGGTGGTGCTTGCTGCATTGCAAGGGAAGTGCTGGAAACAATGAGAGTTGTCTGCAGTGCCAGGGCAGTATAAGGATAAGAGGCAGAAAACACAGGAGGAGAAGAGAGAATCTGGACAGTCTGTACAGGATGTAGACCCAAAGCTTAGTTCCTTGCTCTTGAGTTTAAGAACTAAGTAAATTTTGAGTTATAGGGCTATAATTCCATTGCTGCATTGTGGAGACCGTATAAGGCCACTTGAGCTCTGCTCTTATAGTTTACAATTTCACCACAATTCCCTGGTGGAATTACAGCCCTGTAATTTTTTACAGTGAGGTGCTTATTTTTCTGTTTACGATAGTACATCACTGGAGAAGTTGGTAATGGTGACCTAGTCCTATCATATAGTCCCTTATACTCTTGAATTTGTTTTTGAAACAAAAATTAAATTATTCTTTAGAAGTAGGCCGACAGGCTGGGCACAGAGGAAGGAAGCTCCTTTTCTGCCTCCCAATCTCTTTAAAAATTGTTTAATTTAGCAACTATTTGTCTAGATGCAGGAGAGCATAATGACTACCAATTTCACATCTCTGTATGACAAAGAGCTGTAAGACTCCTACTTTCACATATTTTCCTTTCTCTGTCTTGCCCTGCTGCTGTATATTAATTTCTCAATTAAAGCTCATCCCACCAGCCTCTTGCACAGGATGTCACCACAATAGCAGGCAGAGGGGAGGTCAGTGTGGATCGCCACAGGTGGATGCCAGGACTGGGGAAGAAACAGTTCTTGGGCTTGATCCCACCCTAGCATCATGCCATGGATTTTGGTCCAGAACAGATGGACATAATGGTTAATTTGATTAGTTGTGAGTGTGGACGGGAGGGAGTCACAGCAAAAGGGGATGGGCACAGTAGGCAGGTAATTTAAGTGTCATATGCTTGTCTGCGTAATGTCACAGCCATATTCTGCTCCACAGGTAATTACACAGTTCTCATAAATAAATAGAAGCATTTAACAATCAGCACAGTTGGCCAATCTAACAATTGTACCCTGAGTACTGAGAGAGAAGGCATCACAAACTTGGCAACAGTTGTGGGGAGCTGCTTAGGAGAGTTAAGTGTTTGGATAGAGAGGTAGGGGATACCCAGAAGCTTTTGATTTTGATGGAAGTACTGACCTTGGCATTTGGAAAAAACTTGGTGTCTCTATTAACATCTTTCAGTACAACTTTCAGTGATTTTATGGTAGGTCAAAATGCCTGCCTGTGGCCAAAAGGAACCAAACCTGTCTCCACATGCAGACTAATGGGTGTATGTGTCCCCCCTACATGTCTGTTTTAGATGAATACAAATTATTGAAAAGGTGTTACATTACAAATACTGAATTACCACTAATTCTAATCTAGAAAATTACCATTGTAGTGTCATAGGACCAGTTACCTGTGGAGACTCCTTTGTTTCTTTTTGTTGTAAACAACAAAGTGCTGGATGTGACACATGCTAATAATTCTTTTTCTTGAGTATGGTATGTGAAGAAGTATACTAAAAAATCTATCTTGATATCTGCTTTGCCAAGACTCCTAGGATTGGACATTTGCTCTGAGAAGAAGCTCACACATCCACCTCCTTGATACTGAATCTACTGATTTAGAACATATGCTGGTATTTTCAGGGCACAGTTTTAATTAAACTATAGAAAAATCCAATATACCTAGACATTATGAAGTGGGTTGTAGCTGGTGCCCTCCAAGCATTGGTTAATACAATACATGATGCAATTTCAGGTGAGGCATATTTAGTAAGATTTTAATACAGTCTATCATAGGTTAGCCCATGGTAGTTCCTAAAACAGCTCTCAGTTTTCTATATTTTGATTATTTGTAGACATTAGTTATTGGTATAATATCTAAATTAGGCTCTTACACAGTTTGGCCACCTTCCTCCTTTGGGCACACACTGCTGTGTGCATATAAAGGGAAAGAGAAAAAAACACACCGAAATATTTATTCTGTAGTGCTTCCATTTAACCACATGAGGGCATTAGATATTTATTTAAGAGAGCTTTTTAGGTCTATGATTGGGAAATATGAGGAAAGGAAGCCTTCCTAGTAAACTGGAATCAAAATTGTCACTTGCTTTTTCAGATCTTTCTTTGAAATCAAAATACTTAGTAAACATTCATTGCAAATGACATTAACCTAAAATATAGTAGCAAACAAAAACATAGCATGGACAGGAAAGAATATCAAAACAGATTTTAAATATCCCCATTAGTCAAGCTGGCCTCTAAATATATTTTTCTGGTTCTATTTTGGGTCCTCTGTGAACAAAATCTGTAAAAGACATGTAAAATTGCATACCTGACTTAAATAGCCTCAATATTTATATTAAATGAGAAGGAGGCTGTTTTGAAATATAGCAACCTACCTCTGGAGTAAATCCATTTCATTAATTGCCCAGATGACATCAATTTTTGTCATTCACTTGCAAGATGAGTACTATGCTCCATACATTACGGCCCAGATCCAGCAAAGCACATGAAATCATAGCTAATGATGTTAAGTGCTTGAAGGGTTCTCCTTGAGCACATGCCTTAAGCTGAGTATGTATTGAAGTGCATTCCAACACAGAGAAAGTAGCACAATCAAACCTTTAATTAGTTTTAAAATGGAATTCAAAATGCAATGCATTTCTTTGCACTTTACATTGAAAAAATGCATGCATTGAGACTCTCTTGGGACAGACATGACTAAACCTATTTATCCATTTTGGTTTCCAAAGGGAACGAATGCTCATTGCTTTCTACTGCTTTTCTCCCCTAAATGTATAAATTTATTTTGCTCAGTCAACTGGTTTGTTTACAGCAGAATATTTATATGATTATTTCTGAGACTTTTTATTCTTTTTTTTAATTTATAAGATAATTCACGCATTTTATTGGTATTTAAAAGGCTGGAATATTTTTGCCTTTGCTCCTGTAGTTTTAAATCAAAGTAAAATGAGCAGCAGTAACACTGTATAAGCAAGTGCTTGCAGTGTCTGAAAGCTTGTTTCTTTTCAAAATAAGTAGAAAATCAGGATTTTCTTCTGCACATTTCTGTCCCAGATATTTAATGCTCACACGGGTCAAAGGAGCCATAAATCTGGGTCTTGTATTTTGAGTAATTTTGTCCTTTCCACTCTGCAGTATTCAGCATGTGCCTTTGACATACTGATATCTGTCTAAACTAGATTGCTGCACACAGGTGAAGTCCAAGTCTGAAAGGGAATGCTGTCCTCCTGTTCCTCTTGGAGTGAGGAAACTGAGAAAAGTACCCCAAATCCAATCCATACTTACCAAGAGTACTTGTTTTCATTAGCTTTGTATAAATCCACTTTTGGTGGTAAGTGTATTTCTACAGAAAGTCTAAATATTGTCCAGAGACAGAAGACAGAGGCAAAACTATTTCTGATGATAATGTATGTTCTACAGCACAGCAGAATTTTGACTACAGTTGTTGGGTACCTTTTCCTAAGCTATAAAACCTTCTTATGTCAATGCCTGGGCTTGAATCCATTCAGTTTGCTACAACAGTTTAATATTGATATCTTGCATTTTTAAGTGCTCTGTAGAAGCTTGCCTGAAAATCCTTCAAAAAAATGCTGAAATATCTTGAGCCTGCTGATCCACTTGTATAACAAAGGAGCTTGCATGTCTCTTGACTGTGTTCTCAGTTAAAACACAAGCATATGAGAGGAGTTGTGATAAGCAGAGGATGAGTCCACATTGCACCCCTACCTTGGGAAAATGTCCACTGACACTAACAGTGCACTTTCTTTCTCCAGAACAGTCCATAGTAGGTTTGACTGCATTTATTTGATGTTCACTAAAATGTCTGTTCCTTGCTAGCAATGAAGCACTTGTGTATATTAATTTCTAAAGCTATCAGCTCATCTCTATGCTCTCTAAAATGAATGAGGCAATGAACATGGTGTCAGATGCTGTTTTCCAGTAAGCTTTTCTGATCCACTAATGCATCAAATATATTTGAATTTACTATCCGCATAACTTTTTATGGAACACTATTAAGCCAATTTGGTTGATAACCACTGTAACCTTTTTAGTAAGTCACAACACAGTGAGGTCACTATTCCTGGATGTGGTTTGCTGTATCATGCTGATTCCATGACATCCTTGTATAAAGCAGGAGAGCACAGTTAGTTGGCTTTGTTTGTGGGATTTTTTTAAAAGATTGCTTGTTTTAAATCAAGAACTGATTAGAGAGAATGATTTAATACTAATTTTCCTGAAAAGCAACATAGTCTTGGGAAAGGATCAAACAGTCCCTCAAAGCTGGCTACCACCTTCCTGCCTTCATATTGTTTTTAAAGGAGACATCTGACACATTCTCCAGCTGGGATGTTATTTTGTTCTTCTTGACAAAGCAATTCAAAATTCACTGAACAACAGGCTGAATGGGAGAGAGATATTTTTTTTTCTCCATAGACATCAGTAGCTTTCTTTCAAAGCTGATGTGATCCTTCATCTGGACAAGAAAGGCTTTGATCCAAGCTCTAAGATCCCCATATCTCCCAGTTAATTGGTGTTAGTGAGGTAGGTTTGACAGTCCTCAACACAGTCTGTGGAATTTTTTACTGTGTTGAGACCTGTCTATTGTGGCTCAGTCAACTCAGAGACATCAGCTTCCTCTTGTTTGAATTCTGTCCCACTGGGGATGTTTACAGTTTTTATGTGCTTTCATTATTTTCTCTTGTATAACCACTGAATGCCAACAAAGCAAAACTCTTGTGAAAGTGAACAAAAACAATGTTCTACAGACATTCCAGTAACCTTTGGTTTTCACACAAACTCCCAGATAAGAGAGGAGGAGAGGGGGATCGCATTAAAAATTAAGCTTTTAATTTTTTAATAACTTGCTTGCTTTTGGGGATGATCAGGTCTGTAATATATTTGTTATTTGATCATCCTGTAATATATTAGTTAATTGAAACAATAGAAGCAAGCATCATAGCTCCTGCCACGTGTGTATGAGTTGGGGACTGTGCACAATAAAATATTATTCTCTAAAGAAAAATGCTCATTTTAAAATCCATGTTTTAGTGTGATTAATTTAAACAAAATCTGTGTCCTTCCTTCATAGTAGGACACAGCAGAATAAAGAAAATACTTTCTTCTCTACTGTGTAGCATTTGACATTGAGGGTAATAACTTGGCAAAGAGCTCTTCCTGTGTGGGGCTTTTTCACAAGCTCCTGTGTTAACATGGACTGTGCACAGTGAATGGACACAACCTCACAGCCACGCTGTTACTGGAATTAGAGAGGAGACAGGAGAGAAATGCATAAAATTAATTTCCTTTTCTGGTTCAAGGGCACTACAAAAACCCTTGTCACTTCTCCCTCAGGGTGCACTGCAACTCCATGTTCCCATTCTTAGACTTTAAGAAATATTACAACTAAAAAGGAAAAGAACACTAATAATTACAATAACAGAGCATTAATATTATACCTAAGGAACACAGAATTTCCTGGGTAGATAGTCCAGCTTTCTACAGATGAAAAACATGATGCTTTGTAATCCATCTTTTTTCTAATGGAGCTTTTTTCTGACAGTCTAACTATTACAATTATGCAGTTAGACTTCATGTTTGAAAAAATATGTACCCAAAAATATGTACCCAAATTTTTTTTTCTGCAACAGCTATTAATCTCATAAATTATATTATATTTTTGCTTAGATTGTACTCACTTCTTTACCTTTGAAACTATAAAAAAGGTACAACTTCACCAGAAAATACAACTTCTTCACTTGTCTGTGAGATGGTGGGAGTGAACATCCCCTCATGAAAAAATCATAGGTAAGAAGTATTCTTAAGGTGACTCAATCAAATACTATCAGAACCTGTAGCTGTCATATTCCTGAGGATCTCTGGGCAGTGACAATTTGCCAGCTGTTCTTTAAGGTACAGCAAGCAATGTAATAGAGAACCATTCCCATTTAAGTATCATGCTGAGTTGTTGCAGCATCTTTTTGGGTGCTGGCAACAACCCAAAAGCTATTGACCATAGCAGTACCGAAAAGTCTGACTCCAAATTACCTCAACATTCCAGAACTACATTTTGGAAAGAGTGGAGCACCTTTGTGGTGTGTTTATTGTCTGTTAAGCTAGGGGGTAAGCTTAGTCAGGTCCTGATACCTGATCATGAGAGCATAATATGAATTTCAATATTGAAAATATTAAAGATGAAAGTAGAGATTCCTCATCCAACAGGCATAAAAAGCACAAAGTGAAAATCATTATTAGCTGGTATGTTTGAGAAACTATGTGACAGCTATGACCTTGCAGCTGTTATTGATCTTGGCAGTTAGAGGTTTAATATTGATTAGAAACTGATATACCACTGACATGCACATATCCATTTCTTTCTGAATATATGTCTTGTCTTTTTTCTTCAGGTTCATCTCTAGAGCAAAGATCTCAGAGTTCAATGCACTACTCAGTAGTAGCTTCTGCATGCTACAGTTATTTTTTTTAGTGCAGACTATTTCTAAAAGTTGATAGGAAGGCAGTGCCTTTGAACTACAGTGAACGTGGATATCTGCAGAGGATTAGATTTGATCTTAAGTAGGAAGCTCAGGTTTATGGGGAAAAAAGGAAAAAAAAATGAGACTGTAAAAAAAGATTTTTACATTGATGAAAAAAATCCAACTCACCTTTGTAAATAGGAAGAGGTGGCAGCATATAAATGGAGATGCAGACTTAAAATTGGTTTTCCTAATCAGGACCAAGACAGAAGACTGTTAAAAGAGTTAGTCCTGTGCTCAGTGAAGAAGAGATATTTCAGGATAAAAACTCTTTTGACGAGTAATGCTGCCATGCCCACACTGTAACTATCTGTGACAAATGCATCAGTGGACAATGAGATTGTTCAGATGTGCGTGACTTGCAGGTTGAGAGGAGAAAGGGAGAGACATGTAGATCTAGTGGCTGGCTCCTTAGGTGAGAAGGTCACTCAGTCCATGCTGGGATCCATGTCCCTGTGTGCTGTACCTCAGAGGGTTTGGCCTGCCATAGTCTGATCTGTTGTCCACACCAGCAGCTTCTGCCTTCTGCACCTGCTCTCTGTATGTGAGATTTGCAACCTTCAAACAGCCATGCCCATGCTGCTCCAAAGGCTTCCTGGTTTTTTGAAACAGCCACAGGCTGCCATTTTTAGAAGTCATGGTTGCAAATGAAGGACACAAGAATGATGACTGACTCCAGTCCTGCAGCTGTGGGAGGCTGCTCTGGAGTCTGAAGAAGAGAACATGCATAACCAAGTGTGTTAAGCAGCCACTGTAGGAATTGCCACTCATTTTGAACTGTGGAGTTTTGTTTGTTTGATTGTGTTTAAGGCTGCAATAATTTGTTTTTAGCACAGTAGTGTGTAATTTTCCATTGGCTGACTTCTTTAGGAAAGTGTAACAAATGTAGTGATTATTCTCTGGCATCCGGAGAGAAGTGCCTGGCTGTTTCCATATCACTACTGAAATCTGAAACCAATGAGAGATTTGGGCCAGTTGTTAAGTTACATACATAAAATCTCCTACATGAGCTTAGGGTTTTTCTCATGTTTAAGCACCTAGGGTTGATTCAAAGCAACCGATGGAAAAACCAGGCTTTATGCATTAGACATGAAAGGCATTTGAATAAATTCCAGTTCGGCATTTATGTCTGGCATTTTCAAGATTTACTCTTATCTCACTTCCTTTCAAGAAAATTGGGATTGTGCTTTACCCAGCTTTTCAAGCATTTCCAGATAAATACCTTTGGAGAAAAGTAATCTGGCTGAAGAATGTACTTGCTTCCTTTACTTATTCACAATTTCAGCAACAAACCCAGGCAGCTTTTTATTTTTAACCTCTTCAGGGCTGAATGTGTCAGAAAGTTCAGTCACAGCCCAAGAAGTTTCATTTACTTATTGCTAATATTTTGGATTGGCATAGATGTAATCTCATTAAAGTATCCGTGGAGAATGACATGCCGAGGGAAGTAGCTTCTATTGTTTACTTGTACTATATTTTGGGATAATCTGTGAAGCCCTAGTGGAGTTGTAACCCTGAACATGCTGATCAGAAGCATTAAGGAAATTAACATAAAGCTCTATTAATGGCTTAAGGGAATCTGACTAAACAAACAAGGCCACACTGAGCAATAAATGTGAGTCTCAGACTGCATGACTTTCCTCATAACTGCTCTAATTAATTGCTACAAAAGATTAATTTTATAATACAGCATGCATATCAAAGGGAATAGCTTTGTGATTTAAGTGTTACGTGTCTCCCTGGGAGATTCGGGTTCAGTTCTTCATGCAGCTGTTGTCAGCCTTCCAAAATATAATAGCTAAAATGAATTCCTTGGATTTTACTGCTGGAGTTTCTATGGAATGAAGACCTCAGACCTTCTTCTGCTGAAGTCAGTGACAGGTTGCTATTAATTTCAGTGTATGCAGAAGCAGGTACACAAATATTAAAACAAAATTATGCTTTGAAACAGTGTTTGCACTTTTTCATAAATTTAAAACCATGTTATCAAACACAAAATATCCCTGCCAAAACCCGGATTTTCAGTAGTGGTTCAGCTATACATGGTGACATGAGCTCTGTATACCTCCTTTACAAGTTGGATGCATAATTAGCTGAAATTGATTGCGTTGGTTTCTGAATCACGATGTGGCATGATTGTGATTTAGTGTGTTTGGAAATGCAGCAGAGCTAGGCTATAAAATTTCTTGTGAAATATGTTAGAGGAGATGACTGTAATAAACTGCATTTGCATGACCTCTTCTTTGGTCAGTATTTAAATTCTGCCTTGTCCAGAAAAAAAGTGGAGTTCCTTGGAGGAGTTTGAGCCCAGTATGTGCTTTCTTTTTGGACTGAAGCAAAGGAAATCCATGACACTTTCTATGCTGCTCTACTGCTGTATATAGAAGTCCAAACTGGAAATTTCAGGTTAGAGCACTGAGCAGCTGTCTAAGAGTTCAGGCACACAGGACAGGACGGATACCAGATAAAACTATTTTTTTCCAGTCTAGTTGTTTTTCTGAACTAGTTGCCCTCATGATCCAGAGAGAAAAATACGCATTTTTCAAGTGCAATTCCTCTGACTTCAAGACTTGCCTTTTAAGAGAAGGTGTATGGCACCCAGACTGTCTCACTAACTCTAATTTTGTTTCTGTGAATCCCAGCTGCAACCAATCTGTTGCTTGAAATAGCTGCCAGGGTTGTCTTTCAGTGCTGCATCTGAGCTTGTGGTATCTATATGAATGGTTTAAGTGACAGCAAAAGTAAGACAACATGGCTTTGATTAGTCCCAGTGAAGAGGGTGAAGCCAAGTCACATAATTTTATATTTGCAAGGCCATGCACATAGGAAGTGTGCTGATAGCTCAGCTGGTGTGTGATGCCCCAACTGTACATCTGAGCCCAAAGGGTCATCAGCCAGGCTTGTTAATCACCTCAGTGAAGAACTGTCAAGCAGAACAATGGCCCTCTACTTGTAGGTCTTGGCTGAAGCTGTTATTTAATGGCTGGCCTGATCTTTCCTCTCCAAAAACTTGTGAATGGAGTCCAATAATTATTCTTGGTTTATTTTGACAAGTGTTTCCATTGCTTCCCCCTCACTTAATATTTATCTACATGAGCCAAGTTGGAGGCTTATGCTTTAAAGAAAATGAATGGTGAAATAAAACTCTGCATTCAGAATAAGCAGCCTAACTAGGTGACCGGATTTTCAAAAATTCCAATTGCCCAGAAAAGACTTCCAGCCCTAGAGACCATTAGAAAAATCTTAGCTTTGTAACTGTTATTACAATTATTATTTATGGTATGTATTGCAGTAGTATTCTGGCAGCACACAAAGAGCCATTGTGTGGGGCACTGTATGACCACAGAGACGAAAGTTACTCAGATTAAAATTCCAACTGCCTGTTCCATGGTGGAAACAAACTCAGAATATGCACACCTCTCTCAGCCACCCCCTCCTTGGAAAATGTCTGTCAGCTATTCAAATGGTCTACTTTTTAAATAATCAGTCAGGCAGTAGCCTTTGCAGGGCAGAAGAGGAGCCGAGAAGCTTTGTCCTGTGCACCTCATCATTTCTGAGAGCCCCCTGGACACTGGTTAAGGGCCCTCTCTGCTGCTCTCCACCCCTGGGCATGTCACAGTCACTCAGTATGAGCCCAGCCAGTTTTCTCCATGCAGCACTAATGGCTTTGGCTAAAGTGACAGGTCCCCTTATTTGTGGCTGTTTCTGCGCCTTTCACGCCCAATCAAAAATGTTTACAAAGGTGCAGTCAGGGAGTGAAGGAGAGGGGACCAGAAGAAAAGAAATCCAATTTTGTTTGGAAACAGTTTCAGAGCTTAATTAGTAAAGAGGGGGGTGGGAAGGGGGGCTGAACAGGTGGTGTATTATTCTGCCAGGGATCTTCAAAAGCGAGGGAGTGCATATTGTTAGTTTTCTGTGGAATGAAAAATGAGAAGGTCGACAGTACCTGGGTACCTAAGAGCAGGTGAGCTGCTGAAGTAAGGTCAGAGTTATGCACACATACGCACTCAAAAAATCTGCACAGAAAAAAAAAAAAAAAATCCTTTTTACCCACAAGGGGACAGATCCCACCTCCGCATTGGAGATTTACATGGATTCATATTCATTACATTAGCAGTAGCCACATTTAGCAGCGATTCCCAAAGGAGCAGGAAAATGATGGCCTCGAAGAAAGCTGCCACATTTCAAACTCTCCAGCTGTGCCTTGCCACCATTGCTACATTCCACTGCCAAGTGCAGTAATTTATGAATTTGTCTTTTTTATCTGAAAAAAATGTTAATTTAGAGAATGAAGAGAAAAATAGGAAAGCACTAACATGCCTGGAAAAGAAATGTCTGTATTTTCCTTTAACTGCTTTATAACTATTTCTCTGATGCTGTAAATGTTATTTGTGTTCATAAGGTCATTATTATTTTGCATTAGATGCTTAAAAGAAAGCAGGGGTGCCAGCAGATAGAGCATTCCAGCTTACAAAAGAGTAATTCTAAAGACATGGTAGCCCAGCAAGACTACCACAGAGTTTGAAAACATAGAGAATGAATTATGAACAGTAATGATTTTTTGCTTTGTTTGTTTAAGTACTGAGCATGTGCCATAAAAGAATAATAGATATTGCAGTTGTTTCAAGAAAGCTATTTTATGTCGTATTGGATGGAACTATGTACATTTACATCTGTTCTGGTGGGGCAGACTAGGACTTATACTTTTTTAAAAAATTAATTTATTACTAGAATAAAGCAAAGTCATTGTAATTTGGCTGGCACCAAAAGGAAAAAAAAAGATTATTCCTAATAAAATATCTGTCCCTCCCTTAGCATTGTTGCTGAAAGCATCAAGCAGAGCTGTCTACGGGACCCCTGAAAGAGTTTGCAGGCTGAAAAATATGTGCATAATAGCATTAGTTATGGGTTGATTCTAATTTGCCGTGTTTAGGTTTTCAGTCTAAGGGAATTAAATCACACTGTATAAATTTTTGGATTTGGTGGAGTAGCTTAAGGCAAGAGATCCAAAGTATGGCTTTCTGTAAAAGTTTCTGTATCTTGTGAGGCACCTTGGTAGAGGTGGAGCTTGGCAGAGTTCAAGAGCAGTTCTGCTAAGAATTTCTTACACTGCAGTTTAGTAAGTTCATCACTATCACTGAGACCCAGGATAGAACCTTTCTAATTCAAAGAGTTTTGCTATTGTGGTGTTGAAAGGAATGAAGATCCTGTTCAACTGAGAGTAGTTCACATCCAGGGATATCTGCCAGCAGATCAGCAGGTAGAGCTGTATGAAAACCTTTATGTGCTCCTTTGTGAAACCAGGCATTTATAATGTTGACTAATTATAGTGTCTTCCCCCTGGTGTTTAATTATTCCTAGTTTTATGGGCTACTTAATGAAGCAAAATTATCCATTAGATTTTAAAATATCTTTACCATCTAATGCTAGGGGCTGTCTTCTTAAAATTATGTCTGCCTGGACCAAAGTCTCTTGCGCTGTTGACAAAATGGAGGCAAGAGACTGACAGAAGGAAATAATCAGCTCAAGGCTCCATGAAGGAAAGGTACATTTTTTACCTGGCTGGTGAAAAAGAAACTGTATGGGGTGAAAAAAAACCTCTTTTTGGCAACTCAGCCCATCCTGCTCTGCACCAAGGTAATGCAAGATTAACAGCTCAAGAGAAGACAGGATCCCTCCAGTGGTTTCTATCCTGACACCCCCGTAGGTGAGAAGAGGCAGCATGCTGTGCCTGCTGCGTGCTGCCTGTGGCATAGCAACCAAGTGGCATCTGTGAGCAAGGTCCTCAAGTGCCTTTGAGAGCAGGCAGAAAGTGTTTTGCTATGAGTCAAGAGGAAGGCTGGCACTGTGGCCCATCTCACAGGGCTTAGCCAACACTGAATTCTCTAAACATCTCTAGATATCTCCTAGGTTCCCTGGCCAGTGAAGAAAAGAACAAACAGATGTGGTTTTGTCTCCTACCTCAAAAGGTCATTCTGATACACCACTGATTCTTTTCATTGAACATGGTTCCCTTTATTTCACTTCAGGGTTTCACCTGTTTACTTTGTGCCACTCCTTTTCTTTGCTCCCATACTGAAAATTACTATCCTGGGCTTTCAAGTTTGTTTGCTGCTAGTGTTTAGGAACTGTGAATCAAAGTCTTCTTTCACTTATAAGCCTTTCATAATGCCTCTGATTTTGGTCATGGTATGTAGGATTTACACCCGTGTAAATGAAATCAGTACATGACCCATGACAGGGGCTCCTTAGCAGTCTTTTTTTTAGGCTGTGTAGATTAATTTTTCTTGAGTTTTCTCTCAGGGTAGCATAAATTATGAGACAAAACCTCATAATTCACTGCTAGGCAAGCAGCAGTTACTCCCCCTCTACCACTTTCCTGCCAAAATTATGAGAGAATAGCTGGTGATCTCAGCTCATATTTACATGGCATGAACAGGAACAAGACAGAAAAATGCTTGCTCAGGTGTCATGAAGACACATACCCATTATTGCCACTGCCTTGCTCCAATGTGAGAAATGCATCGAAGTGCAGAGGCACTGCCTGTGCCCCCTTGCTTCTTGGTTCCTCTTAATGTGCAAAGGAGAGGATGTTATTGTCACATAGAAATTGTGTGCTGATGAAGGCACAAAATATAATACTGGATGTTCCTGTTTGCTGAAATTGCATCATCAAGGTTTATTTTTCTTTCTTTCCCTCTTCTTTGATCCGAGAGCTCACTGTGTAAATATTAACTATAGCTATCAAGAGGCAGAGGAGAGTTTCATGAGACCTGGCAATTTGATGTCAGCCCTTTAAATCATGATAATATTTCTTTTTGCACTATGTTCTAGAGGTTATGCCCTGCACTTGGCCCACACAGAGACCACTGCCTGATGGAAGCCCTAAAAAATGCAAGGCTCATCATTCCACTCGATCTGAGGGCTACATCTGCAGATATTGAGACTGGCTGTGACTGCCTCTGACTGCTCACCAGCCATGCATCAGCCATCCTCTCAGAAGAGCCAGAGTGGCTCAGGTCTCAAAGAGCACAGCTTAAGAGACAAGAAGCCCTGCAAACCCTCAAAGTGTGTATCATGGCTTTTCACAAATATTAAGCTGTGTGCTATATGATTAATGACTTTGTAAGGATATAAGTTTTTATTTCTGTTATTAGTGAAATATTAGTGAAACTTAAGCATAGTGGTAGTGGAATATAGAATGCTTGAACTGTCTGTTTGGTTGGGATAATATCCAGTAATCATATGGTGAGGACCCTACTGCTGACATCCCAACTGTCAACACCAACCATCTGTGGAAAGCATGGACCAAGGCCCCAGATGGAGAAGATAAAGAAGATACAGCCAAGAAACATGCGTGCTCTAAAAGGAGGGTCCAAGGAGGAGCCATGCTAAACAGTTCCTGGAATATGGAAACTAGTTTGTGGAAAAGTGCTAAAAAAGGTATTTGAAGAAAGCCTCTGAAATAGCAAATTTTGGACTTGGCTGAATGCCAACTCACCTGGCCAGCCGTACCTTGCATGGCTTTTTTTTTTTTT
>WEIU01015377.1:41994-106599 GCA_013389925.1 Aegithalos caudatus
TTATTATTTTTTAATTAAACCTATTTCTTAAAATTTATAGGTGAACCTCATTTTTCACACCTCTATTTCACAGAAACAACGTCACTGCTGAATCAGGTGGTAAAAGTGAAGAAGCAGATGACTCTGTTGGCTGACACGCAGGCTGTTATACTGAAGTCAAACCAACACAGCTCACTGAAGATGTTCCTGGCTTCTAGCATAAATCCAGTAATTCCTTGCATTATGCAGGTGGAGATTACAGCAGCTTGGAGGTTTCAGTTGTTTCGGTGACTGGTCTGCTTCATTTCTATTTGCAAATGTATCATCATGCTTCTGAAATATGCTTAACCTTCTTTATTGACTTCCCAATGTAAAAGTATTGTTATAAGCCCAGTCATATTTAGCAACAACTGAAGTTTTTCATCTTGAGATTCATCCCTTACTCTCTGCTGAACTGTGAGAGTGAGTTACTACCTTGTAAGTGACTCACAGGTATTTATTATTCTGTGTATAAAGGTCAGGTTTTAATGTTCTGAGTGATATATGGACATGGCTCAAGATCAGGCAGTCTTGAATGATAGGTCTTAAATTATGATCCTGTGGAAGAGGAAAGAAATGAGAAATCACAACTTTTGTTAAACAAGCCTGAAAAAACACTTGGACATATGTGAGCTGGTGGTGGAAACCTGCCAATTTCAGAGGCTGGTTTGCTAAGCCATAGTATTGTGGCTCATGGAGCCCAGCTTAGATAACTGAGATGGAATTTTTAAAACCCAGAATCGTGTCTATCTATGCTTGCTTTCTGCTAGTCTATCAAAGTGGAAAGGTTCAGTATTAATAGATAACAGGGCTGATAGCAGACTATAAAAGGAGATTTCCCAAATACCCTTCTGAGTGTGTCTTGCCACATCTGCCAGGCACCTCTAGGTGACCTTGCCACGCCTATGCAACAGAGTTGTCCTCAGGTATCTTGCTTCCTTTTGCATGTGCATAGCTTTTAGGCATTCTTCTGTTCAGTGGATCAAAAACTAAGGTAGCTTTGTGGGTCCTCCTGCAAATGCACATACCCTGTGATACCATTTTTGAGAATTCAGATCTTGGACTCCAGTTCAGAAGGATGTGTAGGTGACAGAAGGGCAGCAGTGGCACTTCTATGCTTTCTGCCTTCTTGCAGGGAGGCAGAACAGTGGCCAGCAGAGGTGCACAAGTAATGTGGCTTTCAAAGGTAGAGGCAGGACTAAAGCATAATACAACTCCTGGTGCTCTGCGAGATTGGCAGTCCCTGTGAGCTCTGCCAACAGTGTAATACAAAACAGTCCAGGCACTGTAGGGAAAAAATGTTGAAAACCGGCTCTTATCTCTTCTCCTGAGCTCTTCTAAGACAGAGTTCCTTGTGGTGGAAGATTTAGCCACAAGCCTTATATTTTTGAAGTGTTTTATACAGGCAGCATACCCAACCTCAAAAAACTCTAGAAATATAAGTTAAAAAAATCTGTGTTGTTTAATATCTGGTACAGCTGAAATTCTGCTATTCTATTAATCTGCTTTTAATCTGTTGGTGACAAGAATTTGAACCTTGCTCACAAAGTGGCAGTTTTGGCTGTCAACACCAACATGCTCTGATTTATTTTAAAATTGAACATCTAACAGATAATCCTTACATATAGCTGATGTGGGTTTGGCTGTCTGAAAGAAAATGTGGAATTGGCAGAGAATGTAATCCATGAGCTCTTTTAATCTGTAGCTCTCTGTATCTTCATGTGTCTTACTACCTGAGAACAGGAGTTTTATGTGGTTATTTATACCAAGGCTGTGATAAACAAAGTGCAGAAATGCATAATGAAACTACGACTGGTCAAAATCCTATTGAATTTGGGAGCTGAGACTTAAGTGGGGAACTGAGTGGCAGTGATTTTAGTGACTTTCAACTCTTTATGTAGATTTCTGCTACTGCACTTTCTCTGTCCTGTCAGTAGCAATGGGGTTATTCTGCGTTCATACAGCCATGAGGGAGAATAGAATTTCATGCAACTCTGTCTACTTTTGGGAAAGTATGCTCCTCAGAAAAATAATAATAATATAATTAAATGTGGGATCAGTGTTTCACTGGAATAGTCCAGGACCTGTTATTCTTATTAATAGAAAAAAATCCTACTTACACTGTCATGCATATGGAAATATGACTTCCTTTTAAACTGGGTAAGGAAATTACAGTAATGAGATTGGTTATTTAGACAGGGAAATGTTAGCTGCTTGTAGAAAATGAGGGCTTCCTGCCTCTTTCATTTTGGATGCCTTCTACAGATGTGGCCCTTGTTGTTTTTAGTCTCAAGTATAATTATTTAGATTTGATTTACGGTTATGATACTTCTGAGACGGTAAAGAAATCAGAAGGGAAAATTTTAAAAAAGTAATTTCTTACTGGTTCTTAAGCAAAAAACTTCTGTGAGAAGCCTGGAATGATTTTTTTTTTTTTTGGTGTTGCCTAAGTTATCTTTCTATAACTATGACTGCTGAATATGAGTTCCAAATCAGTGTCTTCATCTAAATAGTAATTTCTTATAACTCATCACTATCTAATTGACAGGTTATATTCTTAATTTCAACTAAGTGAATAATTCATTTTGTTGTGCACCCAGTTTATAAAAAATACTACTACTTTTCCCAAATCAGTCTGAGAATTCATAACAATAAAGTGTTTAAAATAGCCCCCAATGTCAAAATCAGATTATATTTGATGAAAACAAAACAATGAACACTCCTGTGTCCCAACATTTTGATTTTGCCTTTAAATCAGATTGAATCAGATTTTTTTCTGTTTCCATTGCAAGGCATCCTGCAAATCTTATTCAGCATTTCATCAGGGCTGTAGTGTATATTTCTATGTGTGAGACCAGACCTGTCATTATATACTGGGGGCATCTGAGTCCTTTGATGCCCATCAGTAGATAGAAGAGTTACCCAGGACAGGTAACTTAGTGCAAGTATCTAGTCTTCACAGAGAAGAAAGAACATGGCAAACTCAAATGAGAACCCTGATCTAGCATTGTAGCAATCACCTGAGCCCTCATTAATTTCATAGAATCATAGAATGGTCTGGGTTGGAAGGGGCCTTAAAGATCATCTTGTTCCATCCCACTTGACATAGGCAGATGTCACTGTTGGACACAAAAATGAAGAACTTGACTCCAGTTAGAAGAAAGATCAGAAAGGCTTTATTTACAGTTTTGTGCAGTCCTTTAATAACATGCTGTGCTGAAAACCATATAATTGGTCAGTAAAGACAACACTTCTCTACATTGGTTAAATAACAAAAACAACACCTGAAAGAGGAATAGACATGAGAGCCCAGAAATATGAAAATAAAATGGCTGTTTACGGGAACTGTCCTTGAGAAAAGGATTTTTCCCAAGGGAAGGAAAATCAGCAGTCTGACAGGCTGAAAACCTTACAGACTCAGAAAATCAGACCCACAGGCAGGGACATCTTCCACTACACTGGGTTACTGACAGTCCCATCCAACTTGTCCTTGAATGTTTCCAGGGATGGGACATTCACAGCTTCTCTGGGCAATCCATACCAGTGCTTCACCACCCTCACAGTAAGGAATTTATTCCTAATACTTAGTCTAAACCTACTCTCATTCAGCTTGAATCCATTCCTCCTTGTTCTATGGGCTCTTTTAAATAGGTTCCGTCCATTTTTCTAGTAGGCACCCTTCAGATACTGGAAGGCCACAATTAGGGCACCCTGAAGCCTTCTCTTTTAAACTGATGCAAAATACTTCCTTTTGATTTGAAAGAAAAACCAAACCCAGCATCATTCAATGAAAACTGCCCTTGCCAATTTATGCACTTTGTTTGCATTTCTCTATCAAAATGTTGTTGAAATATTAAAATAAATTTGGAAATAAGTGTTATCTTTCTTCTCCCAGATACCTCATAAACAGATAAAACTCATTCACTTCTAATGTTATGGCTCTAATCTGATGATCCTGGTTAAAAAAAAATTGTAATTCTTATAACTACACTGGCTGCCAAACTTAATGCACAAAACTTAGTGAACACATGCTCTCTGCCTGGATTTATTGGAGGTCAGATAGGCCTGAGTAGCTGAGATTTCTGTGCTTGTGAGTGGTGTAATGCAGCAGGGCCACGTGCAACAGGCTTTGTCAGGGCTAGCCTAGCTGGTGGCTCTCCATGGTCTTGGGCCAGCTTTGCACTTTATAGAACCTGAGCAGATCTCACACCACAGAAGGTCTTCACTGGCACAGGGCACCAAGAGCTGGGAAATGTCCTTCTGCTTCCCCTGCCAGCCGTAGCCCAGTTGCAGAACCTGACTCATTGTTTATTCATTGGCACCAAAACTGTCTCTGCAGTGTGACATGCATAATGGAGGCAGCCTTGAAAGTAAATAGCTTTCTGTACTTGCTAGTATACCTAGGCAACATCATTAGGTCATGTTTATAGAATTTATTCATTGCAATCTATTATGCAAAACAAAGAAATGTTTGGGTCAAATGGATATGAAGGGGTTTGGAATCATCACAAAAATATTGTCTCATCGGTACTATTTACTGAAACAGAAAACCATTAAAAAATCCCAAGGTCTCACTTTTAAAATTAATTGCACTTTAAAAAAAAAAATTAACTATATTTTCTATATATCCCAAGCTTCCAGAAGCCTTTTTTATTTCCATACATCTTAGGTTTTAGGGACTTGGAGATGAAATCTCAAACCTCAGCTGTGCTCTCATTTTATTACAGGGATATAGTGATAATCTCACAAGGATCCTAATAAGTACATGAGGAAAAAAGAATCAGCTAAATGGGAGATGTGAAAATGTTCTAGCCTAGTGCTATTACATAGGTCTTATACATTTTTTCTGCCTGTTCCATAATAAGATATTTGCAAATTCTTCTCTCAGCAGGTTTTGAACAAGAACTTGCATTATTGTTCTTACGAAATAATAAACAGCTCTGGGCTATAAAATCTCTCAAATTGTTTTCCACAGAAGGGATTTGCATGCTGACTCATTCCTACTATATTTATCACCTTTTGCCAAACCACTGCAACTGCAGGATTTCTAATAAAGCTATGGAAATTACATGCATTGCAATGGGAGTTGAATACATTTACATTTGCAGTATTTTACCATTTCAAAATTTATGGCAGATTACCTTGTTTGTGCATGTCTGGACTTTAATGGTTATTTTTTATAGCAGAAAATAGTAGTTTATGGTGGTATTCCCAGTAGAAGGTTTTTATGAATCTACCATATGGAGTATTACATAAAGCTAAACTTGTATCAGCAGTGATTTTATGTAAAGTAAGACAATGAATGTTATCAAGAATTAGTGATTACAGAAAATTTCTGAAACCTTGAAATTTTATGAATGTGGGGTTGTTTGGTTTTTGGTTGTTTAGTTTCTTTCTTTCTTTTTAATATATTTTGATTTCTATTAAAAACAGTCCAAATCCCTTCTTCTTCATGCAAAAGAAATCTTCATTGCCTGCAGCAAATCCTGGGCAACTGAAAGCAACCAATATTTACAGTTGCTGACCACTTCTCCCTGCCCCTCTCCTTAAGGTGTTCATGGAATTTGGCACAAGAGAGATGTGGTGATTTATGCAGAAGAAGACTATAGAAATCCATAAGGTCTTCCCATTTTTCCAAGCACCCTTGTCAGTTTGTGTATTTCAACCACAGCTACTTTCTTCAGCATTGGTGGTAGAAAGCAGTTTTTTTTTTCCTGTGCTTTCCTACTAATGGAAGGAAAAAACTTCTGCTAGCAAAAGCTGCATCCAGGAACAATAACATAATTCCATAGGAGAACATAGAGATTAGCAAGGCTATTCTCATGGAAATATGTGTTTGCATAAGTATTGACATCAGGAGATGCTACACAGCTTTGTCAAAGAGGGCCTCATGGATTTGGGAGCCATTTGGCCAGGAAAAAGAAATGTACCATGAAAAGTAGGTAACCAGCCACACCGAGAGAGCAGCAGATGGTGCATCTGTGAAACAATTGTCACTGCCAAGAGCCTGGCATGTTCTGCAGGCTGGAATGTATCTGCCTCATTAATGGAGCAAGCACTTGGGCAGGGAATGTCTATGGAAATCTATATGTGGTTGCAAGTACAAGCTGTGAGGTTTGTATCTGAGATGTAAAGAAAGAGAGTGGGAAGGAGACACAGCCGTAGGTATCCAATCCTGCTTATTTTACTGGTCCCAATCCTAGCAGAAACTCCTGGGCAGCACAAAGCAGGTTTTGATTCCAAGGCACAGTGCATTAGGGATGGTGACCCATGTGACCACTGCTTTTCTACACTTTCCCAATCCCTGTATGGCAACTTCCTCATTACATCAAATTTGTTTAGGAATGAGGCCATAAAGTCAGCTTTGTGGGGAATTTACACCTAAAGGCAACTGGGCATTTTCTAGCAGTAAAAAAGGGCTAAATCTTAAAGGATGGTCAGCCCTTAGGATTGTTAACCATGTCTGTAGAATAGCATCAAAACCGTATGGGTCTGCTCTGTATCTTTAGGGTAACCTGTGTGATCTGTGCAAAGTTCAAAAATCTTTATTTTTTTCCTGCAGGCATCCTTCTTGCTTGATACAGTCTTGAAATCAGAGAGGCTGATACATATCTATCAACATATCCTGGGTAGCTGTCAAGGCTAATCTGAAACATTTCAAGGTCACATAGGGACATTTTATGATATTGTCTGACTTTTTTAGAAGCCTGGTGCATTTCTGGCTCAGAAATCTTGCTGTTTATGCCCATGGAAAGGATGCTGCATGAGAGAGCTCACTCAGCCCTTTGCTCTGGGAGAAATCCTCAGCTGGGTTGGGCTCAGGGACCCAGGAGCATGTGCTACTATCCCTGCTCCCATCAGTTAAGAAGCTGCCTCTTGGCCTCTCTACTGATTTGAATCACAGCCTCTCTGCTTTTTCATTAGCTGATGTATCATAGTCTTACAGCTGTCTTCTCTTGATCTAAATTGCACACTAATACTGTACATTATTGATTAAATGAGTCTACAAATGTCTTTTTAATACTGTATAGGTTGATCAGTCTTCTCAGTTAATGTGCAGCACCTCCAGTGGGCTTTAAAACCTAGTGAAGCAGCTTTTAACCAGATCTTACTGGGAAGGAAAAGACTGCCTGAGATGCTGTGCTCACATGCAGGCTGAGGTATGGGTTTTGGCAGTGGGGAATTAGTAATGATTTCACTTACTATGCTAAAAAGCTCCCTGTGTTCACAGATTCTTACTTTGATAATCACAACTGCTGATCTTCCTCTTCACAACTAAAACAATTCACAGGAGATTGTTGTTATATGTGCCAGTGGCAAGGCTGCACTGTAACAGTTGAGCTAGTTTAGCAACTAATTTGGCTTTTTGTGTGACTTTTTGGAGGAAAGGTTTCAAAGTTTTTTTTTTCCCCTTTTTCAGCCTTTCAGAAATTCTATATACACAGAACTGTAATAACTGCATTGCCCATGTTTGACATTTGATAATAAAAATAGTAGTATTCTGTCTGTTTCAAATGATTGCATTACATAAGCAGCATTCATGAATGACTCTAGTTTCTACCTACACTAGTTAATTATTGTCATTTTCCTTTTGCTTTCATTCCTTGAATTTAATTTTCTCTTTATCACCCTTCACAATCCAATCTACAGGCAAGTAGTGCTCCTTTTATTACACAGTAGGAGAAGCATGCTTGTGTTTTTGGGTAGGTGCCATGCATATCTTGTTTAACAGTATTATAGAAAATTGGGCTGAAAGAGCCTGGAGATATCACCAAAGTCCACACCATTCTGTTTTAAACAGGGAGACAAAAATGAGGTTTACTATGCAAATATTTGCTGAAATACTAACTTTACCTCAGATCTGTGTGCTTAAGGCATAGCACAAACAATGATAGAGCTCTAGCCCAATGGAGGAGGTCTTGTGGGGATATTTGTGCTTTCTGTGTACACTCCTCACGAGGGGCTTTGCCATATGGGTGTAGTCAAAATCAACCCAAAATATTTACCCTCCTTTGTCATTATTCAGATGGACATCTGCATTACTACCAAAAAACCCCCAAACCTCTATGCAAATTAGTCAGTATGGCTACATTTAGTCAGTACAAAGTTTTGAAAGGCAAATAAGTGGTTTCAATTTTTAAATGGTAACTGTGCTGGGAAGTGGCAGCTGTCTGGTGACTGGTGGCTGAGCCTCTTGGTGTCCTTTTTTGGGACTCTGGACACAGCTTTGTGGTGTTTAGAAAAACAATGGAGAAATAAGCAGTGAGAAAAAGAATCCTCAAGACAGAGCAGCAGATCTGGATTAAATGCAAAGGTAGCAACTAGACTGAAGAGACTGGGGAATAGCACAGTAGCAGGAATAATACTGAGAAGGTGGTTGGTTCTTGCCCCTGCTCCTGGGTGATAGGCAGCTCCAGAATCCATGTAGCTCTTAAAAGGTAGAAAATTTTACTTACACCTCAGTAAAGTAGCTTCTCCCAGGGAATCAAACATTTAGCTCCTTGTCAGATCTTTTGAGCCATACATTAGCAATGAAAGAGTGATATTGCCACTATCGTCCTGATGATTCAGCAAGGAGCAAAACATGATAGCCTTTCTAACAAGGCTGTTATTCAGATATATCACTCGGTGTCCCCACTCTAACTGCTCACTGGTTCAGAGTGTTAATGCTCTGCATATTGTGCTTAATAGAATTTTAAATTATTTTGATTAAAGTGTCAAGGGATGAGGATTTAGGATTGATCAGAACTACTTGCTTGTGCTGTGGCAGTTGTTAACCAGCCACTTTCTGAACATTATTACACAGGCTGAAGTGATGTAACATTCAGACATGAGAAATATGAGGAAGTACTTCTCCTAAGTAGAACAAGAGGGCAAGGAGTATATATATTTCATAAACACTGACTGGCTTGGGGTCCCAGTCCTTCATTAATGGAAGCTGATAGAACCTTTACCATTGCCTTCAATTTAATGTAATTCAACCATGGACGCATGATAGCAAAAACCCAGTAAGGAAAGCCTTCACTTATTTAAGCAGACATTCTAATCATTAAAATACGATTCATTAATAAGAAAATAAGTAATGGAGGCTTGTCTGGCTCTGAGGTCAGGTTTCTGGAAATAGAGTCCTTCAGAACAAAATTCTTGCTTTGAAGCTCACCTAGGTGGGGGCAGAGGTCTTAAATGATGATTGTTTAATTATGACGACAAAGATTAGGGTGTTCCCATCACATATAGCTTTCAGCTAAAACAAAATACTTCAGCATGTGTATAACTACTAGTATGCAAATAAATCCACTGAAGCTAATGTAAGGAAAACATTTTACAGTTCTTAAATGTGTACATGTGCCTCGGACATCCTCTGAGTGGAACCTTAGAGTATATGGTTCCCAAATCATTGTCTCAGCTCATGTGTTTGTTAATATTTTGACCTGAATCAGAGTGCAGTGGCCTAGCTATGCCAGAAACTATCACCTCTTTCAGTCCTCTTCAAGGTGATGCAGTATTCTTCTTTACTTTGATTATAAAATAAAGAATAACACCCTATCCAGCTCTTGCTTAGCATTTCACTAAAACATAATTGCTTAAAATCTCTGTAGACTTTGCATCCAAATCTGTAAATGACCATATGGCACTTTATGGTAGACTATCCTGAGCCAGACAGGTTGGTATGCTCTAGTTGCCCACATTCCTTTAATAATGCAAAGCAGTCATAAACTCACTTAAAGTGGCTGCTTAAGTCAGGTTTACGGCCACTGAGTGACTGAGCTGCTGAAGCCACCTCTTGCAGTACATGTAGGTTGTTTCGACAAGCACTTTATTGAAATGACAAGCTTGATGTGAAATAGTGTTGTCTTCTACCTGGTGCAATCTAAAGAATAATAATGATATGTGAAGCTGCTACTGACTAGAATTATTCCGATAGAAGCAAATGTTCTGATTGCTGTCCTGTTCAACAATTAAGTCTGAACTATAATAACAATTAAAGACCATTTACCTAAAATGGTTTAGTGGTGGAGTCAGCAGTGCTAGGCTAAAGGTGGGATTTGATCTTAAAGGTCTCTCCCTATGTAAATAATTCTATGGTTCCACAATTCTGTGAAAATTGGATTAATTTAGATCAAAGATAAGCAGACTATTTGGTGTTCACAAAATCTCAGAGTAAATCTCAAAGTAAAATGAGAGAAATAGCTGATGCTATGAAAAAAATATAGAAGATCCAGAAGCTGAAAATAAAAATGTGTGGTAAATGTCCATCTTGACAGCTCTTGGCTTGTGTGAGTGGGCACATGTGTACTCTGTTGCACAAAACAGAGAGAGCAGGAAAAGAGCATTCAAAGTACAGTTTTGTTTTCCTATCATGCCTTTCATAATAGTTGCTTAGAGCATTCTTTCAGAGAAACAACAGATACAAGTATTTTGTATCAATCCACAAAAAACCCCTACCTATTGTTGCATGATGCAAAATCTCTGCTTATGCACCCCCCTCCAGCCATTAAACAGTCTGGTGGGCTGAAGGCATCTGATATATGAGTTTCATCCTGTTTCCAGTGGGGACGTCCAGAACTGCAGCCATTTAACAGACAAATGAATATACAGAGCCATTAAAACATATTAAATACTCCTGCATGTGTTTAACTGCAAGTATATGACTAATCTTTTTGACTCCAGAGGCAGCAAGGCATACATCTTAAGCAGGTACTTAAGAATTTTGTTGAATGGAGCTCACAGAACATTAGTTCCTTTACTGCGTGTTAGCTGGTGTAATTGTCAAGGATTATGATGCAGGGAGCAGGAGAGCAGGGCTGCAGGCACAGGTCCCTCCTTGTGCACTCTCACTGCATTCACTAGGTAGCAGTGTGTTCTCCAAGGATTGTTTGGACCACACATAGGCTACCTGTTGGACAGACCCCAGAGAAAATATATCATGACTCCTGTCACATGTTAAAACTGACCTTACACTGGCAATGAGAAAAGCCTGATGAAATGGAAATCAGGGAGAAAAAAAAAAAAATCAGATTTGGGAGGCTCTGCAGGCAGAAGCAACACTGAAATTATTGTGCTGTACCTCACAGAAAGGAGCATCTTCCACCCCTGTACAAAAGTCAGGGTGCAGCGAGCACCAGGTCAGGGCTAAGCTGGCACTGTTGCCACTGCCTATCAGTACGCACCTCATGGCTGCTGCTATTGAATGGAATCAAACACCTTGTAAAACAGGCAGATCTGCAAGAATTGGGTTGAAGCAAATGAAGGCATTGCCCATCATTCATAGTCTTTGGATCCTGGCCTAACCAGGGAGCTAATGATGCAAAGGCAAAGAAAAGTTAGTTTTCTGGAGAAAAGTTGCATCATAATTTACAGAGTAACCTTTACATGGTGAAGAAAAGGGTTTTTCATAGAGACAAAAGGGACTTGGATCTCATTGGGAAACTTTCCATTCTTTTTGCCTCTGTCTCCATTTAAATGAAATAGGGAGACCCATTTGCGGCCAACAAAATTAGCTAAAAGCTACTCACATAAAGACGGAGGTTTCATTGAAATCAAATCCATCTATTATCTCACAGGAACAGTTGTCCAGAGTTAATTTCCAGGTTAATAGGCTGTTATTGCCATTTTCAAATAAAGCAATTAAAAGTAATATTCTTATATTACTGATAAGGAAGATCACAGTGTATTGGATCATCAGCTTATTTTGCTCAATGTTCTTCATCAAAAAGTATCCAGTACAAATTACTCTAGGCTAAAGTGGAACAAGACTGCCTAGAGGAAAAAAATTACCTCTCTGAAGTAAAAGGTAGATTTTTTAAATTAAATTTTGAAGCAATGAACTCTGTTCTTTTACTTGTGAGATGTGTAGAAAGTATTTTCTATCTAAATGTTCTTTTACCAGTTTTTCTGAACTGAAGAGCAGAGGTAAAACAAGATGTTAATTATATGTCAGACATATTTTCCTGTAGACATTGAATGCTTCCATGGAGCATGTGTAACATATTAAACCATAATCTCTTCCACAAAAGTATTTATGGAAACTCCCAGAATCTTCCTAGTTCTTTAGTGCAAGATATGTACAATATAGGCAAAAATATGATCAAGGAGAAAAAAAATATAATTTCTCTTGGGGAATCAGCATAATATGTGAATGAGAATACATGATTTTCCCCTTCTACAATGGCATAACTGTAACATATGTCCTGTTCCAATTAGAAACTGTCTTTTTTAGATTATCATCATGTCAGCTTGCACTTATGAAAGCAATTTTGATGGGTCTGGGGCAAATTTAAAATCAAAGGCGAGATCTAACCCTAGAATTTAAAAGGAGACATTAATTTTTCATGGAAGGTTTTTTCTTTTGTCTGTTTGAAGATGACAAAGTGCTAAGCAAATCCCCCAAATCCATGCTGCTTTGGTAGATAAATGCCTGTGTGTTTTGCAACAGCAAAACAACCCTATTCAGCTACTCTGAGGGATTTACTGGACTAGAGCAATGCAAAGTTTCTGACTTGACATTGTTTTTGTCTGATGAAGCCTCTAAGTTTGCTATTTCTATAGGGTGACTGGTCTAGAATAAGAGCTTGTAGTTGTCACTGTCCTGGAAAAGTTTTACTGAACAGTGTGAGTTGATTTTGACTGCAGTTGGTCATCAGTCATGGGCCACGCAGGGAATCCTGACCTGGGAATGTGGTTCATGGTGATGAGAACCTGATGTTTCTGTATCTACATGGATCTACAGCACAGATTTGGAGTACAGCAAGAGGGAGTCAGTTCCTGACATTCCTCCTCACAGGCCTCCAGTCAGTCTTTGGATTTATGGGACATATTGCTTCAACATCCCCCATGTCAGTAAACCTTTTCATCCCTGAGAAAACACCTGTGGTTTATGTTTAATCCTTAAGACCTGTGAAAGTTTTGACACGTGCCTAAATAATGCTTCACTTTGAAAGGTATAAAAAATGACCTTGCAGTGCAGCCTTCCCAGTCACTGGCATGTATTCACCAAGTGGGGCAACATAAATAAGAAAGTGGCAAAGGTCTCTCTTGATTTCAGTCATTCTAGGATATGAAATTCTTGATAAAAGGAATCCTCTGGGATTTGATTCAAAGACTCAGATGTGAAATGCACCTGTCTTTTGAGAATTCTGGGTCCAGCCCACACCAAACAAAATTAATTGGAAAGCCAGACTAAGCACTGCTGATTTAAAGCACATGCTGCATTGCTCAGTGGTACAGGGGAGGGACATAAGCGAGGGGACTTCCTAGTCCCAGGGAAGTTGTGTTTGAAGAACACAGGATAGTTTGAGTTTGTGCTGTTCACCAGCGGTGACATTCCTTCATCCCCAAAGGCCAGCTCAAGGCTGTGCTCTCCTTAGCTCTCACATCAAACTTGCTTTCACAGTGTAAATTGTAGGTTTGCCATCAGACAGGGCTTTGCCAGAGGGACAGATTGGTGCTGAGAAAGATATAAGCTGTCTTCTGCTCCACACAGAGCTTCAAGAGCACATGAGAAGCACAAAGGAGTGCTTTTCACTGTCAGCAAGTGACACTTTGCCTTTCAGATTGAAGTTTTTAATTAAAATGGGTATTCCTGGATGGAATATTGGCAGCCACAGGACTGCTGAAATGTGACATCATTTATGACTCCAGCAGTTAGAAGTTCACTGTCCACGATCATAAAGCAGATTCCAGTCTTGATTTGATATCGATTTAACAGTCAGCATAAGTTTGCCCTTTAATATAAAAAAAAAAAAAAAAAGTCAGATCAGAGCATTAACAGTATCCTTCCTCTGGGTTTCTCTATGGATATTACCTCCAATTCTTCCAAGCAGGGATGTCTGGAAAAGAGCAAGCTTCAGGCTTCTGTCCTGTAACACCACTTTTCTGGAGCACTGATTACTGCTATCCTGCATTACCCCTGTATGGTGTTATTCCCTCTTTTTCTAACACTCTTTTTCTACCTAACACAGACTAAAGCCATTTCTGCTACAAACCTTCTGTTACAGTAATTGCCAAAGACTGGCAAACACAATCTTCATTTCTTTCTGCAGGTACTCTGCAGCTCCGCTCAACCCTTCCTTCCCAGCCCTCCCTGTTCTAATGGCTTCAGTCTATTCTTGCAAGTCTCATTTATTTTCTTGCTTCTTTTTGACACAAGTGATACAATATGTGACCTCTGTCATGTGGCCTGATTTGTCTGTGTCCTTCCCCCACGTTTCTGATATTCATTAAGGTGATATTCGCTTTTCCAGCTCTGCTTTGCCCCTTAGTGAGGTACACTCAGAGACTCACATCAATGTCTTTTTAAATTGAATTTTCTTATTGCCATATCTGAATTTAATCTCCAGTATATTCTTTCTTGGCTTTAGCTGTAATTCTCATACCATCTTTTGTCCCTTTGTTTAAAAAAGTAACCAAAATCACGCAGTAATTTTTGAGTTCTGAGATATCAGGAAGAACCTGGTCTATTTGGAAAAAACAGTCAATCCCATGAGTACTCCCAAATTACACTTTAGACAGCTCTCCTGACATCAAGTGAAGCCAGTTTTGACAACTCACTGCCATTGTGAGCTAAAATATCCCAATAGCAGTATATAATTTTTTTCTCTCAATACCACCTCCAAGCCAAAATCCTTACTTAGCAATAAAGATAGAGGCAACAACACTCATCTGACAGAGCTTGAGCAGCCCCTTCCTGTGCTGTTCTCTGAGAGACTGTTTTGGGACAGCTGAGGAGGAAAGGGTAATTTCTTTTAATTGTAAGGATGTGTCAGTTGGGAAAATTTGTATTCATATTGTATTGTGAAGCTGTTAGGATGGGAAGACTTATGGGGTATATGATACACTTCGAATGTTTTTTATTTTAGCTTTTCATTAAATATCAGGGCTGCTGAAAATACAAGATAATAATGTGGTAGATCTATAATATAAATGGAAGTAAACAGATGCATTAGCAACCTGCTTGTGCACTTAAACATATCTTGCCTTTGCATATGTCTGTCCTTGCTACCATTTCCTTTTGTTTACCACAGTGAACTAGGATTAATTTGATCTGGCATTTTAAATCGGGGCTTGGTCAGTAATGCTGGCTTTCTGAATATAAAAAGTAGTTTTCTCTCTATCAGCATGCAGAAAGTAATAGATGATAGATGTGTAAACTCCATTTTGGTCCTCTGCTTATTCTCCTTAAGAAGTCATAGGTGGAAGCAGCTGTTTTGTGATATTTTTCATGCCACTTATATAACACTTCTATAGACCTTGGAAGAGAAGCTGAGGTTATATAAAGGCTTTGTGAAAATTTGATTGATTTTTAGTGCTCGTGGAGGAAATCAAGGAAGTGGAAAAGACACAATATGATCAGAGAGATACAGGAACTATTAGTTTGTAAAATTATTTCTACATTAATTCTCCTGCTGTTAAGGCTACAGAAAAATCCTTGTTGGTGATTGTAGTACAGGTGTTTCAGCCCTAGCAGTCAGTGTGTTTGCTGCCTGTGGCTTGAGACCTTTGCCTCCCCACCACTTTTGGTGGCATTTCCTCATGCACTTTTTCATGTCACTTGCTCATGTCCAGCCCACAGTCACTGCTGTCAAGTCTGGATGCCAAGAAAGGCAAATTTCACTCACAAATTTCCAGCCAGACAAAGTTAAAATCCAGTTAGGCAAACCAAGCTCCTGATTTTAGACCCTGATGCCCTGAAGTGATAGCTCACCCGCACTCACTGCCAGAAAACCAGGTATCATTGGATTGTTCCACATCAACCATATATTCTCCAACTGGTGAGTAAGTTTAATTTTGCCCTCTGATTACCCAAAAGTAATATACCCAAAAGCACTGATATTTCCATCTTCTTGGACTGATGACAGGCCATGATTTACCTGTAGCAATGTGGTTCTGAGGGGTCTCAGAACCATCTGAATATAAAGGTTTAATGATTGGATTATATATTCTCTCTCCATGATAGAAAATAAGACAACTGACTTGGCTTTCAGGCAGATTACATAAGCCCAAGTTAAGTGGTAGAATAAAAATGACTGATATTCCCTCTTGACTTAAATACAGCACTAAGTAGTATGCCCTTGAATTCTGCATAAAGCAATTTCCTCCTCTTTGGTAACAGCTAGGGGGCATTCCGAATGCAAATAGACTCAGCTTTGCATTTTTAATATTTCTTATATACATAATTCACTGCCTCGGTTTAGAAACATTATTGCTACCTCTTCTGTGCATTTAAATTATTTTGCACCTCTGAACTTTCATATTAACTTTAATGTCAGCTCTTAAAGTGTATTTTGTACAGGCAAGCTTGTTCTCGTGGTTCTTGAAATTCACAGATTGCACAAATGCTCATCCAGGCACAAATACACTATACAGTTTAACCTGTGTCATTTCACTGGGGTGTGTGGGTGTTCACTGACTGCACACATGGTTATACCAAAGCCCTGAAAATCAATAGGTAGCAAATGGGAGCAAAGCAAGAGCAATCAGTATTAGAATATCACATCTTTGTGCAGTCTACTCTGCACACATAACCCACAGGCATAATGAGGATTCCAGCTGATCAATAGGAAACAATGCTTCCTTTAAAGTAGCTTTCAAAATAATAGAAATTATGGATGGAAGAATATGACCACAATGGAAGGAAATTCATCCCCTTGCTAATGCAGAATTAATTAATGCATTCCATAAGGCCAGAGAGTATGAGATGATTCTGAGCAAGGTTTACTTCACTGCATTTTTCAGGAGAGAACGGCAGTTGTGGCCGTCTCCTGTGACCATGAATGTTCCTGAGAAATTTTTTCATTCCAGAGGAATGGAGGCAAAGCTTTACAGCATCTTGTTTGGTTCATCAAACTTCTTCAGTTACTGGCTGACATTGTCAACTGCTTGAAACCTCAGATCTCAGGGAGGTGAGGGGTTGATGGCTTTGGTAATCTCTGCTGGTAGTGTTTGTGGGGGCATCGATCTGTCTCTTACTCACTTCATGCAGGAAATGGTGCCAGAAACATCCTCTCTATTGGCTCCACTCCTCTTGCAGCCCATCAGAGCAGGAAGGCAAGGATCCAGCTGTGCTCCTTCTCTTGAAGAAATACCTTTCCTGTATGACAGACTGAGATGGAGAGTGAATGGGGTCATCTCATCCCCTGCTCCACCCCATCCCTACCAGACCAAGGTGGTTTCACAGCAGAATACATGGTAACATGTACCAAGTGTTTCCCTGGGAGCCTCTCTAAAGGGTGGCAAAGCTGGAGCTGGACTGAATCAATTACAGTGTTTTGAGAGCTGACACCTGTACAGTCAGCATGAATGGTATTTGGATCATGAACTGTGCTTCCTATCTAAAAAAGACTGTAAAGGAAAGATATGGCCAAAATCTCTCTTGGTTTGACTCTACTGACTGTTTCTCAAAATAACTAAAAATCAAGCCTGCTGCCTCCTGCATTGCAATTGAAATACATGACCTGCCTCTAATTTACATCAATTTACACCAATGTAAGCCAAATGGTATGATGGAAAATCCACCCCCAGCATGCACAGACTTTGTATTTCACACAGGCTGTTGTAGCTCTGCAAAGCCAATGCTATGACAGTGTTTACAGTGACAGGCATGCTGGCAAAAACCTGAAAGTGTTTCCTGGCTGCAGATGAGTGCCATGTTCCAAAGATGATGACTGCCCTTACTGGAAAGGAGATTGCCCTGGCAATCAGCTTAGACCTCACTCCTGGATCTTTTCCACTAAATAGGTGGTAGAGCCAGTCTTCTGTATTTCTCTCCTCTCATCTTAAATAGTTACTGATGAAGTTAGAGTGGGAAACAAAATGAGTTCAGGGTTTATGCTAATGTTACTGGTGGTACTGTGAGTGAGGAAAAACTGACTTGCAGACTGGACAGCTATGAGGAGTCCACTAAGATGATGAAATCAGTGCTCTGCAAAGCTAGTCTAGCTGAGAGCAGAAGTTGGGACCTAAATGAAAATGCATTGTGTGTCATCAGTGCACATGCCTCCCAGCAATGCCCACTGCAGTAAATGGGGAACTGCAGCTGGGGAGCAATGCAAACAGCTCAGGGGATAGTGGGGGATCCACCTGAGAAACAGCCAAGGTTGCCCATGTTCCCATCCTTCTGCAGTGAATTACTGCCCTTGAAGTGGGCAGTTGTCACTGGCCCTGCAACCTCTGGGCCCATCTCCAGGTAAGTGAAACACGTTCATTTTGATCACTCCAAGGACCCCTGTTATTTGACTGTGACTGCAGCTATCCCCCCTGTTTGATGCAATTGGTAGGGTAGCTAACTTTGTAATTGCAGCAGCTGCTCCTAACAAATACCTGAGTTGAGCCTAATGTTTTGGTTTGCTGGACAAACCAAATGAAGAATTCAATTTGGATTGAATCAGTGGTTACTGTTATTACTTTAAATGGCAAAATAAATATCCTACTTCAACCTCTGCCCTAATATAATAGATTCATTTAATACAAAATGGCCAACCTTAGATGCAAAAAGAACAACTTAACAAAATTGAAGTAGTTTGTTTTGTGGCCCTTGTAAAGAGGAAGCCTTGGGCTCTATTCATGCTGACTACCCAGTAGTCTAGTGGTTAGAGCACATCTAAAATGGAGCATTTGGATTCAGATCTGCTTCTCTCCCTAAAGGCAGTCACAGTCCTGTCCTCAAGGAAAGCTTCACCACATGCAGTGCTAAGCCATGAAGAAAAAAATGTGTATACAGTTTGTACAGTGGGTTCATGATGTCTTTAGTTGATGCTGCTCTCTTTGAATAAACTGTTGAAAACAGGATCCTTGTCTTTCACCTGTAGGTGAATGTTACCTGTAAACCCAGGGAGTCGTTTGCTAATATATTTGGAGGGCCATCTTTCAATATATGCACTGTACAAGAACAAAATTTCTCAGCTAAAGATTCATCCAAAGATCCATATGGAAGAATTGCTCATCTTCCTTTTTGGATTTGGTTAAAGTACTTCACTTGTCTTTGCAAGAGTTTTGAGGATAAATTACCAGTATTGGACAATACTCAATGCAAACTTTGGTATAAGTATCAGTGCATTTTTATTATTTAGTGAGTCCTTTTGTAAAGAGGCTTGTAACATAACATGTGTTATTCTACTGGTAGTCACACCCTTGAGCCACAGAAAAGTCTGTATTTGGGTAGCTGTTAAGACCTCTCTTCCCGTATTTCCTCATTTTCCTTTGCTCTAGGAAAAGTTGGAATTCTTCAAAAAAGTGACCTCCTCTGGCACCATCTCTCCTCTTATTTATTTCTTGATTCTGCTGTCGTTCATTACATTAAAGGTTATTTTTTAAATGAAGCACTGTGGGTAGGGAGAAATAACTTTTACCTTCTGTTCTAATTGATGAATGATGTGTTAACTAATCAGAAAGCTTCTCTATAGCCACCATTAAAGCAACAGATGTATATGGCTCAGGAGAGATTTGTTGAACAGCTTCAACCTTTAAGTGCAGAGGATAAATGGGTGGTGACATCATTATACCTTGACAAATAGAAATTATATCATTCTCTTTTTTTCATTACTGATGGTTGATTTATTTCTATGGTTTTCATTTTGATGAGATCCATTCATTGTCTCTACAGATAAAACCTTTGAAAGTTGCAATATGCAACTAAAGTGGATATGATAATTTGCACATGATCTTCAGCATGTTAACTTTTGAGGTTTTCTCCTGAAAGTTACTTCTAATGGAAAAATAGTACGATGTGGACTATGATGAGATAAAAAAAAAAAAAAGTTTGAAATTCATCCTTGGGCTTGTTTTTAAGATAGCCAAAAAACAGCACATAGGGAGTCAGAGGACACTTGATGTGGTTGTAAAGCACCTCCATTGGTTGCTGGAGGATTTTATTTTTGCAGTGAACTCAAAGCCTTAGAAGATAGACAGTTGTTCTGCACAGCAGTTCTGTGCCATAATAAACAAGCAAATGTTCCCATCTCACCCATCTCTCCCCAGTATATTTTGTGCTCTTACCTGGTTTGATTGCATTTCTCATACAGTCACTGAGATGGATCAGAATTTCCCTGAAAATTTCAGTTATTACTGAAGATTGAATTTTTTCCACTTTTACTGCAGCTTACAAATCAGAAACTAAAAATAAAGTGTGCATCTGTTTGGATAATCTATTTCTCCAGAGCAGATTAAAATGACAGAATAAATCTTGGATGTACTTGGAAGAGCTTTGAATGAATTACAACAAGAGATGAAAACAAGGTGAGTTTTGCTTGGCTAGGACCTCAATGTGGGAATTAAGCTGATTCTGGGTCAGGGCAAAGTTTGCAAGATAAAATAGAGGTCCTTAGAGTCTACTACAAGAGTACAAACAGCAGATTAAAACTGACATTTCTGCTAGAAGACCTTTATATACACTGGGGAAAAAAAAAAGAGATCAAGATTAGTTAGGAAAGAAAGTCAGGAAGACAAAATTCATATAGAAGATCTCATGGGTGTGAGCAGAGTTTCCCTGTCCATGGCCACAGCTTGGAAACCAAGGACTGAAAAAGTGCTTGCTCTTGCACCCTGGTGTAGGGGCAGGCAGCGCAAGGATAAGACGTGCTGGCAAGTTCTCTGCTTCTTCAGATTCCAGGCAGGAATTGGTGAATTAGTAAAAGCCTTCTTAGGCTGTAATTTTCCTGTATGAGAAAACCTAAAAAAAAAACCAAACAAAACTTGTTGGCTGATCCTCAGAAAAGCTGATGAGCAGATCCCAGCATGCAATCCATTTTGAAGGGATACATGGCCCAGAGCTTGAACAGAGCTGGTGGCTACATCTGCTAATGATGCTACCAGCATCACTGCTGTTCTGGCCAGGAATGGTAACAGGAAAGTAACAGTGCAGTGCTTGTGTTCTGGGGCTGCTTTACTGAAATTTAATGTAAATAAGTGCCTATTTATGGTTTTAGGGGTCAAATCTTAGTGTTCCGTTTGCTGTCAGCCAGCTGCCTTTAAAATGGTAAATTATCTTAAGTGCGAGAAAGGAATGAAGATGCAATTTAATGTAAATATAGAAAGTTTAGGTTCTGTCACTAAACTGCAACTAAATCCATTTTGGGAAAAGCTGTGCTTAGCTTCACAGAAAGGAATGCATTTGCTTCAGGAAAAAATAGTGGTGTTTTTACAAGAGAACTGGGAACAGATGATCTTTCAAGTCCCTTCTGGCCTTAAATCTGTGAATCTAGGAAATGATGCCTCATTTCACACTCTAAGTCATTAAAAACACACTTTCATTATTGAAGTAATCACATTTCTTGGAAATGTGGCTACTACCTGCTAAGATGATATACCAGATGATCAGTGTTTTACTGAAATTTGTGAAAAGAACAATGTTCGTTACCAGCAGTCTTCTTTTTTATTATTTCCACAAGCTTATTGGAACTCTAAAATATAGAAAACCACTCAGTTTTTTATATTATTAAAAGACAAACTTAGCAAAGTAGGCCGTTTTGTGACTTCCCTTCCCCATAAGAACAAGGAATTTATACAGCTCTCACAAAAAGGGAGAAGTCATAAGAATATGAGAATAATTTATACAAAAAGAATGTTGGGGGTTGGGAGAGGAGCAAGAGATTTATTAAGCATTAGCTAGTACTTTTAAATAATCTTAGACACATTTCAAAATACTTCTCAATTGTTTTCTCAGCACTGGAATCATTCCCATCATGTACCTTTCTAATTGGAGCTGCATCCAATGAGGAGACCTTGGGGCACAGCTGGATTTCAAACAAGGTTGTTTCCTAACTTTAAGGCACTGTACTGGGTCAGACTGCTCTTTTCTATTACATCCTTTTATGGTTTCCTGGGGAAGACAGAAAGATGCTCTAAAAAACCCCAATAGCATCTTACAAAGTTACTGCTCAAACCCTATGTGCTATAAATGTGTCTTTGCAACAGAAAACATAGGCAGGAACTGTCTTTGGGCTTTCTTTCAGTACCAATCCAAGGGAGAGGGACCAATTCCACTTGAATTTCTTGATGGTGCTGTAAAACATGACCAATTAAACATATCCAGTGAGCCTTCCTGTGAGCTCCAGTGCTGGTACTGCAAACTAGCATTTACCTTCCTATGCATGGGTCTGTACTGGCACAAAACTCCATTTCACACAGGCATTTCTGGGTAAATAATAGGCTCAACCAGAGAGGGTGAATAAAGGAAGAAAGTAATTTTTCATACTGAATGAGTACAAGGTAGGGCTGAAATAAATGAAACAATTTGCTTGAGAAAGTGAGCGCAGTAAAAACTTCTGGTTTTGATGAGCTGTCTCTCCAAAGAACTGGATATACTTTAACAGTATCATTTCTGATTTATCTGCTGTTGCCAGATAAATTTTCTTCTGGGGGAAGAGCAGAATTCTCTTTATTTAATGTACCATGTCTGGAATGTGGACTAGATTCAGCTACATGTCGCTTATAATTATTTATGTAACTTATTAATCACTGGGCTGTCACTCAGCTGTTTATAAAACACAAAAGAACACTTGGAGCCTGAAAAATTACATTTTTCCTCCCCTGCACCTCCCCAAAGGCCTCTTTGCACTTCTGAGGAGACCTCCATTTAAATAAAAATCTCTTGCCCAGTCTAAGAAGGAACTCTGTAATGATAATTTAAAGAACACACTTGTACTTTATGCTTGGGAGCTGAAAGATTTGCTTTAAAGTGCTGTAAAACTTTCTTTTCAGATTTTCTGAGCAATATCCTTGGGTCTTTGTTTAGTTTATTTTCTCAAATAGGTCATGGATAGGGTTCCCTTCTTGCTTGCTCAACAAGCTGTTTTCCCTGTACTCAGTAGTTGGGAAACAGCAGCACCTCTCAGATTGCTACCTCTGTATCATGCCTGCTTGAAACTGGTCAATGCATAGAAGAGTTAACATGCTCAGACACAGACGTGCTCGCACCTACTCACACCCTTGTTTCACACATCTCATTTCACTCTGTGAAGAGTTAATCTGTGTGGCTTTGTGCAGCTCTCTTCTGAGTGCCTGTGCAGGATAGCTCACAGCTTGTCGTGCAGGGGAAGGTACCATGCCAGTTCAGAGACCATCATCCAGGCTTGCAAATGATGCACAGAAGAGCAATGATTCCATCCAGCTGAATTACATTTAAAATTTGATTATGAATGGCATCCTTGATGCAGGCTATTCATCATTCGATGTCCTATGTGGGTCTCAATGTCTTGAAGCTTCATAAAGGCAATTCATTAAACAGCTTTTGCCAGACCAAGAGGTGACTCAGCGGGCTGGTGAAAAACAGTGGCTGGCACCCCACTGCTGGCCATGGCATTCCTGCACTATTGTCTAGGGTTGCAGTATATTGGCAGGGTGCCTGTCCTTTTGGTGCCCCAGTTTAGCCAGTGGTGTAATGGCCATACGAGAATTTACCTGCTTTCTTACCCATTTGCTGGGCTGACTAGCAACATGTTTTCAATTTTTGCATGAAAGGCTCCACATTAATCCATGCCACAATTTGCTTTGTTTGCTTTCACCACTAAAATTACTTGTTTCCCCCAAAGATCTGCCATCTGTCACTATTCACCTTTTACATTTTTATGCTCCACAGTTGAGCAAACACCAACGCCTGAATAACTCTATTTCCCATTATCGTCCTTGGAAGTGCCCCGAGGTCAAGGCAGTTGTGATGTCTTGCCCCTGGCTGGATTCCCTGAGACCTCAGAGCTCACCCTGTAGCCTTGCCCTCTCTGCAGCCACTAAAAATATCCTGGGTCTTTTTCCTCACAGGGGTTTCCCAGTCTTAAAAAAAAAAAATAAAATAGTTTTGTCTGCCCCAAACTGCCATAATCTGGCGGATGTAACATAGAATTGTAGGAGGGAGAGATGAGACATTGTCTGGTGGATGTGGGCAGCTGATGGGGACTGCTCTCTGCTCTCTACATGGTTAATGATACTGTGATACTGTTGGGTATCTTTGTCTGCACTTGACAAAGGAAAGGGGCAGACCCTGGGTGACAGCTGGGACGTGCAGCTGTGAGGCATAAGCCAGTGTCTGAGTAGCCAGTTGCAAATGATTTTTGTGTTTTCATAATCCTTGTGAGTAATATCCTGTCAAAGTCTTCATCAAAAGTTATTAGTCCCTCCATAAACTGGTACTTCAATATGTAAACTTGCCTTGTAATTAATTTTATGAGCTATGCCCCTGGCACCATAGAGCTCTTATTTCATTTTAGGAGCATAATTGATTAGGCTTCCTGTTGCTGTGATGTAGACCAAGGATGTTGCCACCAAACGAGGAGTAATTTGTGACAGCTCATTTATGAGGAGATATCTACTGTTTGCCAGCATTGAGCATACACACAAGGCAAAGTAAAATATTTTGTATTGCTACTGCTGTGCACTGCTTGAAGTTAAAAAAGCAAAAGCAAAAACAAAGAGACTATAATTTTACAGCCAAATTAGTATGGTTAATTATTATATATTAGGACAACATCTTTTATTCTTCATTGTAAAGGTTTTTGTTCTCTGCTGAATTCCTTTGAAGATGTTTGTCTCAGTAGAACATCAGATGGCATTCCCGTCTGGGCAACCAGATTTTACATTGCTAAAATTTCCTTTTTTTTCAATTGTATCAGATACTTTTCTCTACTTCCAACAACTGTTATGGCACAATAAAGTCTTTCACTCTGATACAACTTCTAACAGTTGCAGAGTCCATCTTGATGCCAACGGTTTACATTTTCCTTCCTTTTCTCCCCCTGTTTAGTATTTGAGTGAATGTTACCTGAGAGAAATATGTTGGACACTCAGGCTATATTAGCTTAATTTACGGCTAGCATAAATGAAGCAATATTTCCTGTGGGTAAAGTCAAGAGGGCTTTGTTTTCTATTAATTAAAAATAGGGTCATATAAGACAATGCTTGTAAGTAATAAAGACATAATGCTTATTTGTGTGGCCATGAAGAAAAGGAGTAGGTTACTCATAGACCACCAATCTTAGCTGAAGTCTCTCCCTGACCCTGACAACTGACTGAAAAAAGAAAATGTATAATTTTGTCCTTTCCATACCTTGCTTATGCAGCCTAGAGAAGTGTGCTGAATATCTGAGAGGCAAGTCCTAGATTGCTGCAGCCCCTTAAAGCCTGAAAGCACAAGTTGAAACTAAAATTGTCTGGTGCTTGCTGCCTCTCCAGGGGAAGCTATGTCTGGCTAAATTCAACTGGAGCTCTGCCTGAAATTTAAAAATAAATAAATAAAAATAAAAAATAAAAAAAACCCACGCAAAATCTCAGAAACCGGATGTTTAAAAAACAAAACTAAGAGAATTTCAGAGGGAGAGTCAGAAGAAATGAGAAATGCTACCCTCCAAAACTGAAACAGAATGATAAATTACTTTTGCCTTTCTGAAGCCAAGCTAGAAAACCTCTGCTCACCTCTATTATCTGTTTCTGGTCTCTGAAGATGCATTACCATATTAATTCATTGTGTTATACAATTTGAGCAACTAAATGAGTTTACCTCATGCCCTCTTAATAGAATTTTCTTCTAATGTTAACTTTAAGTGATACATTTGAGGGGATATTTGAAGTAGAATGCATAAAAAAATATTTAGACTCAATTTTGTTTACAAATTAAGACTTAACCCTTCTTGATAAACCAAGTGTAGAAAATCCCCAACCTCTCTGTAGACAAAATATCTCTCGGTGTTGGAAGTACTACTATCTCCTAAGTAATGTGAGGTTTTACTGGGACTCAGGAGAGGTAGAAGGACTGTTTGTGTAAAAAGACAACCAGCACATCACAAAGAAAATGACATGCATGGTGAATTGGGATGGGTGCCTGTGCAGCCCATCAGAATGGGTGGAGAGGTGCTGTGATGTACGTGTGGTCAATCGGCTGCAGCATGAGGGGGCTCACCAGGCAGCAGGCTGCTGGACACTGGGCTTGGGCCAAAGGCCAGCCTGCAGTGCAAAACATTAGGAAGTGTTTTCCAAGCATTGAGAGTGTGGCAAAGAGGATCAAAAATGGGTCAACTCAATTTTGACAACATGGTTCCTGTCAGGACAGGAATTTTATGTCCGGCGGCCAACAGGGATTCTCCATCTGGGCATTGGCTGTGTTTTTTTCTACATGCATATGTATTTCTATGTACATGTAAGTGCACACAAAAAATATGCTTACAAGCAGCTTATAAACAGAAGTAGAAACGTGATCTGTGGCATCCTTTCTTTTTTTGTTCCTTTCCATTACACAAGAGACCGAGGAACTCCTATCTCATGGAATTGCCCTAGGATTTATGGACTGATGAGCCTACCAACTGCAAACATGTCCCTACATCACACAGAAAAGTTTCAAGGAGTGAGAAGCCTCACTGGAAGATCTTCATACAGGTGGTCCCCAGTTCTGTTTGTTGTTATTCCTGGGTTTCCTGTTGGTCAGTGCCTTCAGCTACTCTGGAACATTTTGGTGCATATTGAAAATTGTTACATATTCCAGTTTTAGCAGAGGTGAATGTTTTTCAAAATGACTATTGTGCTCCCTTCTATTCACTGGGGCCTCATTCAGCAAAGCCTTGAGTAGCTGAAGTATATAACTTCTGTATTTTCCTGAAACACAGAGAACTGATGTAATTCCATGGAGTAAGTTCCCATTTCAGTCATCCATAGGAGGAACACGGACAGTACTGTGCAATTTAGGTATCTAAATTCTAAACACAAATATTTTGCAAATAACTTGAAAATCACTCATTCTGTGTAATGATTATCAACAAGTTCTGACTATTAGAAATAAAAAATCAATTTCACTTTGTGGGCATAAAAGAACTACACGTTTGCATTTAGTAGAACTACTCTTATGTGGGAAGTTAAGCACCCATGCAAAGTTTTTAGGCCTGAGAAATACATCTGGAATTATGCTTTTGTCCATGAACGGTGGGAACTCCAGTATTATGGACAGAATTATCACCTTGTATCAAAAACCCAGTAATAGATGCTACTAATTAAATTGTTCTGCTTCAGATTCTTAAAATATAACAGCGAGATCAACCTAGCATCTTTGGTTGGCTTTTGCAGTTGTTTAGCCTCTTGGAGTTTTGGTTTTCTTAATTTTAAAAATCAAGTGTTAGCTATTTGCAATGACTGATAGAAATAACATTAACTTACTGCCACCTGGAAATCAGTTCCTATTTGACCTTCTGATATGTATTAACTACCTTTACACTTTAAAGAGAATTTTATCCAACCTTTGTGGCATTGACATAAATTAGTAAATAGAAAGTGTCTCCATTTGATATTTTCCACTGTAAGTACGTGATCAACAGAGTCTTACGTTCAGTGATTTTAATTTAATGGGTCTATCCCTGGGCTAGATATGGTTTTCATTTAAACTGACCTTGCTTTATTTGAATTATTGCTCAGATTTGCACAAGCACAAATGACCTAATCTTCCAAAATATGTTTTCTGATCGACATAAGCAAACAGTCTGAAGAAGCAATTATGCAAAAGAAATGCTTTTAGGCAACAAATGGGTCTATAAATAAACAAGTACTTCCTAATCACAAGCTAAAATTGTGTCATTTTTCCATTTTTAATAAAAAATAGATAAACTCAATGAATTTTAATGTTCCTGAAAGTGAGGGACCAAGATTTTTTTGCAAACCTGAGTACAGCGAAATCAAAAGCTGCAACACTTTTTGCTAAAGTTCAGCCAGCATAGCTGCATCTGACCAGTACCACCTCTGACTTTCCAGGTCAAATCAGCAAGAAATCATATTTAAAAAAAACCAAACAAAACAAAAAAACCCAAACAAACAACAACAACAAAAAAACCCCTCCATTTTTGTATTTGCAATGTGTAGGAGAGTATGGGATTTTTTTACAAGTCAGGCTTTTTTTTTCCCCCATAAATGGAAGGCAGTGCAAAAATATACCACCCTATGTACCTTTGTGTCTTTTCTGTGTTTTTTCATTGCCAGTGCCCTGGGATCTCATTACTTATTTGGATTTATCCACCCTAAATAAAGGAAACATATTGGGAAATATTTATTGAAAAATGTTTCTGAAGGGGAAATTACATCTACTCTTTGTATTTGGGGAAAAAGTGATTATTAACAGTTGGAAAGGTATTATTAGGACATGTAACTATAGTTATGTCAATGGGCATGAGAAGTAAAGTGATAGCTGAAGCTTAGTACAGGAAGGATCAGTGTAGACAAATGATTTTTCTCATAGTGAATAAATCAAGAGTACTCAACTAAAAATGATGGATAGTTACACTGTTACACATTGATATGAGCAGAGTCTCAAGTCTAGGAAAAGTAAGGTGGATGAAAAGGCAAAGATCACTTGACATGAGGAGAAATTATCCTGCTAAAGCAAGAAAGGAAAACAGCACAATAGATATGAAAGCTAGTTGGAGATATCTATCTGTTGAAAGAAGACAAAGAGAGGAATTAATGGAGAGTGTATGATGTCAAAAACATGACAGGGAAAGAAAATCTTTCAAAAACCCCAAAGAAATGCAGGAAGACAGAAACACAGAAATGTTTTTTCATTAAAACAGCTCAGCTCAGGCTAAGCATGAACCCAAACTCCATATACCAACTCTCTCAAAAGCCTGTGCCTCCTTTGCTTTGCCTTGTTTGCAGACATGTGGGTTGGGCTGTATCTCAGGCAGGCAAGGGAACCCCCACTGTGAGGGACAAGCACAGGAAACCTGTGGAAAAACGGCTTTTCTAGGAGTGTCTGTGTGTGTGCTTGTGTGAGGTTTAAGAGAAGTTCTTGCCATCCCAAGGAGAAATAATAAACTGAAAAAAATGAAAGAAATCAGATATTGTCCTAGTGCTGCTCAGAAGAAGGGTACAGGAGTGAAACAGGTTCATATCCACGTTTTAATGTTAAGGACACTTTGGCTGAAGAGAAATCAAAACTAAAAAGGGGAAGTTTTCCAGAAGTCAGTCTTCCTCTCCATGACACTGGTGAATACCAGGAGCTGCTCCACTGAAGGAAAGTGGTTCTCACCAGAATAAAACAATCAGAACACAAAATCTCAAGTTTGCATCTGAGGTCATCCAGGTAAGATGTTGTTCTCTATGCACAGCATATAACACACCTCTACTGGTTCCATAGGGAAGAATAGGCAAAGGCATTTGAGCTGATGGTCCCTCTAGGTCTCAAATCACCCTTTTCTTATAATTTCATTTTAAAGCTGATTTCCTGCTTTCTGTTCATACCTGTGCTCCCTTGGCAGCTCATATCTCACTCATCCATTGCCTTCTGGAGCTGGACTGTAGGTAGAAATGCAAATGCTGTTTGCAGTCAGCCTGCTGGTTGACTGTCAGTGTCCTGATCAGTACTGCCCCTTTTACCAGGGAACACAAATTCTTCCAAATTAAATGTTCAAGATGTCTCTTACATGCGTGTTTCGTGAAGGTCATGATCCTTGGGTGTGATGTCAAGTTCCTGTACATGGCACATAGGATAGCTGGCAAATACCAAGTTACTTTGTCTAGATGTACTCATAAATGCAAATGTTTTCTTTCCTTGTTTCCTTAGTCTCAGGAGGTACCATGGATTATAAGAAGGATACATTTTCCCAAGTTTGTAGCTGTTTAGAGTCCTAGAAACAAGAATGTCTTCTCACATGCACATTGATGTTCTTCCAATGTCTGCAGTTACCATAACCCTTACGATAAAAGGCTCCCGGAGAAGAGATTATTTTCACCTTAATTTTGCAGCAGTTGCTATAGGGGAATTATGAAAGGAATCATCCAGTCCAACACAAGTCATATATTGTGCAGATGAAAGGCATGTCTCTATGGGACTTAGGGGGCCAGAATGGTGCCACCTCAGTGGGCATCTGTCCCCGAGCAGGCAGGGTGGTCAGATCCTTGTCAGTGACACCAGAGTCCCCCAGGAAGGAGGAGGCATGTTTGTCACATCTTCAGCTGACTGTCTAAGCAATGTGGGCAGAAGACAAGCATTATTGATGTAAATACACTATTTATGTTGTTTGTGGCAGTGTCTTTCTAACTTTGATGCAAAATATGAGAATAAAAAGTGCAGTGTCCCTGGAAAAACAAGTGCATTTTAGATTTACAAATAAGGAGCTATTTACACATCCCTCTCAGGCAGGGAAGAGTGAGAAACATGGCACAGTAGGGACAGCATGTTAAGCAAATGTTTTAGCTGCATATTCAAGATACATACTGCTTTCTTCTAAAATGAGAGTGCTTGTACCCTAGAGAGAAAAACAAAAAAAATAGCTGTGAAAAGAGACGCTACGTGAAGTTTTAGGTTAGATATTTGCTCGTTTCCTCAGACTTCTGAGTTTCTCAAATACCTCTCCTTTGCATACTTTGGACCATGGAAGATGTTTCCATGGCAACAAATAGATGTTATGTTTATTTACTGGGCAGCAGGGAATGACAATGTCAACAGAAGACATTTCTATTCCTTTTTTTTTTTTTTCCAAGGGAGATGTGTTTTAGCTAATGAAACTAGCAGCAGCAGCAGCAACAGTTTTTCAGATACCCTTCCCAGCCCCATTGTGAATATGTGCGTGTGTGCTTGAGACTAAAGTAGGCAGCAGTTCCTGTGCTGAGTCATTCTCTGATCAACCCTTTGAAGCCTTTTGCTCTGTCTGGTATGCTCACAGTTTCTTGTGAACAGCACTGCCTGAGGTATCAAGGAGATTTCAGGCTTTACTCAGGGGAAAGAACCTAAGTATTTCTTGCATTAGATGCCTGGCATTTTCTTCAACCCACCCACACACACACCTGTTCTTGTTGAAAGCTCTACTACATTGTCCATAAAAAAAATTCTGATAACTAAACCTCAACCTTGTAGTTGATAGTACTCTGGTAAAAACAAATGAATAAATAAATAATATTTGAAGCAGGCTGTGTAAAGTAGGAAAGAGATTTTCAGAAGGACTCTTCTGAGATAAAGAGACCAGGATCTCAAAAAGAAACATTTTTTTCAGGTTGATTAATTTAGAGATCTTATACCTGTTGAAATATTTTTCAACATGAAACCCTCTGTAGGCCCTGAGGATTCCCCATCAGCTCTGCTGGGGGACATGTATTTTGGTGGGAAAGTGGAAGGTGCTAGGTCCATCAATTGTTCCTTCTTGTATCAGTCTCTGTAGAAAAATACAGTAGAGTGAGACTTTCCTTTCTTAGCCTCAGAAAGAGACAGTCCTGGTACCCAGCTTCACCTTTCCTTTGGTGGGCAGTGAAGCACAGACTCTGCTTCCCACCATGATTCAGAAGGGGTGTAAATTACTGCTAGGAGTGTAAGGCTTTTGTGTTTGGTCCTTTCCTCCCTCCTACCTTATGTCCTTGAACCAGAGCTGGCTGGTATCTATCAAACAGCAAGACAAACAGTTGCATGCAATATTAACAAGCTGGAGGTAGAAGCTGACGATAATAGTGCCAGACTGGAGAAAAGTTTCAACGGCTGACTTAAACTTTCAAGAGTAGTGGTTAGGTAAACTCCCTCTGTTTGGTTTTTCTCACGCATAACATTTCCTCAGTTTTCTATTACTTCATGACTACAAAAACATGAGGATCAAGGCAAAGTTTCACAAAAGCTAAAGGAATTTATGGCTGGAGGAAAAAAACTCAGTAAAAAACAGTTATATCCACCCCTCCAAGAAAAACCCCAACAAACCCAACCCAAAACAAAGTCTATTACCTGAGGAGCCATGGTGTGATGGTTTTGGATGGGATACAGTTAATTTTCTTCACAGTAGCTTGTATGGTGCTATGATTTGTATTTATAACTTTAATAAAAGTGTTGACAACACAGGGATTGTTTTACAGAATCACACAATCGCAGAATAAGGTGTGTTGGAAGGGACCCACAAGGATCATCAAGTCCCACTCCTGGCCCCACACAGCACCATCCCCAAGAGTCACACCACGTGCCTCAGAGTATTGTTCAAACATTTCTCGAACTCTGTCAGGCTTAGTTCTGGGACCACTTCCCTGTGGGACCCTGTTCCAGTGCCCAGTTCTCCTCTGGGTGAAGAACTTTTTCCTGATACCCAACCTAAACCTCCCCTAACACAACTTCAAGCCATTCCCTTGGGTTGTGTCACTGTCACCACAGAGCAGAGATCAGTGCCTGCCCCTCCTCTTCCCTCACGAGGAAGTTTTAACTGCAGTGAGGTCTGCCCTCAGCCCCCTCCAGCCTGAACAGACCAAGTGGCCTCAGCTGCTCCTCATGTGGCTTCCCATTGAGGCCCTTCACCATCTTCAGTGCTGTCCTTTGGGTGCTAATAGTTCAGTATCTTTCTTATATTGTGGTGCCAAAAAATACTGTGGACATATAGTATTCAAGGTGACTCCACCCCAGTGCAGAGCAGAGCAGGACAATCCCTTCCCCTACCTGCTGGCCATGCTGTGCCTGATGCTCCCAGGACAGGGTTGGCCCTCCTGGCTGCCAGGGCACTGCTGGCTCAGATTCACCTTGCCATTGACCAGGACCCTCAGGTCCCTTTCCACAGCACTGCTCTCCATCTTCCCCTTTCCAACATCCAGGGTTGCCCCATCCCAGGGGCAGAATCCGGCACTTTCCCTTGTTGCACTTCATGTGGTTGGTGATTGCCCAGGCTCTCATTTGTTGAAATCTCTCTGCAGGGCCTCCCTGTCTTGGAGGGAGCGAACAGTTCCTTCTCATTTTGTATCCTTTGTGAAACTGCTGAGTATCCCTTCCAGTCCTGTGTCCAAGACATTTAGTTGCTGCTGAGCAGCACATGCACAGCATCAAGGCCCTTGCATGCTTCTCACAGCACCCCACCTTGGGCTGGGAGGACACAAGGAGCTGGGAGGGGACACAGCTGGCGCAACAGACCCCAGCTGACCAAAGGGATATTCCATACCATATGATGTTGTGCTTGGAAATACAAGCAGAGGGAAAGGAAGAAAGGGAGCTAACAAAGACATGCTAAAATGGTGCCTATGTGTTACACAGAAGTGGAATCCAGTCTCTAGTTGAAAGATACACAGACTGCACTAGTTGAAATGGAATCAGCACTTTCCTACAGCTTTTTATAGTCTGGCATCTATATATGTGTGTGTATACAAACATACAGAGGTACAATTACATAGAGAGGCAGAAATTGGTCTCGCTATAACTGATGACAAAATCAGTACTTCTCAGCTTGGAGGTAGTTTGTTCTTGTGACTTCTTTTTTATCTTTTTCTCCCTCAAGTATTTTGTGTTATGGACCTCTCTTCATGTTTCTTTATCAATCCATCTGCCTGCTGGATCTTGACCCCTGGACCAGGACTTGCTGTTTCCTCTCAAATTTGAGGGAATCTCAGAAAACATTAAATATAAACAGAGTTTGTTCATAGGCCATAGCAGGTAGACAAGAGAACACATTCTCTCCTTTAAGACATGGTGGCCCTGTTTATCTACTGTTTCCAACCATCAGTTAATTTAATTATGGAGATTTGATCCTTACATCTTGAAAATAAATTAGTTGCACTTTTTTTCCTCTTTTTGACTGCTAGGTCAGGCCCAACTAAAGTTGACACATCTCTACAGTCACAGGAATGTAAAAAAACCCCTCCCACTATTGCATGAGATTAAAATATGTGAAGTTCTATTCATATCACCTCCTCTAAAACTATGTTTGTGTGCTTTAGCAAGGAAGCCTTCTGACTAATGTCAGACAGATCCCTGGGATGGCTATTACATTCCTTCTGTCAGGGATCAGAAGAGTCTGTGTAGTTGCCTTTGGCCTTGAGACAAAAAACTTTGTGGCATGGTATCAAGGAAAGGAGAATAACAAGGAGAATGAAGAAATGACTTGGCCAAGCCAGAAAATGTGAAGTTGGAGCTAAGCCAAAGCCAGTCCTGAGACAGCCCTGAACTGTGAAAAGCACTGGGACATGTGACCTCTTGTTTGTCATGGGTCAGCAGGTGTGCAGCAGTGCTGGAGCAGGGAAGCTTGTATCCTCCTCTAGATCAGGGGGCATGCCAGACATCAGTCCCAAACCAGACTGGAGATCAAAAAAGGGAAAAGAAAAACATACAGAATTTATAAAGTTTTTGGATTGAATTTGAATGATTGTGACAAGTGGTGGGGTGCCAGGGCTTTTGGTGCATTTGAAGTAAAGAGTAGGAACCTGATTTTTGGGATGTGGTGGACTTCTCTGCTCTTGAAAGTCTCTGAGGAGACAGACTGTGCTTGGTGCCTGAGCTGCACGGGGAAACTCTGGTGCAATCCTGCTGTCAGTGAAAGATGATTTAGATGATAGCTAAAGATTTCATGCAGGGAAGCTTTAGATAACATCACTGCTCCCTGTTCATCATGACACTCTCCAAATTTTCTCTCCCACAAAAAACCCATGCCTTTCAGAGATTGGGGATTTATTAGGAAATTATGTATTCCCATGCTTAGTGTTTTCTAAAAGGTCAGATCCAAAGCCCTTGGAAGTCATTCAGTTGACTGCAATAGTCAGTGGCTCCAGGTTACAGTGCCTTTTACATGGCTTTTACCAAGAACTTGGTAATGATTTTGTGACACCATATAGCATCCTTCTGACGCTGGATTTCACAAGGAAAATGCTCCCCCAGCTCATTTGTTTTGGTGACTAGCTCACATGGTTTTTCATACTGAAAAGGGAGGAAACCATCTGCCAATCCAGGCCCTGTGGGCTTCGTATAAAAACCTCTACCAATATCATTCTTCTGCCAGTGTTTGATCATCCCTGATGGACCACATGCAGGCAAGGACAGCATCAACACTGAAAGACAAAGTAGAGAAATGATACAGAGGTGGGTGTGACAACAGGAGGGAGAAGTGGAAGGTAGTTAGAGGGTGGGCTGGCACCAGAAGGACCAGTGTAGGACCATGAAATGGACCTCACCATTTGACAGTGACATATCCTGATAGGAGTTGGCATGGTACAAAAGAAAATTTTGGACAGAATAACCAGACCAGACATCTGAAAACATATCCATTTCCATCCAAGTGACAACCTCAGTAATCATAAGTTTTGTGGTGTAAGATCTCACTGGCAGAATTGACATGGAGGAACTCCAAATAAAGCCACTTGCCCTTACTAAGTGTCTAAGGCTTGTGGAGTCTGAGGAATCAACATTAGCCTTTCTATATGTTTGAGACATTTTAGTTCTCGGTCAATAGAGTTTATGCTTTCAAGTTCTGGCCACTTATTTAGTCCTAAAAACAGGCAAGAAAGTACCAAGCTAGATAAGTAAGTATTCTACATAAATCTTCTCACAAGGGCAAATGAGACTAAAAATGTCTTTAGTATACAGGCTCTCTTTCACCTCTGCCTGGGTTCCTGCAGGCAAATCATAAGTCTTCCGTGTGACACTGATATTTCTCTTTTGTTGTTTATTCCCAGATTCACATTTGTCCAAACTGAAGTTTAGGAAGAGAAAACCTTTAGCAGCGCTTTGTCTAACACAAGCTGTGTCGATGTCGGACACGAAAATGAAGAGCTTGACTCCAGATACAAGAAATATCAGAAGGCTTTATTTACAATTTTGCACAACCCTTTTATAACATGTTGCACTAAAGAACTGCATAATTGGTCAGTAAAGACAACACTTCTCTTCATTGGTTAAATAATAGAAACAACACCTGTGAAAGGGTTGTATGAGAACCTAGCTGTGTTATGAAGAGATAAAGACTGTTTCCATCTTACATTCACTTGTCCTTGAGAAGAATGAATTCTCTCAAGGGAAGAAGAAAATCAGCTACTACAGGCTGAAAACTCCACAGACTCAGAAAATCAGACCCACAAAGCTGCAGAGAGAGGATCCAATTGGAAGTTACCATTTATTCTGGAAAATAAGAAAGCTTTCCCAAAACAGGTGTTTCTGTTATCAGTCAAAAGAAAAAAAGGTTTCTTCTTAACCTAAATTACCAGATAAGATAAAGTCCATGTCAAGATGATGGTTAAAGTTGGTAGGATTGGGCAAAATCCTACTCTCTCATAGTCTTTAGTGCAATCTGCCATTTTGGACATGAAACTACAAATGTTTGACTCCCTTTAAGATTTTTTTTTTTCTGTGCAGACATCTAAAAGATCTCACATACTTACTCCCTGACCCTCAGATTCTTACGCTGCTTGTTTTTCACTGGGAAAAAATAGGAATTTCAAGGTTCAAGACCCAAATGCTGCTCCAGTTTCTATGCTGACAGGATTTATCATTTCCACAGGGCTGATGAGAATGATCCTTTAAAATCTGTCTATGTGAACAGAAAAAAAAAAAAAATAAGTGAGTTTATATGCTTTCCTTTTATCAGAAAGTGCTGAGAGACATGGAGGATTTCAGGGTTTGCTTGTCTGAGTATAATAGATTTTTAGTAGTGTGCACTTTTGGTTGACATAGGCTGCAAGTCAATGCAATTTACATGGTACACAACTATCACTCATTATTGGAACAGGTTTTGTTATGTTAGTAGACCCTTCTGAAACTATTTGCAGCAGCTACTGGCATAGGCAACAGGAAAGGGTTGAAATTAACAGCATTTGAGTTACACATGATTTTCATACTTAAAACAGGAAGCTTTATGGTAAATCATGGAAAGATAATGCGTGTGTGCCTGAGTAGGATCCTTAAAGGAATGCAAAACACCAAGAGATGTGCCAGATGACTTTAAAATCATAAGCTTTTCCCAAATGCATTTCCAAGAATAGTGTCCAGTCTCCTGTGTGGAGCATGCTGCTGCAGCAATCATTTAAAATTCTGCTAAATCATTCTGCGACTCTCTAACCAGCACTAATAGCTCTTAGGCTGGCTGGCAATTTCACTCCAATAGGAAGCCTTGCACAAGCTTCCAGGCCATTTATGTGTGTGGTAGAGAGAGGGAGAGCACTGCAGATTTAATTTAGTGCCCTTGGTGGCTTTCAGTAATATATATATATCTATTAATCTTTTATGACTTTTGGTTTGGGGGTGGGAGTTCATCTGGAGTACAGGAAAATCAAATGAAACTCATAAAGATGAAAGTTGTCTTGATTTCATTTGCTGATTTTAAACAGAAAATTGTTTCTTACTCATCCTTGCATGATAATTGGTAAATGTACTGAAATGGGTTATTTGAGTTTCAATGGACTCTCTGGGCAATCGCATCATAACTGGAGTTCAGAATGTGCCCTATAGGTACAATTGCTAATGGCATTGCTCAGATAATTTCTGTCTGGGAGAAATGCATATTTTGAAGCTGGCATCTTGCAACAAGGAGGCAGGGCCATATTTAACTCTGTCTGGTATGGGGTCCCCAAGCAAATGAGAGGCTGTAGCACAACCCTGAATATGTGAGCCATTGACTCAGCTGCAGGGAGTAAGAAATGGGAGTAAATTGTGTGAGATGAATGAGACTCAGTAGATCTGAAGGCAACATTACTCTGCAGATGAGAGTCACTTCATCAGACATTAGGCTTTGAATATTGCACTTTAATTTGGTTGAGTAGTGTCTCTCTGTTGCCCTCAGAGGGCAATTTATCCTATCTGATGCTAAAGGCTTGCATTTTCAGAATATGAGTCGTCTCCTTATCTGTGGATAATTCACCTTCTGCAGGTGTCTTTGAGAATAGATGGCTCCTGGTTTTCACTTTCACACTGAGCTGCTTAGGTGATCACAGTTAGAATCAGAGGTGTCATGCCAGGGGCAGAGTTTGATCTAAGAATCTCCAGGACAGAGTGGTTTGGTTATAAGGAATTAAATCTGGAGCAGGGAGGAAGCTACAGGGTTCTGTGCTGTTGCAGCTGGGAGAATACTGTGCCTGTAGTCTGCAGATTACAACAGTGGAAGCACTTTAGTGATCCTTTTTATTGCAAACCTACAGAAAGAAAGGAGGAATTTTGTTAAATGAGTGAAAATGGTGCAAGGGAGCTCAGAGTCTACAGGGGACTCTGTGATGTACAGGTACCTGCAGTCTGTGGGAAGAGCTACTGGGGTGGCACTGCTGGCAGAGGGGCATCTGCCCTTTTGTCCTTCAAACCCAGCAACACAGTACTGATCAGTTCTGCTGAAAATAAGGGAAAAACAATCACCCAGCCACAGCTGGTGCCTCTCTCCTCCTCCACCACATAGCTGCTGTTGCCATGGCAGCAGTCATTGCCGTTGGAGGATGCTCTGGGGGGCCTCCTCCTCCTCACCTGCTGTTCTCGCTGCCCTAGGAGCATCAGGCTGCTCCTAGGGATGAATCAGTGACAGGTTCCTTCACTGCCTCCCCTGTTGAGTGCTTGGCTTCCCCTCCCCTGAGAGTGTCTGCAGCAGCATGGCCATTTTATTGATCATTGGCAGCACCACACAACAGTGACACCATCGCCTGCTCTTACTGCACCAGGTGCAGAGGTACTTCCCAGTCTCTTGGTCCAGTCCTGTGTGTTTCATTGCCAAACATGTTATTGCTCTTAGTATGTATAAGAGCATGTGTCAGAATCATGGCATTTCTTTGAGCCTTTAAGATGCAGAGAGCAAGTTTTCTAGTTCTCTCAGTGTGACAATGTGAAAATCTGCCTGTCACTGCCCATTTTTGTGCTTTCATCAGGCCATGGGCGTCAGTAAGGGTTGTACACTTAATTCTACCAGCTCTCCCTCAAGATTGCTTTGTTTCATGTTGAAATTGCTAAGATGTACTGCTGAGCCCTGATAGCACTCAAACATCAATAGGCATATAAAGGGAAAGTTTTGAGAGGTGCTGTTTGGAGAATTCAAAGTATGTGGATAGATGGATCTTGTGAACCAATCACCAAAGTATGTTCAGGTTATTTCTGCAATTCACTTCCAAATTTTCTTACTTACTTTCGCTTCTTTTCTGACTAGCTGAAAGTCTGGGTCAGTAAGTATAGATTTAAAGCAGGGTTGTGGTTGTTTCAAGGGATTGGTGTGGCAGGGAGACATTCTGATGTAGATTTTGTCTTGCTCCCTTATCCTATGGGGGTTCTCATGCATAGAGGATTGAGAAAATGATGGCAGCAACCAAAGATTTCTCCATACAGAAGAAATCATCATAGTTATTCTCTTCATATTCAATTGTATTTGTTCTCTCTCTGCCCCCATGGAAAATTTAAGCTGCGATTGAAAAAGAATTATTACAGGGCTGACATTATAAACTTTAACTAAGTTTAAAATAAAATTTTTAAAAAGTACTTTGAAAAATATTTTCCTGTTTGAATCCAGACTAAAGCTAGACTGTCCATTCTCTGGGAAATTCAGACCAAAAAACCTCCTCAAACAACATATTAAATTCCCTCAGCAGGGGTTTTCTTAAAGGAAGCAATTATAAAACTATCAAAAACATCTCACTTCAAGGCTTTCAGACGGCAGCATCACTGGGAGAGTTCAAGCTCTGATATTCACAAGGTACTTCTTCCCCAGCTTCCTACTGTGGGACCCAGATCTGCACTCCATGAATCCTGATTGATGACCTGCAGCCAGAAGAGTTTTTGAGCTCATGGTCCCTGTCTGGGAAACCGAAATTTTTACAGCCTGCAGGGTTTTGATGACTGCTAAGTTTAGCAGAGAGAGGAGGGGAGGAGGGTGAGCTGACAGGAAAGCAGACGGTGCTCCACTGGAGCCCCTGCAGGGTGAGTGAAAATCGCCATTTCTTTCCCTGAACAAGCAATTTTCAATGGAAAATGGTTTTTGTCAGAATTTTTTCAGCCCAGCTCTTCCCTGTAGCTTTTAATACCTGTTCTCCATGCCCCTACCCTTTTCTGCAGGCCTGGCAACCTACCCAGCAAGAGCCCATGGACAGCTAGGTCTCCTGTCTTGTGGACCCATTGCATTGCAAAAGAGCAGGAAGTTGATTTTTCAGGTTGAAATGGGGCAACCAACTTTCTAATGGGAAATGGAAGCCTGGGGTTACAGGATACTTATCATGTAGCACGCAGGATTCACTGCACCAGCATTTCCAGGTAAAATAATTTGGGATACTGGTCAGAGATGTTGCTCATGGCTTCCATTTTTGTGAAAGACAAAAACTTTTCAGTTCAGAAGTAATTACTGCGTGGGGTTTTTTTTCCAAATTCATCATTTTCTTAAGAAAAGGGAAGTATTTTTCATTACTATTTTCATGAAGCTGGGAAGAAAACTGTCAGGAAGAAAAACTAAATTTTTGTACTAAAATTGGCTTAAGAGGATCATGTGGAGGTGGACTGGATATAACTTTTACAAAACAGAGTGAATTTTTAAGGAAACCCCTGTGTTTGCCACAGGCAAGGCTGTATGTCAATAATATTGTCTCACATTGAGTCTTAATAGGATTTATATGTTATCTGAAACAGGATTTCTGCTGTCAGCTTCAAACTGAAATAAACTGTATTGGTGTAAGTCATAGCTAGCATTAAAACTCTCTTTTTTTTTTTTTTTTTTTGTATTGGGCACTCCAGTTATTGCTGCTGCATCAATTTATTAAAAGGCATACTGCAAGGAAGCCATCATTTAATAGGAAACCCAGAAATATGCAGAGATGGCTTAAGACAGATATGTTTATTGCTGCTGCTGACAGTGTCATCTTTAAAAGGGAAGAGACATCACATAATTAAATGCCTGTGATCTCTTACTGTTGTGCCACAGTTCTCATGGTAGTATTTGAATCCTTCTCCTTTCCAGAAGTTCCAGTCTATGTTGTTCTGTATGTGTGTCACACTGTTAGGGAGTGGTTTTACCCTAGAAATTAACAGGATGAAGGTGTTCCAAATGGTGCTGGTATGTCCCATGCCTCTGTCATGCAGGAGGAATTAGTGGATTCTTGAAGGAATTACTCTGAATATCTTTAATGTACTCCATGCTCTGTGCAGGGGCAGAGTTGGAAAACTAATAAGTCCTAAAGCACGTGTTCTCTCCTCTCAACACGACGCCAATATTATTGTGGTTCACTTGAGAAAAATCAACGAATTAAAAATATGCTGATCCTGGGAGCTGCTAATGTATATGGCACACTGGATATAAATTAAGATCATTAATCGTACAAATTAGCCATTTTATGAATAATATTAAAATGAACATGATGCTACCCAAGTTTACAAATAGCCCAATTCAAGTGATGTTCATAATTTTGAAGTAGAGGAGCTGGTGACATTATAATTACTGTTAGAATACTTCCTGCATTGCTTCTGTTCTGGAGGGGAAAAAGGAGGGGAAGCAGTCCAGCATTTTAAAGATAGCTAAGGAATTTCCTGATTCTTTATTAGCCATTTTGAACCACAAATTTAGGTCTGTCTGGGGAAAAAGACTGGAATAGGTCTGAGCAGCTGGGAATCAATAAAGGAAAAGACTTTTAGTAGCCTAGCAAAAACAAAATCATCACCTCAAAGAAAAGAAACTTGCAAAGTCTAAGCCAAAGCAGGATTGCTCATGCAAAAGTGTGGAAGCACAGGATATCAAAGAAGACTTACCCAAGGGTGAAAGAAAGAAGCATATGAACAATTTACTTAAAATGTTTTCATCTGTATTGCTCCTTCAAGCAGTTACATTTAAAAACAATAATTGAAAAAATGTAAAAATTAGCCCTCCTGCTTGTGAATACAATTTTATAGTGTAATTGATTTGCTTTGTTTGCCCACCTTTATTGTTATTAATAAATAGTTGCTAATAATCTGCTAAGGCAAATAAGAGGCTACTTGAGAATAAAATAAGTTTTCAGAACTGGAAATCATCAGACAGCATTTAGTCACCAAGATCAAGTCAACCTAGGCAGATCATGCTGGAGCACTGAACACTTAGATGTTTGAGACCAAAACCTGGGATGCAGAAATAGCATTATTTTTCATAGTAAGTAAGCCTTTTGAACAAGTCCACTCAGATATCTAGGGAGAAGCAATGGTGATAGAGTGGGAGATCAGGTAGGGGAGGGAAAAATGGGAGTTAGCACAACTGTTTAGTTTCTCACTTGAAATGTCTCACTCTGATGATGCTGAACAACACTGGACATTGCAAAAGTTCTGTTCCGTGCCCCTGGACTGTGATTTAGATTTTAGACATTACCATTAATTATTGAAACTCAGAAGGCTGCAAAAACATCTTGATTCATTGGCAAACTGACAAACATATGGTGTGTTTTGCAAACCTCTAGGTTTTTGTTCAGAGGAGGAGAACATTAATTGCATGCAAATTCTACTGGGATTTCTGAAACCAGCCATCGTTAACATTGTTAGACATCGTATCTGGGAAGCTCAGTGAATTTTAAAATCTAAGTTAAAATTCAGAGCTTTTGCAAAACTTCGAGAAGGAAAGTGCTGCAGTGTAATAAACTCAAAGAAGAGCATAAAAGTATCTGATGCTCTTTGGCATCTGATGTTGTGTATCAACAGCTTTGCTTGTTGATAGTCTGGATGGTAGGTTAATATTTGGCTTGGTAGGTTAACTTCTGCCTTGTTAATATACCTGGGAAACTGGCATCAGTTGTAGCATCAACTGTGTTGCCTGTGACCTCCTACTATTTCTGGTTTGGCTATTTGATTGCCAGTTTGACATCTGAAATCCTATGAATGTCAGAACTTCAGACCTAGATTCGCTGAACTCAGAGGTTAATCAACATTGGCAACAGGCCCCAGATGAAGGAGATCGTGCTGTGATTATTGGCACAACCCCGAAAGCCTCGCAAGAGAATGCTACAACACAACACATCACGTAGAAAATAAATTGCCACCTTTTTCTAGGCTGTTTTTGTCACAGCTGTTCTTCTGCTGATAAAGAAGTGTGCTGTCCAGCCACCTCTCTGGCTGAGGTAGGGTACATGGATATGGCATTACACATAGACATGGAGAGACAAGATCATATGGGCTGTTTTGACCAAGGGCTGTAGGTTCACCCTGCCAGGTTGGGTTGGGTTTGCTCCACTTGCATGGAAGAAGTTGCATGGGGCACCCACCACAGGCTGTAGCTTGCAGAACAGTAATTCTGTCACAGCATGGCTCCAAAATCTGGAGTGGTGGGAGCTGGAATGCCCCTGACTCACAGAAACATCCAGCTGGCCAGCACATGGACTTGTCCTGTGGCCCTAGCATGCACAGAAGAGACTAGTTCTGTGTAGAGCTTCTCTGGGACTCAACACAGAGAAATCCTGGGTTGTGCTGTGGCATAAAGTGACAGGATGAGAGGACAAGACACCAGCTTTCCCCAGAGGAGGTTTAGGTTAGAGGTTAGGATAACTTTCTTCACAGAAAGAAACATTGAAACAGGGTGTCCAATGAAGTGTTTGAATCAACATCCCTGAAAGTTAAAAAAAAAAAAAAAAAAAAAAAGTGTGGATATGGCTCTTGGGGACATGGTTTAGTGGTGAATGGTAAGGGTGCTAGATACACAGTTGGATCTTGCTGGCCCAAACTTAATGATTCTGTTTGTATAATTCTATATATTGTGTCCCATTCACCAGGTCATTCCCCAAGATCAGTTCCTATTACTGCTTTCCCACTTCCACATGCCTTCTATGACTCTTTTCTTTCAGAAGTGTTAAATTCCTCCTTGTTTAGCAATTTGTTCATAGCACTAATGATTTCCATATTAAGGGCTGTCTTGTCTTAAGCCTCATTTTTCAGTGCCTGTGGTCAAACTCCAGAAGCAAAACACACCTCATTGTGCTTCCGTGCACACTCTTAAGAACACCCTTCTGCAGCAGTCTCTGAAGCTGTGACTGCTGCGTGGATTTCCTTGCTTTCATCTTCCATCTCACTGTCTTTATGTGTGTGAAATAGTTTCAAACTGAGCCCCAATGTGCTTATAAAATGGCAGGTCATTGACAATAGTGGTACTCATTTGCTGTGGTTAATTTAATATTAATAAGCTGAAACTGTTCTGCAGGGATTCTTCTACATGGAACATAAACTCTTTTTCCCTCACTTAAGACCGCTTTCCTATGAAATTATTGCAGCCTAATAGTTTTCCTCCCTATTTTAGTAACCAGTCTCAGTCTATATTAGTGCTATTTTCCCCAGCAGCTTTCCCTTTAATCTCTATTTCAAGGCACCAAATCAATGATTACATGGTATGCAGTCCATTGAACTGTCCATCCTGGAAAGCCAGCATATAATACAGCCCCTAATATCCTAGTGACACAATGAAAGTAGAATTTACTGCAAAAGGCTAAATTCAAAGATCAGACTCTTTTGATTTTTAGTTTTATTTCATTATATCCAGAGATCTTAGAGCAGGTGGGACTTCTTCTCTGGTGCCTCTCAGAAACGCTGAGTCTGCACATGGGTTTCCTGACCCTCTGCAAATGCAATAACAGCAGTGAAAAGGAGGTTTCACACCCTCCTAAAGTCATTATTCACTCGGCTCTGAAGACTGGAATTGCATATGTTAATCACCCTGGTCACTGCATCTCTTTTCCTTTTAAACTTGTCCTGTCCCTATACACAACTGATTTCCCAAATTCATTCTCCTTTTGCTCTTCTCTCCTTTTGCTTTCCCTGTGGTTCTGATGCTTTATATGTAGTAATCATTCTCCCATCCACATTGCTCTGAATGTTTTTCAAAAATGCCCTTTATGCTTAATTCCTACTCTGATTTGCTGAAATTTTTACTAAAATAATCTAAACAGAACTGTAAACAAACCCAAACATGAATAAATGAATGCAATTCATACCCTGCTTTCTTCTGGTATCCTGTTTGTACAAGACATTTCTTACTTTCTGTACCATGTATCTGCTGCAACTTCATTTATGCTGTTAATTACTATATGTATTTTCACCAATTGCTGATCAGATCTCCCTGATCATATATTCTTTATTGGTGAAGCCACAGCTCAAAGTGGCTAGAACGTCTGGTTTAGTGGAATTATTGTTAATAATCCAGTGTAAAGCTTTCCAGCAATGTAGTTACCTTGTCTGATCTCTCTTTTACAGCATAAGTGTCGTCTCTTGTCTACTTATACTCCAGGAGGAGAACTATATAATTCCCTGATAAAATGACTCTTGTAATTTTATTCCCAATAAATTGACTGTGTGACATCATTAACTTCCCGCACATTCTGTGTGGTCATAAATAACTACCACTTTCACATGGAAAATGGAGAACGCTATCTTTCTGGCAGGCTATGCAGTGCTATGAAGACTTATTAAAAACAGTTATTAATTTTATATTAATTAAACTAGTATTTTAACAATAACATCTTTGTCCTTATGTTTTCCTCAGCAATAATCAGATTCCTTCATTGTGATAAAGTGCCCGACCTTCAGCCTCACAGCTTACTCACTTGGGAATTGAATTATTGCTTCATAAAACAGAGGGTAGATTATATAATCACTTAATTAAATGTTGTACTCAGTCATTGCCAAGCTATTCCTGAAATGCATTTGGCATCTGCACTCACTAGTCCAATTTAAACATTGGAAGAGTTATTTTTTTCAGATGTGCATCTTTAAAGGTTATTATTTCCAGTGTTCCTTTGTCTGTGTGGTCTGGTTGTTTTCCATGTGTCAGGCTCACTCTTAATCACAAAGAAGATGAAATGCTCTTTGTGTTCCTATCTGACTTGCAGATTGCAGTCACATTCTTGCTGTTATCATTTTGGAAATGTATTTCTTGCTTCTGTTTGCAAAAGTGCTCAGAGGTAAAGAAGCTGCAGTCACTTATTGGAAACTCAGTTCTGAGCAAATATTCAGGATCTCACCAGTGACCACCAGAATTATGGTAATGAGCTGTGCATGAGACCTTGGAAACAGCCAGAAGCCCGGGTGAATTCCCTGCAGACACGAGCAGAGCAGTGCTGGGGGCTGAGCACGAGACAAACCCCTCTGCTCTGCTGCGCTTAGCCAGCACCCTGGCTCGGTGACTTTTCAGTTCCTGAGGGAGATACCCCAGTGCCAGTGAGCTTTCACAAGGCACAGTGCAGCTGTAGGTCTCAGGACCACAGGGGACATCACATATCCGCTTGCCAGCTCCTGCAGTCTGGCCCAGAGCTCCACCCTGACAAGGCTGTGTGGTTTCACCCTTCAGGGACTCAGTGACAGGGGAGGATAAGTAAAACACTGGCCATGAGACTACACTGCTAAACGATATAAACATGCATAGACTAAGAAGTGAAAGGCAGATTTACAGGAACAAAAACTGAACATATTTGTATACTCAACTTGGTTTCCCTGCCTTATCTCAATATTTCTTCAAGCTTTAAATCATAGGTGCAGCGCAGAATTCACCAACAAACTGTCTCTGCTTCAATATTTGCATCTTTGTGTCTGTTCCTGCCTCCACCACTACCAAGAGCTGCCCCTTAGATTAAACGTAATTTCATCACAGGCTAATGTGACCACGTGCCCTGGACATACAGCACAGATACATAACTCTTCCCAAGCAGGTAAAGGAACGTGCCATTGGCAATACTTCTTGCAAGGAAGTCCCACAGTCTTACCAGAATCAATTCAATTTTCCCTATAGTCTATCACTAAACACAGCTGTCATTTATTTCTCTCCTACCAGGAGAAAGAAGATGCTCAAATTGTCAAAGTTCATAAGAATTCTGCTCTGTTCTTTTCCAGCTTGGGTTTTGCCCTCTGTTGGCTACAGGTTGAGAAGCACAAATAAGGCAGTCTTAACCTCTTTTCTTCATCGCTGTTCCACTTCTCTGTATACAACTCCAGGGTCTGGCTCACTCTCCTGCCAATTTTAATAGTACTGTTTCTGTTAACATCCAGGGGAGCAAAGAAATAGGGCAGAAAACGCAGGCTGACTTCAACTTCATGCGGTTTTTACTGGTATAAAAAAGTGAATGCAAGAGCTTTTCCTTTCTGTTTCCATTTCTCTCAGAAACAGGGATGTCTAGGACAGTAAGGCAGTAATATTTATTCTGAAACAAAAATCAGAATTTCCTTGTCCATGCTCATTTTTCTCAACAATAGGCAGGTGCAGCCACTGAAATAGCATGATCTCATTGCTGATTTAGACTCAGCATCCCTCTCTTTATTTTCTAAATCAAAGGATTTTTCTAGATTGCAAGACTTTGTGACCAAGAAGAGAAACTCCCTTTTCTTTAAGCTGAATCGGCCATGTTTTGGCTCAGCACTGCATATTCTGAAATATATTTTCCCCTTGATCTTGTTTAATTATTTCCGCAGGATTAACTACTTTCTATTGTGTGTCACTTTCCTCTGCAGGAAGCTCTGAGCTGGGTAGTGTGTCTTCTCTTATTATGCATTTGCTTGGAATATAAATTGCTTTTCAATCAGATCTTTGCATTTCTAACAACATCTTCTGTATTGCAGCAGGTGCTTTCCCTAGTGGTTACTTATATGGACTCTAATGGCATGTCATCTGTCTATGCAGGCACTTTGCTGCCAAATATGTAATAGAGGAATTTTCTAGCAGCAGAAGCTTCTGGTAATTTTGGTTCTTTAAAGGCTGAGACTTTTTAATTTATTTTTGCATAGCTCATTTCACTGGGCTTAAATAAACTAAATTGGGAAGGTTTAAAGAGTCCTTCTGGAAGCCTGATCTCATCTCAAATTAAGCTGCTTCCTTTTCTTCAACTTTATTTCATAAGAGCAGTAAGAACTGCTTGGTTGCAGTTTTTTTCCTGTCCTGTCTTTAAGCACCAGTAGGTTGAATTAATAAAACAAAGTAAAATAACTAATTTTTCACACAAGAACTAGTTAAACCATGAAACTTAACTCTGGGCTGTTGTGGGTGCCAGGACTACAGACAAGTTCAAAACAGAGCTAAATGGGTTTCTGAAGAACAGGTCTGATGGTGGCTTTTTTAGGTGATGCAGATGCAGCCTCTGATCGGGTAAGTTGACGGTGCCCTGCAGTGTCAGCCAGGGGTCAGGGAAGGATGGGCCGGGATTGTTGGCTTTGGGACTTGGGTTCTATGAGCTTCAACAGCCTATGCTCTGGGACATCTGGGACAGGGTCCTGGGCTGGATGCTGGCTGAGTATAACCCAGGATTCTTGAGGATGCTGAATCAATATAAACCAGGGATAGGGACCAGTTTGAAAACACTTAGGACTAGAAAAATGCTTAGCAAAGAATACAATGGTAGACAAAATAGGTGCATCCTAGACTCCATGTTTCTATTCTGCAAAAAACAAAAGCTGCTCAGCTGGAGCAAGTGGGCAGTTGAATGAAGGCAGGGATCTGCTCTCCTCCATCCAAACCAGGTGCAGCACTGGGGGCATTGCTATCCCAGAGGAATGAATGGTGTGCCTGCTATTGGACTGCTTCTCTCTCTCATCGACTTGAGTTGCATTGATTTCAGGACATCAACTTACTGGTCCTTCAGTTAATCAAAGCAGTGAGATGATCACTGCAGCAATGCTGAGGTCATAGACTCTGTGACAGTTTATTTGTGTGACTGCAGGCAATGAGACAGTTGCTTACAGTCTGCAGGGAAAAATCCATTTCCTCACCAGCAAACAAAGGTCTTCAAGTCCTCAAAGCTCCAAAGTGGTCTTATTGAGAATATTGTTGCTTTTTGTACTGTTTCTATAAATTAAGAGATTACTTTTATTTTACTTCCTGTTAGGATTGCTTTCTTGTCATCTTGAAGACTGCCAAAACCACAGCAACAGAAGAAGAAAGTAGACATGAGAAAAGCTGGGGGAGGAACAGACATAAGAAAATAACAGAACTGTCAGGGCCCATATGCCTCTACAACATCTCCTGTATAAGAAAAGAATTGACAGAATTTGTTTGTGACATGATATCAGCAAGGACTATTGCCCTCTTTCATCACTACTCTGATACCCAATCTCCTGCTAAGCCCGGAAAAACACGTATAAAACAGATTTGGGCACTTCATAGGATTTTAGCTACTGCTAGTAGCAGAAAAGAAAAGCAAACACCAGCTCTCTGTAGAAATATCTGAGCTCTTTTAAAGCCGTATGTGATAGAGGAATAAACATTTTCTATGTCCAGTGGGAATTAAAACTAGAACTGGTAAAAAAAAAAAATTAAAAAAAAAAAAAAAATTAAGCAGTCCATTCAGGGCACCACCATCTCTTTCCCTTTCTTCCTGTATAGCCCCCAGATGTCTGAGGCTGCTCATGCACATTTCATCTTGCTGTCATTGGCTGCATGTAACCTTTTGTACATCAGGCCCTGTAAAGAAGTGTCCATGTTGACTGAAGGGCAGGATGGACTGAGAAAAGCTGCTTAACCCTAAACTGTGCAAGGGCTGATAGCAGCACTGCAGGGAGGTGTCAGAGGGGATGCTGTTGCCCCTTGGACCTGCCTTGCTCAGTTCTCTGTCATAGCCTTGGCAGTGCAGCACCAGCAAAGATGTCTGGGAAACCAGTTCCAGCAGGAGCCTTTGGAACTCTCAAATAGCTCTGAAAAGATCATCTTTTCACTCAGTTTTCTCTGATTGGAAAATGTTAAAAAAATAAAGATTTGGGGGGCATAATATGAGCCCAAACTACACTAATGTGGAAGAGGCTGGAAAAAGCCACACAGTGGACAAGGTTTGGGTTTGATTATACTCTGCTGCTGCCAGGCTGATTTCAGCTGGGTTGAATTTCCTTCTGCTTGAAATTTATGCATACATACTGGATTTTTACGTGAAACCAGAATGTTAGGAGCTCAGGCAGAGGTTTTTAACAATAAAAACAGCTGTTAGCTACAAAAGCAATGACTTTATTAATTCTATCACCAAAGTATTTGAATTTTCTGCTTGGATCTGCCTTGTATCTCAGGAATAAATCCATTTGTTCTTAATGGATGCAAACAATGATATATGTCTCAGAAATATATTTCTAGAATAAATCATTTCTTCCACTTCACTGTTACCTCTTGAGACAGTGACTTTTAAAGATTTTAGTAGCTGTAAAAAAATGTGGTGGGACACGTTTAAAACAAAGATTTTTGAAACCTTTTTTTGAAATCAGTTCAGAGACAGGAGTTCATGCTGGGTGGACCACAAGGACCAGCTGGATGTTCTCACCCACATTTACACTTTTATCTTATAATTTTATTTCCAATATATGGCCTTACCCGTACAAAAGAAACAAACAAAAAAAAGTGGAACAGAACAAAAAAAACCGTACACAATCCAGTGAAACAGAGGAAGAAAGGCAATGCTAAAAAATCCCAGATGGTGGAGCTACTTCATTGCCAGTGACAGTATAGTGCTGTGCAGGTTTTGCTTCACAAGCTCTGCAGAAAAGAATCAGCCACAGCCACAGAAAAATTCCCAAATGCCTCTGCCATCACATCCTAGATCTTGTGTTTCCTGACTACAAAGTATAAGTCAGTGTGCACAACTTTCTGCAAACCCAGGCAAAATTCTTGACTCTTCAATGTGTGTCCTCTCTTTCTTCTAGAAAAATAAACTATTTACCTCTTCTTTGGAAAGCAACTCTTTAATGAATTACATGCAGGACACTGTGGCAAGCAATTTCTTACACCTTTTTTAATGAAAAAATTTATACTGAACCAGATCTTTCAGCACTCTTAAAAATTTTGGTGCAAGGAAGATTATATAATTTGGTTCTCTTTTTTTTTTAATACAAAAACGTTAAGACACCTGGAAGCATATAATGTATTATGCTTTAAAATGTAGCATATGAGGACAATTTTGAAGGGAATTTTTTTCTTTCAAATAATTTTATTTCTGACTAATTCTAGAAAACAACTGTAAGAAGATGACAAGCTGGCTATTCTCATTGTGAATTCCTTCAGTTTTAGTCTTAAAAAGCTCAGCTACTGGTTTGTGCTTGGAAACATGCAACAGATACACCATCATGTTGAGTTAATGCAGGCATTGCTAGGGAACCATAAAGAGATTAAATCTTTAAGAAACATGGGTCAAAGTTCAAATGTCCTGCTTAGCAGGGTGCAGGTTTTTACTAGGTGCTGTGTTTTAAACACTTATGAAACAAACAGAGGAGCAACAGCAACTTTTATTAGACTGAGGAGCTGTGTGTGAGTGAGCAAACACCTGGAAACATACAGCTCTCCTGTGGCATCAGGAGACCTGAAACACTGGTGTCCTGCCATCAAGGGCCATACCAGCCACCCACTGGGACTGGCAGCCACTTTCCTGGGGTTCCTGGGAAAATGGGGCCATTTTCCTTCCCTCAGTGATTTGTCAGAAAGGTCCTGAGGAGCAGAGGGTTGGGAGCCACCCATCCAGCCACTGTTCTCCTGCCATGTCCCTACTGGCATGTCCTCTGCAGCTGGATAGTGTGGAGACAAACATTGTATCATGGGATTTTCCAGAGGACCAGCTGAGATATTGCATCACTGTGGCTGCTCCCTGGGGTCAGCAGGAAAGCCCGTGGGACCTGCCAACATTGTCTATAGCTGTTATTAGAATTTATATAGTCATTTAGGGAAGGGGCCCATCTGGCTCTGGGGATTGGATATGGGATGCGAGCTTTCCATCTCCAGGTCACCTCGCAGCTGTTGGATGTGCCTGTAGTGTGTGTGACATGAGTGATGGTCTGAGGAGGACACTGGGGTCTGCATTACACGCACACATACCCATAAATGCTGTGCAATTAGCACGATTTGGCTCTCCCCTTGGAAACCAACACCGAGCAGCCACACAGGAAAACCCAAACTGGTGTACGTCTCTCGTAATAAAACTTGGGTGTTTGGCTTGAAAAATCCATTTTGGAGCTCTTGGACTGAAAAGGTTAAGCCTGCCCTGGAGCTAATTTCATGTCTTCCTTTAGTATCAACATTTGGAGAATTAAATAATTGGGCAAAGGAGGACTGAGTAATTTCCAGTGAGTTTATAGGGCAGATGATCTGAAAGATGTCTGCCTGCCCCTCAGGCTCCCTGCCATGTGTATAAAAATGGACAGATATTAGTTCCAATTAAAAAACCCAACCTCTCCCTCTCTCAAAAAACTCCAAAACCTCATAAAAACTAGGAAAAAAAAAATCCAAGGAAGCTATCAGTGTCTTGTGGCAGATATCTGGGGATGCAGAGGATGAATTGTATATTAACTTTAAAAATACCATACCTTAAAGTGTCTGCTCTATGCTTATTTCTAGACTTTATCACAGCCTGATGAAACAGTCAAAGCCACCAGGTTCTTTTCGTTCCATCACAAGCTCCATTGTGTCCAGGTTCCATAAATCCTCTCTGCTCAAGTTCCCAGGGCTTCACTGGTCCCCTCATTCCAGAAAGGCAGCCTTCATTTCAAAGGCACCATGGCCAATTTAAAAATATTTTGCCATCACTGATGGCCAGGAGAAATAGGCCTTGCAATCTTCTGCTTGACACAACAAGCACTCTGCTCTGCTCCCTCTACATTGGAACTACTGCAATTTCTTGGATGTTACTTTGCTGACCAATGTACCTGGTTTTCACCTGGAGCTGGAGCAAATACTCATTGCTGTCCCACGACTCCCCCCTGGCTCCAGTGAGGCTTGACCCCGACTTCCCTTGGAGAGAGCAAAATGGATCTCGTCCATGGAGCTGCAGAGGGGCGGCTGCAGTGCTGCTGGGGCTCAAACCCTTCCAGCTCTGTGCGGGTGTGCTGTGTCCCTGGACAAGAAGGACTGCGTGGAGCACAGGCAGAAGCAGCATCATTCATAGCTAAATTACCCACTGGGGACTCCCAAGTCCTGTGTTTTTTCTGCTGCTCCTCTCTCTCTTGCCTAACAGCATGCCTTGGTCAGGGCACTTCATTTCATGCCACCTTTAATCCCTCTTTCCTACCAACATCACGTAGCAGCACATAGACTTTTGCTGAGTGTAGTTTGATCCTAAAGTGTCTGACACAACTGCTACCAATATCAGGGAAGTTTCTGACTACTGCATTTACATATACATACTTTTTCATCTTTATTATTATTGCATTTGATATAATTTCAGTTTACATTATGTTGCTTTTCAAAGGAAATTGAAATATATTTGAAATTAATACCATTAGTACCAGCAGCTAACAATCCTATACAATACTGCATACGGATGCAGTTATGAAATTTCTTTAGTTCATGTAAGGTGAAGGTTAATTTTAGAATGGAGTAAGAGTATCAGAGCCATTAAAATAGTATGGAAAAATGTTACCATATGAGAAATTGTTCAAAATAAATTAAACCCATGATTTCAATCATGTCCTTCCGCACCACTTTGATACTAGACTGTATTTTTTCTTGCCTGTATCCTGCCAGACTTTCATAGCAATCATGTTCATTTCCAAGGAAATCATTCTTTCTTAGGTTAACAATAAAGACTCTTTCTCAAAGTATGTGGAGGTACTTTGCAAAAACAAAATATGTCTGATCCTCTGAAAAAAACCCTCAACCCTTCAGTTTTACTTTTCTTTTGTGTTGGCGTAACTACTGATAATCCACTATATAATAATGTTAGTGCAAACACAGTATGCTACATTATTTTGACACTTCTGGATGTGTTTCTTCATTCCCTTCTGAGCTTTATTATGCCACTGTCAAAATAGCTACTGGTAGGAAATTTTATGACTTGTGTGGCAAAAGATGTGGTGCCAGAGAGATGAACAAAGAATGGGTCAGCTACAAGATCATCCATCTTTCCCCCTCTGGACTGCACTCCCCCTTCCTCTTCTCCTCAGACGACTTCAAGGCTCTGCTGCAGAGCAGAGCATTGCTGTGAGACTCAGAGGCACATTAATGCTGTGCTGGACACCTTCCCATTCCTTCATCCTTGTGAGGATATTCCTGATGCAGCTGTCATTTGCCGGCTCTGATTTAGCACAGTTGGTGTATAAGAGATTGTGAAAAATAAAGCTAGCTTTATGTTCCACCTTTGTCTTTTCAAGAAAGCTCCCACTGGTTAAAAAAATGTGGTAGATGCTTTTCGAAACAAGGGTCCAGGCTCATCTGCCTGCATGTCTTTGTTTCTGAGATGAAGAAAAGGTTATTTTTTATAACCTCAATAGAAAATATCATCATCCTATGTTTTTGTACAACATTACATGTTTGTTCAACAGTACTTACTGCAAAACCTTGTCTCAGAAAACAGTTTGATTCTCATATAGAGTCCAAGCACTTTGCTTGGGCAAGGCAGATTTTCACCTATCAAAGGCTTCTTTTGCCTACCCTGATTGTGCCTTTCCTTAAATTCCCTCCTGAGCATAGTTTAGTGGAGCAGCCAACTCTCCCAGCTGTTTTAGCCTCTCACAGAGGATAGGGCATGTTTTGCAAGGTCAGACAAGAAAAACCAAGAGACTGATGGTGCAATTGAGAGGTAAGACACAGGATCATGTAAGGAGATGTAAGGTGGGATACTCAGGATGATGATTTTTAATGTGTCTTTTTGTGTGAAAAGTAATTTAAATACAAAGACATGGAAAAACCTCATCAAGCATTAGCCAAGGGCATTCATGCAAAGTTTCAGCTTGTAGGAAATGCTTCTAACTAGTCAGCATAAAGTTCCTGTGTCCTGGAATGGTTTCCTTCATCCCCACAATTAATGTATATCAACAAGCAGCCCGTGTGGGGAAACCAATCAAGTATATCCATGCAATACCTATAGTCCCATTAACCATTACCTGTGAACGTGCACAAATGTGAGCATCTAAGAGCTGTCCTTCAATGCTCGCTGAGCATTGCCAGCATGGCAGGGTTTGACATCCCACGCAGGACAGTTCAGCAAAGCAGAAAGGATTTCCCTCTCCTCCGCTTTCCAAATGCAGACAGGTTTTGACCATGGAATTAACTAGTCCATTTTCTCTATTTTCTCCTCACTGTGCTGCACTAAAATGCAATTAGACAAAGACACAGCACAGAGTCTGTTCCCTGCCAGAGGGCACTTCTGAGGAGACAGGCAGCGTATGTTGAAGTTGCTCCAGGAGTAAAGACCCAAATGGTGATTTAAAGGGAAGCATGTTGCATTAAGAAATGTTACGTGCTGCTTTGAATCCATCATTTTGCATTTGCTCAGTTATTCCCTCTGTGGCTTCAGCTTTGGCTGTTATTGCATGCATTATTTTATCAAATTAAATTTGATCGGGCGAGGAAGATGAGGACGGGGGTATAACAAGATTACACATCCTTCTTCTCCCGTTTTACTCTCCCACAGCTTTTTTGGGTGCAATGCCATCATTCTCCATTCAAGCAAAACCCATCTTGCTGCTTCTTGCCTGAGGCCCTAGTGCTGCAGCAGCTCAGGGGAGGATGGATGGGAGCAGAACAGGCAGAGGCTGCAGGATAGGTGGTGGGGATCAGGTCATGCCTGTCCTCAGGCACTGGGGGTAACCCTGCTGGTGACAGATGATGGAAAACAAAGATCTGCCAGGAGGTGAACAGGATGTGGCTTATTATAAACAGCGTTATGAAGTTCCTGTGGTTTGCAGTAACAGCAACTTCAATAGGCTACTGAGTCCTGAATAATATGTCAGTTTTATCTCAAAAGATACAGAGAATTTCCTGAGCACATGAAACTCAGATTTATTTTATTTCTGCAGAGTGCCAAAGAAGACCTCATAGGCTCAAGTTTTAAATTGGCCACAGTAACAATATTTGGGAAGCCAAAAATCATGGTAGACAAACAGCAAACATTAAAACAAATCACCTGTTGGAATTAACCATTCGATTCTTTACGTGTATTGATTCTGTATACAGAAAGGATGGAAAATCCAATGTACAGCCAGGTCTCAATGACATCAGACATAGACCAGCAGTGCAGTGGAGAAAACCAGATCTTGCACTGATGTGGAAGAGAGGATGGTGTTTGCTATACTGAAATATCATTTATCACTGTAAATTATATTCACTTTGGCTTGCACTGTCTTGAAAAAGTATGTTAGCAGAAATATAGACCAAGAGGATTTTCTTCAAAGGCAAGTGAGGAAGAGCAAGGCAGACTTTTATAGAGAAGTTGGATCAAGAACCACCTTGTTTTCCTCTTTGTATTGCAGGTTTCAAGTTAGTATTCATATGCATTAATGTAAACACAAATAATTTGCATAGCCTTATAGCACAGAAAGTGTCCCATATAAAACTAATTTTGAACATGAAAATTTTAAATTGAGAATTCAATTTGCACTTGTACCAAAGAAAATATGAAATAACACTCCAGAAGTGTTGAAGGAAATCCAAACTTGATATATTTAACTTACTGAGTGTTCTAATGTCCTATGACCTTTTGTAAAAGCTTAAGAATTTTTATTATTAAATATTTACACAAACAAAAAACAGGTATATGCAGTTACTCTATCAAGGCTATAAATCCATGATAAAGAAAAAATTCCTAATTTTCAGTGTACAAATCAAATCAGTGCACCTTCAGTGATGGCTTCCTGTGTTCAGGTAGAAATATATTATTGCCCATAGTTCAGTGAAAAGCTTAAAAGAATTGTGAAGATTTTGAAAACAATGAAACTCAATGCTCTAATGCAGTTTATCTCATCTTAAGTCATCTGCTTATAAAACCTACCAAATGTAACAGGGAATAATCTCTATAACTCTCCTAGATCCACAACCACATGGTCAGACTGTAATTCAGAATTAAATTTCATTCACTTGCTCAAAGGCCTTTTTGATTAAGTTTAGATTTTATTAAATTAGGTTAGATTTTATTACATTCCACAGGATTTAGTTGTAAGAGAAAATGGAATTGGATAGCATACAGTCTAGTACTCCGGTCCAGTCCTCCTGTATATATTGGAATCACCTTTTCATTGCTGGTGGCATCTTCAGGCTCCCAACTCCTAAACATATTTAGCACTTCATTTTCTTCTATTCCAAGCTCTGCTTCAAACAACAGCTTGCGCAGTATCTGTGCGTATGGGTTAGACAGACTGAATTTCTCCAACACCCAATCCAACATCTATTAGAGAAAGCAGAGGGATGCCCATTTGGGAGCTAAATCAGTTGCAAATCAGAAAAAAAAATGGTGCAAGTGGGGAAGAGTTTTGCAGCCTTAGAGTATTTGGAGCTGCAGGAATTGTGTGAGATCTTTTCTGAATAGGCATTTTAGACCCAGGTCCTCAGTAATGTTTAAGCCCACAAAGCATTTTGAGTATCTGGGACCTTTCTGAAGGCGAATTAAGTTGTCCACAGGATAAAGTGGTACATATTATCACAGATACAGTTCTTTCCCTGCCTATGGATTATCCTATAGCCATCAACAAGGTACGAGATCCTTCTCAAATGAAGATTTAACTTATATCTTGAAAAAGTAAAACCTAGCTGTTCTTTCCTCTCTTCAGGATGGCCCTGCCCAGGTTGACTTCTTGAGGAAACTGTAAGTACAGCATGACACAATCTCTTAAGACATCTGCACAATGATCTGATTCCAGCACTTTCACATCTTTCTAAAATTAACTAGAGGCCATTTCTTTTGTATTTTAATATTCCTTGGAAAAACACATGCCTGGAAAATCAGTGTGGATAGAGTTTTGCTTCTGTCCTAACACTGGGACTGTCTAATTGTTACAAATAATTAAATCAGAACAGCAGAATAAGAATTGTATGAAACAAAAATCAAAGCAGATGGAAAATATGACTCAGCTTCTCTCTGCTCCACTCCCACCACAACTCTGAATTACTGTTTTCCCCTATAAGTGCATTTGATCTGAAGGGCATTTGCAAGACAGGACAAAATTTTGATTAATATTCCTTCCCCTGTGAGCAGAGGCTTCTAAGCAGACCTTCCATGAGTGATGTTATGGGCAGAATCAATAGTGGATCAGAGCATGGGAGATTTTTTTACAGATGTGGTTGCACATGGCTTCCTCATGATTCTCCCATATCTGTATTTTGCTCTGAGTCCCTTCAGTTGAGTTCTACAGATCTGATTTTGAACCACAGCAAGATCTAAGATTTACTTCTCTAAGTCAGAGCAGGTTAAGGTCTGTGTAAATTCTGTTAGCAATCTCTCTTTGCATTGCACAAAAAGATGGATCACATTCTGACCCCAATGTTCGTGGTTCAGCAGTTTCTGTCTCTAAAGACCACAGTATCAGTGAGGACAAAAGCAGGTTTATATTTTGTTATGGGCTTTGAGTTTGGCCACAGCCTTGGCATTTCTTCAGAGCTGCACAAGGACTGGACCCATCTCTACAGCTGGCAGCAAAGAATTACTGCCCTGCTAGCAAGAGGAGTGCATGTCCTAAAACTGGAAAGGGGGTCCTGCTTGAGCTGTTGTTGCTTCTGGTACCAGAGAAATATCAGTATGCAAGACTGGCTTCTACCTTTGTGGTGTCATTCACCACAACACCCCTACATCCTCCTCTGTTTTTTGCAAGCTGAGGACTGGTCAGAAAACAATCGGGGGGGAAATCTGATGCTCCTGTCCCTCAGTGCAAAGCAAAATGTATGATTCCATGAAAACCAAGTGATAAGTCTTTTTTCCCCAGTCCGCTTTCCTGAAAGCCAGCAATATTTCCCTGGTCACACTGTCTCAACCCAGGACAGAAGGGCTGTTTCCATCACATAACAGATCCATACCTTGTTTTTCAGCCTGCTCTGTGCCCATCCTGTTTATCTCTTCTGAACTGCGTATTGTTTCCACTTTAACAGCTCCTGACAGCTGTTTTCTTTTGGTACCTTTTATTGCAGATAGAATTTCAAGGGCTTCCAGGGGGAAGCTGCTGAAAGCACTGCAGCTCTCAGACTCACTTCAAAGCAACTTTCATCATTTTTCACGCGCTCTTTTTAGGACTCTTCTTCTGTTCTTTCCCCAAAACAGATTCTCTCAAAGATCACACTGGGAGATAGCACTATTTATGGCACTTCACCAGGAGACATCATGTTTTTTGTCCGGTTTGGACACATCCACTGTCCTGTAAAGGTTAAAACCAGAGAGGTCTCCTCCCCATCTCACTTGTAGTTTGTTGTTGGTAGGATTTTTTCCAGAGGAGGAAAGGTTATTGTTGGAATTTAGCTGCCAGAAGCCCGAGGGTCAACTTTAATTTTGTTGAACTCCCATCATTAAAGAGATTGTAGCTTCTGCACTGGACCAGGCAGACTCATCTGTGGGAGGCCCTGGCTTCACACCAATGCTAATTGTGGCTGAATTGTTCTTACAAGCTGTGAGGTTTTGTTGCTGAACTTAGAGGAGAGATAGCCCATCAGTGTTACAACTATCTCAGGGTGGAGAACAGGAGGGGAAAGAAAAGTCCTGCCTGACCCATGCTTGATGAGCAGCCTGCCATCCTCCCCAGGCACAGGACAGGACTACTGTCCTGAAAAACTACTGTGACCTGAAAAGTGGAGGGGAAAAAAGAGGCAGTAAGTCTTGAAAGGAGAGAGTTGAATGCCTAAAGGAGGAGGATTCGAATGCCCAAATCCAGGGATTATATAAAAGGCTGTGACCTAGTGAATTATTGCAGATACACTCCTCCAACTCAGGTGCTTTCAGGTAGACCAAATACAAGTGAGGAATTGGTTGGAAGAGCAGCTTGTGGCACCACCAATTATTTCTTGAGTAGTTTGAGCTACTCAAGAAATAATAGAACAAGGCACTATTTAGAAATCTGTCTTTAAATTCTGCTTCTTCTACCTGACTAATTTCAAAACTTATCTGGACAAGACCACAACTAACCTGTGCTGTCAATTTGACCCTCCTTTGAAAAGAAGGTTGAACTAAGTGATCTTCAACAGACCCTTTCAATCCAAACTCATCTGGGATCCCATGAGGAAATCTATTTCCAAGAAATCATATTTAAATCAATAAAATTATTGATGAAGAACAGTGAATGTTAAAAAGGATGAAGACTCATTTCCCATTATATCTGTAGACAGGAATATATTGTAAATCTACCTTCCCCCTACTCTCTAAAGCACCTGTAACGCCACTGAAAAGAGAGGGAGACTAAAGTCACCTTGCTATGCTTATGGGGGCTCACACTCCATAACCACTGGCAGAGTACAGAAGTGAACAGTCAAAATGCCTAAAACTCCTCTCTCATTGTGAATCCAGAATTTAATAAAGCATCAGTAGCTGAGAGCACAGTCCCACATCCCTCTCTTCAACAAGCATGGCTCAAAGTATCACCAGAAACACATCCCTCCACTGCCTCCAAAACTAAGGATAGATTTCTGTATTTTGTGGTGCTAAACTCTGCAAAGGACACGGCATCCAGTCAGGACCTGGAGCCGGGACCAAGGCACAATGTCCTATTGGTTGTTACTGCTCACTTGTGGGCAGAAGGTGGTTCATGACTGCTACTTCTTCTCTGCTCTGAGTTAGTGGTTGCAGAACTGGAAAGCTGGATGGTAGCATCTGGGTGCAAATTGGTCATGGATTTCCTTTGCCTCAAACCTCTGCACTTCAAACCGTGATTGCCTAATGGCCCATCTTTCAGTCCTTGTTCTCAATTCTTAAATAAAAAAATAAGTGAAAAGCAACCTCTATTTGTCCCTCCTTATCCATTATTCAAACAAATTAGTTTAACAATTACAGAACATCTTGTATCTATAGCTACCAAATGTTCCTGAGTGATATTGCCCACACACTCAAGTGGAAGACTGCCAGACTTATCATGGATATTTTTTCTCCTAAGCATCGAAGGCTGAAGGGCATACGGAAGTTAGTTGCTGGATTTGTGCCTTTGGAACACTTTCTTTGGGTCATTTGAAAAGCAAAGGCAAATCTTTTCCTGAATTATAGCTTCAAAGTGTTGGGTAGAAAACTGAACTTGAAATATTTGGGATGGTCTCCTGCCTGAATGCTGGCATGGGAAGGTGGTATGATGTGATAAAGGAGATGAATTTTAGAGGAAGTACAGGGTATGGAGTTTCTGGCTATGGATGTACATGGAGTTCCTGGGCTGTATTTGACAACTTCTGCTGTGTTCCTTGTGACCTCAGTTAGTCTCTCTCTGAAACAGATACACCACTGAGAATATTGTCTTCCAATCTGTTTGGTAAAGCATTGAAATTTTCCACCTCTATATCTCAAACATCAAAGAATTTTTTATCATTAATAAAACCCCGAGCATGACCTCATCTTGAGATTTTTTTTTTATTACATGCAAAAAAATTTCTCATATGAACAAAAATTGTGGGTCCATAGTGAACCCAAAAATTACCAGCCTGAAACAATCTTCTTTAGGAGCAATGACCTTTTGGTGGAAAAATTATTTTCTTGCTGCATAATCCCTACATATATAGGATGTTGATTACTGCAACTGTTTTCTTGCATAAATGAACAGTTGTGGGCAAAATATTGCACAAAAACTGATGAAACTCACAGAAGCTATGAGCACACATTACAGCTAATGGAGGTTTTCCCAAGGAAAGGCAGCAGAAGTATCATACTGGCAAATCTATCACATCATTGGACTATGAAAATTGTAAGAAATATTCTAGGATACACTAGTATATTAAAAGAGGAAGCCTCTGGCTATTGTAGAGAGTACAAGAGCTCATAGCCTAAGGCTTACTCTGATTGCAGGGAAAAATGATCTTGTCTTCAATTTCTCAAGATACAAACCAAATGCCTTGCAAATTGGTCACATTCCATTTAACTCGTATTAATCTACATGGTGCTGCCTGGGGGTCGAACCCATGTTTTTGTTGTATTTTTCTTTTTTCCCTCTAGACTATATCTCTTTTTGGCTGTAAAATGTGCTGAAAGCTGTACAAGAGACATTCACAAATATGCTTCTCATTACCAGCATGGTCTGTACAGTGATGCCTACACAATCATGCTAATGTGCTTTGCTTCAAGTTCATGTAAATCAAGCTGGTCGGTCAGCCCATTTTAGCTCTGTTAGCACTGCAAGAGATTTTGGTCAAGGAAAGGAATTCTGTTAGACATAATTTGCTTTTTCTGACTCCAAAGATACAGATATACCTCAAATGCAACAACAAGCTCATTAACTGCTGTGTATAGGGTCAGTTTATCAGGTGTTTCCAAGACTCTTAAAGCAGACTATGCACGGTGCCCTAATTCAGCCTCCGAGGAACAGCCTTTAGGACTGGAAAGTGAGCGCTTTTCCTCTAACTAGCTTCCCTGTTCAGGAAGTGAATCTGAAAGCTGAATTAAATGTTTCAGGCTATTAAGAAAAGCATTGAACCATTTTAAGATTAAACTGGGCATATTTTGTATGCTCAGAGAAAAAAACCTTGCTTTAATGCCAGTGAAAATAGAAAATCTCTTAAACTTGTCTTTTGGCCTATAAATATCAGATACAAGGAGGTCAGCTATGCCTTTACTGAGGAAAATGTTGCTTTTTACTATATCAGCTAGGATTTCTCTCCAGAGAAATCTGATCAGAGCAGCATGACCAGAACACGTCTTTACAATGAAAATTTGAGCATGGGGCAGAGATATATGGAGATACCCTCAGCTCACAAGTGCAGTCTTTTCCCAGAAATGCACAGCTTAACCCTGTGTGGAATGGCACATCTCAGACTTGGTGTCCAGATGTTTTCAGGTTCCCCACTATGATGTCCAGCCCCCAGAAGATCCAGACATGTTTCAAATATATATGTTATATCTTTTTAATGCCCTAGCTTAGACTATTGCTGCCCAAGACACTCCTCCTCATGCCAAAGTTCAGTCCCAGTGTTCTCCTTCCTTGGCTACCCTTTCCAAACCTGGCAACCTGGTAATATTAGGTCATTCTCTATTGCAGGGAGAAGGATTTTCACAGGAGTGGAGTGCAGTTGGGGGTCAGCCCCATGAGAACAACACAGCTGAAGAGCAAATATCCCTTATGGGGGCTCCAGGGAACAAAAGAATGTCTTCCCTGGAGGACTGTGAAACCCATTCACCTGGATAACTTCCCCTGCCCACAAAGTGGATATTTCATGGACAGCCTCTGGCATGCCCTTTGAAAAGGGCATGCTGAGATGCTTCCAGGCTTTGCATGCCACAAGAAGTCTCCCCTGACACAGGGCCTGGGCTCATATACAGCTCTATGTGGAGGTGTGTACCCATGAGGCTGTCTGAACAAAGTGCTGCATGTGGAGGTGAAGCATAGTGGTCTGTAAAGGACACAGTGCTCCTGGAATAGCCTGCTGGATATGTGTACCTTTTACAGGCATTATTATGAATTTTTTACAGTACATCCCAAGACAAATTAAAAAAAAAAAAGATTGCCCATGGGTTCACCACACCTTCATTCTCTCTTGCAAACACCAGCTAAACTAAGTCCCCAATCTGACTGAGCCCCCAGCTGTCTCCCTGCACATTGGTCTGGTGAAGGGGAGGACCACGCTTGTCATCTGCACTCTCAAGTCCCCTGATGTGACAAGCTGTATTTGCCTTTAACCCAGGCAAGGGTTCACCCTCTCCCGTACTGCTTCTTCTTGATAAAAGAATCAGCTCATGAAACCATCACCATTGGATATGAACAGATGCAGAGAGGAGAATGGGAACAACACAAACATTATGTTCCTCCCAGAGCAGCGCTCCTGTCGCTGCCCGTGCCACATCTGTGTTTTTGAAGGGAAATGTCATAACATTGCTAATCAATAAGAAGAGTGACAGGACCATTTGTCATGAACGAGCCGGCACTGCAGCTGTTGCAGTCATCCTCTCCCTGGGATTTGCGACAAGAAGCCGAGGGAAGGACCTGATTATTTGCCGGCGGCAGCCCCCGCACGCCTGCGGGCAGCCCCTGTGCGAGGGCAGCTCCGGCCGGCTTGCGAAGGTGCCGCGCCAGCCTTGCAGCAGCCGGGCTGAGCAAGCGGGCAAAAAGCCTGGCAGGAAGTATAGAGTTTCGAACAAAGGACACCAGACACCCTGCAAGGGAGAGACGGGCCTGGGTGTCGGAGGAGTCTGTTGACCTTTAATCTGGAGACCGCTGTTGCATATGCATCACGTTTGAACTGCAGATGTTCCTCGCCGCACCGCCGGTCAGGGCGACAAGCGGCTGATCTTAGAGGAGGAGGCAGGGCTCGGGGAGAACTTAATGAAGACTTTAAGCTGTGGGTTGCAATTAAAATGGCCCGGCGGTGTAAGCGTGGGAGGGGGTCGCTAAGCTCCTGCAGCTGCTCTGCCGGCAGTAATGTCCGTGCTGATAGGCACAGCTCTCCTCCACAATGAGAGCAGTCGTGCGTGCCGGGGGGTGTTGGCGGAGGTGACAAAACTGAGCTGCCCTTTCCCACCCCATTAAAATAATTCTTAAATTAGGAAATTTATCTTGATCTGATGGTCTATCTGTGTGTGGCACTGCCACGTATAACGCCCCTTCTCATTTCCCTAGACAGATCGGGCCAGTAAATAGAAAAGGATTAAATATCAATATAGCGAAAAGCATATAGGGAAATATAGGGAAACAGTCCTTCTTTTTCAAACCACGACCTGCTTTTTCATAGGCAGGGTTTGACCCTCAACAGGGACTCCTCAAGGAAAGAAAGCTGCCTCCTGCAAAAAGGAGATCTGCTTCTCTGCTACTGAAGATAGCCAATTAAAACAAATTCCACATATCACTTATGGTGTCTGTACCCAACAGACAGGATGTCTACAGGCTTAAAAGGATACAGGCTGGAGCTTGGATTGCACTTCTGAGGTGCAAATATAATATTGATCCCTCCTGAGATTTCTGAGTTCAACTATAAATGCTGTTTAACTAACAGCAATGACCAGGATCTTCCCGCAGTGTCACCTTAGCAGCAGCTAATGCTACCTGAGGGTTCTCTCCTGACACTCAGGTTCAGACTATGTGATGCCAGAGCTCAGCAAAGCACAGCCAAACTATTTATTTTGTAGCCAAAGTTTCAAAAGTTTCTTCTAAGAGAAAAGTGCCATTTTTTTTTCTTTCATTCACTGCTTTGAAAAAAAAAAAAAAAAAAA